>CM065734.1:60659187-60804187 GCA_033310375.1 Conus canariensis
GTTGCGCGGGCGCGTGTGCGCAAGTGCTCGCTAGCATGCGTGGACGCCAGCGCGCTGACATGTGTGCGTGTTGCTGTTGTTCTTGTTGTTGAGCACTGAAAATGATGAGCACATGGCGATTAGCGGTGAAATATGACTGCACCGGCATACAAAATGAACAGTGAAAAACATCGTTGATAAATAATGGCAGTAAAATTGTCTTTCTTTGTTCTTCATCAATAGACAAAAAAACGGCTGCCAACTCTTCCAACCCACCCCATCCCCCATACCCCACCCCGTCCCACCTCATCCCACAGCTTCCAACCTTATCCCACCCAACCCACATTCCTCCTCCCCATCCCCCAAATGGTGACAGTTTGTTTATGTTAAACGGGCACAGTGATTCGACAAACACTACCGTGAAAGAACAACATGTCCCTGAAAGCTTTCGCTATGAGGACGTAAAACTCAACCATTAACAGTGATTCGCTCAGAAGGTGGCAGCGACCGGCAGAAGACACCCAGGTGGCAGACGGGTGTATAGCGGCACCCATTTCCTTCCTCGCACCAAGAGTGACGACGGGTCGCCGGGGGACGGCTCTCGAGGCGGCGGGGCATTTGGCAACGAGGCGCTGCCACTCTGCGAACTACCCAGTGGCCTGCAAGTCTAGCAGGGCTCTCCCTTTGGTGGTGGGGGGAGGGTGGGAACGCTCCCCATGGGCGCAGAGTGGGTATGGACCTACGCGCAGCGGCTCGGCGACTTGTGCCTCGTATGTCTCCCGAGTCGGCCTCACGAGGCACAGGACCGTCGCCACTCAGCATGAAGACGGCCGCCCGGTGGCCCTGACGATAGCTTTAGAGGAACCGCTATGATGACGACGACACCAACAACAATATCAACCGCGACCGAACAACAAACTTCAGACGACCGCTCGGTGGTCCTAACGACTTCACCTTCACCCAGGCTCCTGCCTGACGACACCATCTACCCCAGGTCCCTCCGCCCGCCCGCAAACACCAACCTCGACCAAACCTCCCAGCCAACAACGTCTTGCCAAGACGAACGTCTCCATGCTGCAGTTGCAGTGAAAACTTGTCCCTAAAATGTAAGGACGTAAAACCATTCACAGTGATCACAACACACACACACACACACACACACACACACACACACACACACACACACACACACAGAGTAAACGGGCAGGAGAGATAAAATTTATGTCGGAGCCGCCTCACCACATCTTATTTTGCCCGAAACCCCCTTTTTTCACAAACAAATCTCGCCCATCTCATGCTACTTTTTGTCAAAATTAACACCTTTCTTACAATCAAAATTAAAATGCAAAACCTCCAAAAATTGGCGTAATCGCTATTTTAAAATGGGGTCTTCGCGCAAAAACAAAGAGGCCCGCATATTAACAGTCTCTCTGATTAACGCCCGCGGGATTGAGCCCTTACTATTTTTTTACGCTCTTCTACTTCCAGCACTACCAACAAATCAGAACAAACAACCGGCCTTCCATCTTGGTTAGTTATTTTTACACACACTGAATTTATAGACCCTGCAACTAATTCTTTAAACCGACTGTTTTCACCAAATGTGCTTAACTGATAATCGCAAAACCCCGCCTTAATTGATGGCAGTACTCTTAGAACTGTAGATGGATGGCCATCAAATACATTAGTATCTGTTTTTAACTCTTGTAAATGGACATACAACATTGGGTTCACGAGAAAATCAGATGGTTCATTGCTTTCAAATTGATAGATGTCTTCTCTTGTACTAAATTTATAAGATCTGCTAGTACTGTGGAAGCCCAAGATTCTAGCAAGACCTTTAGGAAAAGTGTATTCTCTTCTTTCTTCTGGTGGAAAATGCACAGTAATTCTGAGGTTTGCTTCGTTAATTTTCAGCAATATGCCCAATTCGATAAATACTTCTTTTAAAGAACAAAAGTTGTAATAACCTTCTGGTATTTTTTCATGAGTTATTTGATTGCCCCCTTCGTTACTAATATTAATCCAGTTATTCTGAGCTTCTTCAGATATATTAAACCACTTAACTTTAAAACCAATTTCTCTAAGAGCAACCCTACTATCACCGCGCCTATTGTCAATTGGATACTTTAAGAACACACGCGTGTTTTGTTTAGTTATATAAATGTGCATCCTTTTTAAATCCTTTTTTAAAAATCTATTTAAAAATGGAGTCTTTTAAATATAACGAAAGTGCCACTTACGATGTAGGAGGGGTTTATGAGCCCAAATCTTTGGACTTTAGTAGCCTAACCATCGCAGTGGATGAATCATATGGCTTTCTAGTCAGACTTGTAAACCCACTAACTAGATATTTAAATCCTCCAATAAAGAGTGATAGAGTACCATCAGCATGGTCATCCAACCCTATGGCTTTTTACCAGAATCAGTTAAATTTTGCCATTTACTGCTCAACTACTGGCTGCGGTGTTTCATATGCAAACCATTTATACCACCCCAATCTCTTAGTAAGGTCAGTATATAACTTTCATGTTTATTATCAGTATAGACGCATACTAACTGAACTACAAGTACCCCTCCCCAACGACAACGCGTTTAATCCATTCAACAGCCCAATGGACAAGAATGCATATGAAAGAATCTGCAACGAATTTAACATTAACCCTTCAAATAACTTTAGACAAAAGTTAGACCGCAATCATGGGTTAGGCACATTGTATTTGTGGGGCACGCATAGAGAATATAATTTTGACTACTGGCCCGGCCACACCTCTTTTAAGCCAAACTCCCAAGTTAGATTGGGATCAATAGAACAAAAACACCCCAATGGTTGGGCAACATTTATCTTAGATGAAAGTAAAGGCCTAACAATGCCAGGAGTGCAAAGGCTCAATGACTCCATACGCACGTACGTTTGGTGTCTATTAGGAGCGCAAGCACAGACCAAGTCTAGCATAGTGGATCAATCTACAGGCTTTGACGCCAGAAAACAATTTCTAGCCAATTTAGAAGATGCTATTAACTCTGCTATTGATTTGCCTTCCAGCATACAAAGGTACCAAAACGTTCTTTCACATGCGAGGTCAAAGGTTGACTTTGTTGTGGGCCATGGATTATACATGCTGCCTTCTGACCTTAGACTACAGATTGGCATGATACAGAATTATAATAATGAAATCCTCATAGCCGGAGACGATCAAAACTTAGGACACAATCAAGGCTTAAACACAAGGCCCGCGCCAGCCATTTTGAAAAAAGTATCTAGCCCAGAACCTGCAGAAAGCGACCCACCGCCGCCAGTAAAAGCAGCCCAGAAAGTGACCCACCGCCTGTTGATGTACCTCACCCCGACAGACACACTAGCGAAAAGACAGCCCTCGTTGTGTTTTTAACTTTTACTGGATTAGCCATACTTTATTTCACTAAAAATTAAACCGGCAGCCAGCACTCCTAACGTCCACAGATGGTCAGCCATATAACCAGCCACTTTGCCTATGGTAGACAAAACCCAACTAACAACACTGCCTATTATGCCAGGCAGAGCATCAAGCGCTTTGACAGCTAACTTCTTTAATAAGTTTGCTAGATGGCGTAATTGTTTTCTAATCCAGCTTTTACCGGGCTGAGGCGTTGGAGGCGCTACTGGCCCTGTTGGCGCACTGCCAGTTAATGCATAAACCAGTGTAGAGATAGCAAACCCAACAGCTGTCAATATACTAACTATTGTAATCCCCTGCTCTCTGAACAGAGTCCTTATTCTTTCTGCTAACGTAGTATTTTCATGAAGGAGTCTGTGTATAGTTTCTTTGATTCTGTTTGTTTGTAATACTATTTGTTCTCTGTTAGTAGACAGCGTTTCTAACCTGTCTGCCTTTAGTTCCATTAAATTCTGTATTTTCGCCTGTATTCTAGCCTTTACTTCTAACCCTAAATTGTTATCATCTGCATCAGCCACTTTATTTTTTTCTTCTCTTATCTCTCTCTCTAGCTCGCCAAGTTTTGACAAGTTGTTTTTTAGCTCGCCATTTATTCTCCGTAGAGCATCATCAAGACCCCGGAGTTCACGCAGAGAAGCTTTAAGATTCCTGTGTACGCTCTCAGGCAATGGAGGATCATCAATTGTTTGTAAAGCTGCTTCTTCTTCAGGACTCAGCTCACGTTCTCTTTGACTAGGCGAACCGGCAATTGTTTTTAACTGCGTCTCCTCATTAAAACTCGTCTCAATTTCTGCTATTGCCTCATCTGTTCTTTGACTTAATTCTTGAATAGAGATCATTTCTATTTCAGATCGTGTCGGCAGCCTTTGCCCCATGTTCTGTAAAGCACTAACAGCCTCAGGCCTTAAATCTTTAATAAGGGCTAATCGCCTTCGGTCGGCAACAGGGAGATTTCTAAGAATTGTGCTCTTGCTTAAAAACTTGGCCGGGTCTGGTTTTGTAGTAAGTCGTACAAGGCCTTTACTAGTCCTTACATACAGATGATTATTTTTATCCATCTTAAAATCAAAAGCACTGTGGCCTTCTGGCGGCTCTAGTCCTATGCTTCTATAGAATGAGTTAATTTTATTTGTTAATAGTTCTGCACGAGCTGTAATAACTCCAGGGGGTGTTTCTTCTAATGAAGGGGTTAAAGAACGTGCTTCTTCAAGTTCATCTTGCAATGAAGGGCCCGATTCTGTTTCATCTTCTTCTTCTTCAATAGAATCAATTGCGCCAAAATCTTCATCAGCCATATTTATATATTTATTATTTTTTGTTTTATAAAAAATGAACCCATACGGCTGCGACCTTGATCCATTCAGAAAAGCGAAGGAACCCCACGGCATAAAAGGCATAAGACAGACTGTGCGCGTTGTAAATAATCCATCAACAATTGAGCGCAATGAAATATTAACAGTAAGATTTAGTGACCTTGGGCCTGACGATGTTATAATGCCAGGCACTGCCAGGCTGTCATTCAAAATAGATATTGAGTCGGCGGATCCTAATGCTACTGTCGTTGCTAACCTGGGCAGGGCCATCATTAAAAATATGGTAATTAAACTGGAGGGTAGAGAAGTCTTCTCACTGAGTAGCGCAGACATTTTTAATCTCTATTCTGATCTATGGCTGCCTAGAACAGAAAGAAAAGACAAAATCTTTCAGGGAATCCAGAGCCCAAACGGTCTTAAGCACAGGCTTAATGCTGCAGATGCAAAGGAAGACGAGGGAGACCAGGCAATAGCGCGAGCATTTAAGAACAGATTTTGCATCCCTCTAGATTTTGAACTGTTAAAAACCCATCAGCCATATTACCAAGGCGCACTAAGAGACAGACTTACTTATGAACTGACATTCAATGACAGCGGGTCTGTTATTCTATCAGATGATCCCTTAGCCAAATACACTGTTAGTAACATCTCTCTTAATTTTGACGTTGTTACTAACCCTGAACTAGCTAGAATAATCTTAAATCAGTATAAAAGTAGGGCGGTTGTTTACTTTGAAAGAGTTTTACACCACAGTCTAGCGATTAAAAACAAGCAAGACACCGTCTGGGAAATAGCTATAAGCAATTCTTTAAGGTCTCTAAAGGGGGTTCTCTTGCTATTTACTAAACCCTCAGCTCCTTTTCAGAGAGAATCTGAGGTATTTTACAACCCAAAAATTGAGCAACTGTCTTGTACAGTAGATGGCAAGCCTTTTCAGTTGTATTCAGCTGGACTTTTACCTGACCAACACTTTGATGAAATAAGAAAGTTATTCGCCGGAGGCAGACAGACAAGTCCCATAGCCGATCATGTGTGTAAAAAACTTCACCTTCACGATGTAAGACTCGAAGATTATCTAACAGACAAATATGGACTATGGCTGGATTTTAGGTCCACGTATGACAACAGACTGCACGGGAGTGGAAGAAGGGTAGGGTCAGATGGCATACTCATACAGATTAATAAGGAAGAGGAGGAGAATGGCCAGATACAAATGCACGTTTTTGTGGTTTATGACGCCCAGCTGAACATTGAAGAAAATAGGCTGAAAGAAATAGCCTATTAAAACAGATGGATAGTTTGAACTTTTTGCCTAAAGACCCGCACTGTTCGCTTATTTGTGGGATTACTGGGTGCGGGAAAACTGTCTTCGTGCTTGATTTGTTACAAACAATCTACAGGTTTCATTACGAGTACATTGTTATATTCTGCACAACCATTAAGCACAACAAGTCTTACAAAGAAAGGCAGTTTGTTTGGACAGACGAGAATATATTTTTAGTTGATCCTACTGACAAGCTAAGCGACTGTTTAGAACATTACTATAGGCTATTTGAGGGAACCGAAACGCTGTTTATTATTGATGACTGTTCAGCCGAACAAGACATTGTTAAAAAAAGAAGGACTCTGTCTAAGCTAGCCTTTAGCGGAAGACACGCATTAGTTTCTGTTTGGTTCTTAACTCAAAAATACAATGCTGTCTTAAAAGACTTTAGATCGCAGTTAAAATCAGTCATCTTATTCTATACTAAGGACAGGGATAGTTTTGAAGAATGTTTAAGTGAAAATTATATAATCAGGGACAAGGATGAACTAAAAAAAATAAAAGAGCAGCTAGAAAAATCTAAGCACGCTAAACTATGCTTGCGGACTGACCCCCCAGTTCAATACGTTTGCTTATTATAGATTGTTTATTATAGATTGTTTATTATAGATTGTTTATTATAGATTGTTTACTATAGATTGTTTAATAATAAATTGTTTATATTAAAAAAATGTCTCGAGGGCCAGAATCAAAAGCGGAGTTAGCTCCTAAATGCGCTGCAGTAGAGCTAAAACATCTAGCAGATACAACTGACTTTGATCTAATAGGAGTGACAGGAAATGTTTATGGATTTGAGTACACCGACGATGGTGTTTACAAACGAACAGAAATTGAAGATAAAAAACGGCAGCAATATCCTACCCAGGAAGAGATAAGAAATCTAAGGGCAAACGATTTTGGCAAACACGAATACAAACTTCATAAACGAGAGAATGCCTGGGCGTTGCTTCCCGACATTAACTGGAATTTAAAGTTTGAACTACGAAGCCCCTATGTATACTTTGATAAGAAATACAATTTTAGAAAAGCTTTGAATGAAGGACGCCTTCTTGCTAGCCTAGTCCCAGGAACACAACAGAAAAAGCAGATTGAAATAACCAGGCAGGGCTCTGTATATATGCTGCGGAGAAAGAAGTCCTTAGCTGAAGTGGGGGGTGACACCGTCGGCTTAGAATTTAACCCAAAACTAGAATCACTGCCTAGAAAAATGACGATGCTTTTTCGCTTATTTATTACTCCAAGGGAGTCTGATCCTAGTTTGCCAGAGCATACGTTAATCAGAGGTGTACAAATAAAGTCTGAAAACTTGGACGGGCCTCTTAGGCTTGTTATTGTTATTACTAAAAACGGGATGAAATAAACACTTCTGTATCTTCTGACAAAGTCACTGTGATGGTTGACAATGCTAAACTAACAGTGCTTGATTTTATTTTTATTAAGTATGTTGATTTTATTGCGTTTTACTCTGTTGATGAAGTGCTGCCAGAAGGATTAATAAGATATGTACAAGATTAAAAAATAATCTTGTTTTAAAATGGAAGACGGTCAGCAGTTTAGATTAAAGCACATGACCGAGCTTGAAGAAGAAATAGAAAGTGACTTGAATAAGTATAGAGTTACTAGAAAGAAATATGCTAAAGCTTTAAATGTCCTTTCTTATATAATCACCGGCTCATCAGTTGTAGCCGGCTTAAGCACCGGGTCTAGTGTCGCTCTTTTAGCTACTGGAGTTGGGACACCGATATCCATAGCTTTTGGGAGTGTTGGTTTGGGTTTAGTTGCCATGTCCACGATTGTAAGTGCTGTTTTAAAGAAGCTAACACCCAAATTACAAAAGCACACCGCCATTGTAGCCCTAGCAACAGCAAAACTTCATTCATTAAGGCTGATTATAAGCAATACATTACTGGATGGAAAAGTAACAGACGAAGAATTTAAACGAGCCATGGCTGACGGCGATAATTACAGACGCCAAAAGATCGACCTCCAAAAGAAATGGAGAAAGACTTTTACTTCACAACAGGTAGACGCTGAGACAATCAAACAGAACATTGAAAAGCAAGCAAACAATCAGTTAAACCCAAAATAGACTAAAAAAAATAGGATGTGAACTAAATAAATAAAATTATAAGTTTAACAAAAAATAAATAAATCATAAGTTTAACAAAAAATAAATACTATTTTTTTTAACTAATCGGCACTGTGTTCGGCGGGACAACTTGCAACTCTTCGCGAACAAACGATCCTTTAGGGGCAGGCTTTTTGGAAGAAAGAGTTTCTCTTAAATAATACACGGGAGGGGCTGTTTTCATAATTCTTTCAACTTCATATACGTCTACGCTCCATATGGGGTCTGTGGCTCTAATTCTAACATCTCCCTCTGCTTCTCCAGGCGCATACAAATATCTTACTTTTAGTCCAAACGGCAAGAGTTTTTGATTACTTTGGATGTCTTCAGTAATACTTATTTTTTTTAATTTGATTGCGTTCACCGGATTAAGGCCTGTTGCTTTAAATTCTTCATTGTTCATGGCGCGCAAGACTGCTGGCAATCTCCTGACCCATTCTGTGTTGCGTGTTTTGTCCATAAGGTCTCTGTGGTATTGATAGGTAAACAGACGCTCAGCTAGATTTTTATTAAAGTTTACTACTAGGGCTTGTGAGTGATGGTTGCCTGGGATCCCTCTCTTGACTGTAACCCGGTGTCTTAAAAACAGTTGGTTTACAGCTCCCTTAAACTCTTTTCCATCATCAACCTGAATCAGCCTAGGATACTTTAATGGACCTCGCATGTATATTTGTTGTAAAGCCACAGCCACAGCAGTTGAGCTTTTATCCGTTAAAGGCTCAGCATCTTTATACCTTGAAGCCATGTCAACAACTGTAAGAGCATACTTAAACTTTTTTCTTCTAACTTTGTCATGTGGAAGTCCATCTGGTGGGTGTCATTAGGAACTGAGTTAACAAATCTAGGTCTTATTATTCTTTTTGGGGCAGGCAGATATATTTGCCAGATCGCTTGTTTTGAAAGCCAGTCTTTCGCTTCTGATTCAGACACCCTAGCAGCTTTACTCAGTTTATCAATAGCGGCCTTTCCTTTCCAGTACCCTCCAGGAGAATAATATATTTTGTACTTCGTATCGCCCATAAGAGACTGTTTTTATTACATTTTTAACTATGTTTTTTAGATTGAATATGCAAGAAGAAAGATTGCTCCCATAGCGCCCATAATAAAGACTATTTCTACCATTTTCTGATCCTCAGATGGTTCATAAAAGTCAGACAGTTCTGGCGGTGACGATGTTAGAAACTTCTTTCCTGTCGCTAAGTAATATTCATTCATTGCGTCATCAACGTCTGTAAATGTGTGCTCTGCATGTCCCTGCTCTCTTAACTTTTTATTAATAAAGTCTAAGTGAGCAATTCTCCTTTTCTCGTAAGCGTCTCTTGCCTTAGCTAAATCTTCCATTGCTTTGTTATGGCGTTCTCTCTCTTCATCAGACCGCAATTTACTAAACATATAATTGCTGCCAGAGAAAGCCAATGCATTAACAATGGCTCCCCCCACCATCAGAACTAATCCAGACATCTTTTTATAAATGAATGAATCTTTTTATAAATCAATATTTTTTAGAATGAATCTTTTTTTTATATATCAATCTTTCTATGCATTGATGTTTTCTGGGATAATCCCCTGTGCAACAAGAAAGTCTTTTGAGGCAATCCCCGCCGTTATTACAGCTATAACCTTAACAACATCCTCAATGTCTAACCTTCCTAGATCGGCCGGCCTCATTTTAAACATGTTTTTTGCTAACATGCTATATCCTATACTAAGGCCGCCGATTACAGCAGAGTGGTAAATAGTATTGATGATCTTTGCAGTGCTCATGTTTTTTATTAACTAAAAAAATAATTAAAATAATCATAATATGAAAGACTGTCTATGTGCTTTTTAATCAGATAATCTTTTGTTGCCAGAGCTAAAAATAAGGTTGTAACTAGTTTCGGCGAATCTTCTATCTTTCCCATGTTGGGCGGTTTTATTCTTAACAAACATTTTGCTAGGGTTGAATAAACTATAACAGCGACAATGGGCACTGCATAATTAACCAGCGTTAAACTCATGGTTTTATTTTTTTATTTATTTAATTTTTAGATTTAAAAATGGCGGCCAAACACGGCGAATCTGATCTAATGATTTTAATAGAAAATTGTAATGAACTATTTGACGAAACGATGAAAGTGTTAAACATTGATTTTAGTAAATCTGGGTTTGAGAATGATGTAAACAATTTAATCAAAAATCATAGTGAACTATTTGACAAAGCAATCAAAGAGTTAAACATTGACTGTAGTGATTCAGAAAAAGCTAAAGTATTGGCAGGCGTTCTTGTAAGATTAGGGTGTCTTGAAGTATTGCAACGCCTGGGTGAAGAATAAAAACGCGTTTACTTACTTTTATTTTTTTTTAATTTACGTAAATATTGTGAGTTAAAAAATGAACCCTACAAGTGAGTCCGAGTTTGAAATACTACCTTCCAACAGTACGTTGTTGGGCAGTAACAAATCATTAAGCAATATGTTCATTGAATTAGACATGGACATCATTAACCCTACAAACGTTCAGGAAAGTGTAACACATGCTATTTCTAAAATCCCAGGGTCTCTTCAAATTAACCCGCCAGCAAAAGTGTTGTTGGCCATTCTGATTGAATATATAACCCCTGATGATAGTAGTATGCAAGTCTGGGTTTCAACTAGACAGAAAGAAGTAATCAGCTATTACGACTTTACACCTGGCTGGGCTGATTACATGCTTACACAGTTTAACCATGCAAGTGAAGAAGCGAAATTGCGCGGCTCTGGCTGGTCTGAAGGAACAGTCCTCGAAATCAAATTAAGACAAACCAAATACTCTCCTATAGTCGGCAATTCTTACATCCCTCTCCCCAGAGAGCTAGTTTTTAAACGAGCAGTCTTAAATATACATAATTCTGACAATATGTGTTTCATGTGGTGTATTTTGGCGCACTTACACCCAGTTAAAAAGAATGCAGAGAGAGTTTCTAATTATTGGCAGCATAAAGATAGCCTGAACTTTGATAACATAACCTTTCCAGTGAACGTAGAAAGCATCGACCAGTTTGAAGAGCAAAACAAACCAATCACTGTAAACGTATACACATGGTCTGTAGTAGACAATCTAGTTCCTCTAAGGATCTCTCCCAACGCCCCTACTTTAGGCGAATCACTTGAGAATCATGTAGACCTGATTCTGTTTGCAGACGGTTCCAAGAGCCATTATGTATTAATCAGATCAATTAGCAGACTTCTGACTTATACTACAAAGCACGAATCTAAACAAGAGCTTTGTAGAAGGTGTTTGGTCAGGATCCCCACTGTAGAGGCAGCTGCAAAACATAAGAAACCCTGTAAAAGTTTTGTAGACTGTAAAACCGAACTTCTTACACCCAAACCAGGGTCTAAAGTTAGTTTTAAGAATGTACACAAACTGCAGATGAGTCCATACGTGGTCTATGCCGACTTTGAAGCGATCTTGCCACAGTACGATGGCCCTCAAGAACGGACACAACAAAAAACAACCCTATTGTCCCGTCATCAGATCTGTTCTTATGCATTTGTTGCTGTTAGGTCAGATGGCGGACACACAGAACCAGAGATTTACAGAGGTCCCAACGCGGCCGATCGATTTTTGGAGCAGATGAAACACCTTCGCAATCAATTCTCTAATCAGCTGAACCTTTCAGACATTAAGATGACCCCCGAAGACCAAAGGCGCTACGAATCAGCCACCCGCTGCTGGATATGCGGCTTAGAGCTAACTCCCAATAGTAAAGACGCGACGGCAGCGGAAGCAAACCCAACAGTGAGAGACCATGATCACATTACTGGCAAATTCAGGGGGGCAGCACACAACAGTTGTAATCTTCAACTCAAGGTTAACCCCGAAAAATGGAAACTGCCAATCTTCTTTCATAACTTACGAGGCTACGATTCTCATTTCATCATGCAAGCAATAACTTCTGAATGTAAGAGGGTTAGCTGCATTGCACAATCATCAGAAAAGTACATGACCTTTACTGTAGACTGTTTATCCTTCTATGACTCTGCCCAGCATCTGATGGGGAGTTTAAGCAAACTAGCAGAATCTTTACACGTCTATCCAATCACTAAAAAATATTTCGACCCATCTTTAGTTCGTAAAGGCGTCTATCCTTATGAATACATGGACTCGTGGGACAGGTTTGATGAGCAAGCGCTGCCACACAAAGACGACTTTTACAGCCGGCTTAGAGGCGGAGGCATATCTGACGCCGACTATGAATACGCGCAGAAAGCCTGGACAGAATTACACTGCAAAACGATGGGCGATTATCACGATCAGTATTTATTGGCCGACGTGTGTTTATTAGCTGACGTCTTTCAGAATTACAGAGCCACTTGCATGAAACATTACGGTCTAGATTCATCACAGTACATCTCTGCCCCGGGCCTTTCTTGGGATGCATTCTTGAAGTCTACAAACATTCAGATCGACTTAATATCTGATCTGGATACACTTCAGATGATTGAGGACGGGCTGAGAGGAGGCATTAGCATGGCCTGTCATCCTTACTGCAGAGCCAACAACAAGTATTTAGACGATTATGATCCAACTAAACCATCCAACTATCTAATGTACTTAGATGCCAACAATCTGTATGGGTGGGCCATGAGCCAGGCACTTCCATTAAGAAACTTTAAAATGATAAACGGGCCTCATGAGGTTGATCGGGTGGTAGGACTATTGTCGCAGCTTACGCCCGATAATCCAATAGGACTAGTCTTAGAAGTGGACTTAGATTATCCTAAAGAATTGTACGGTCCCCATAACGATTTTCCCTTAGCCGCAGAAAAATTAAAGATGAGTCCCGCCGAACCACCTAAACTCGTGCCTAACCTCTTTAACAAAACTAAATATGTCTGTCATTATCGGCTGTTACAGTTTTACTTAAGACACGGGTTAAAACTAAGAGCTGTTCACCGAATAATTACTTTCGATCAAGGGCCTTTCATGAGGCCATACATCATGAAGAACACCGACCTTAGAACTAAAGCTACTGACGCTTCAGAAAAAGACTTCTTTAAGTTGATGAACAACAGCTGTTTTGGCAAGACGATGGAGAACCCACACAAGCGTAAAGATGTAAGATTAGTTACAAAAGAAAAACAGGCGATTAAGCTGGTCTCTAAACCTAACTACCAAGACTTTAGAAGATTTAGCGACAGCCTGGTTGGAGTTATGATGAAGAAACAGAATGTGAAGTTGGACAAGCCGGTGTTTATCGGGTTTGCCGTGCTAGAGTTGTCAAAGCTGTTAATGCTAGAATTTCTATACGATTACTTTAAGCCGCTGTATCCAGAATCAAATGTCCTTTACACAGACACCGATAGTTTTATTCTGGACATCCCAACTGAAGACTTCTACAAAGACATGGAAATAGAAGTGGCAAAAGGAGCTGATGGGTGGTACGACACATGCGACTACCCAAAAGATTCGCCTTTACATTCAGCCGTGAACAAGAAAGTGATTGGAAAGATGAAGGATGAACTTAATGGGACGATTATACTAGAATATGTTGGCTTACGGGCAAAGATGTATAGTATTGCTACCCAGACTTCTGTGATGAAGAAAGCTAAGGGCATAGGTAAAGAAGTTGTAAAAAAATATATAAGTCACGACAACTACAAGCAGGCTCTCTTTGAACGTAAAGTATTTTATCACACAAACGTTAATCTGCGCTCTACTCTTCATCAAGTAAACACAACTGCTGTTAATAAGAAGTCACTAGACCCCAACAATAGCAAGCGAACTTCTGTTAATCCCGAGCTTTCATACGCTATAGGCCCCCCGGAGAGCCAACTTGGCTGACTTAAATTAAGATCTTAACTAGTACTTAAATTAAGATCTTAACTAGTACTTAACTAGTACTTAACTTAAGATCTTAACTAGTACTTAACTAGTACTTAACTTAAGATCTTAACTAGTACTTAACATGACTTGCACTTTACTTGTACTTAACTTGCGCTTTACTTACACTTTACTTGTTATAACTGACTTAACCAGTACTTAGCTTGTACTTAACCAGTACTTAACAACACATTAAAAAACTAATTTATTAAAAATGGGTCTACAGCAGGAGGTTGTACTTTTTTTGCAGAAGCTGGTTCTTTTACTGTTTTTGTGGGGGGTTGTGACTTTGTTGCTAAGTATGGCTTTAGGCGCTTGTATGCTAAAAGCCCCCCACCAACAACAATACTCCCCAGCACATAATAATACATCTTATAGTTTGATTGTGTTGTTGTTGGCGGTGGCGGCGGTGCTGGTGCTGATGTTGTATTACTATCTAATAATTTTTGTTTTGCTGCTTGGTTTGCTTTTTGCAGTCTGTTCCATTCAGCTAGTTTACGGCCGGCCTCAACACGGCCAGCACTTTTAGCTTTAGTAACACTACTCACTTGCGGGACACTCACCTGCGGGACACTCAATTGCGGATTCACTTGTGGGGCACTCGCCTGTAAATTCACTTGTGGAGAATTCACTTGTGGGACATTCTGCTCCTGCGGAGTCTTCTTCTCCTGCTCGCTCATTTTTTTTAGTCTGATTAAAATTAATATGATTAAAATTAATATGATTGAAAGTAATTAATCCCATGATGAATGGACATAACAACGTCCCAAATCTATAATACATGTCACATGCAAGAGATTCTAGAGACTTGGTTAAAACCGGATCTTGTGTTAAGTCATATTTTAAATCTTCTTCTGAATCAATCGGCGCTATCTTGCCTACTAACTTAGCATATAAACTAATTATTGTCTGCCCCACTGATCTAACCATTTTTGATCCTAGCTGTGCTTCGTACCTAGCGTAATACTTCTCAACGTCTGATGTAGACAATTGCTGAATCTGTTCAATACTTAGTTCAACGCCTAAATACTGCCTGGTTTTCCCACATGCAGCCAGCGAGTATAATCTTTCTTTATGACAGAGGTCTGCTGCCTCCTCACACTTTAATAGCTCGCCGCAATCCATTTTTAAAGCCCTTTTTAAAAGCAATAAAAAATAATTGTAAATTCAGCTGTTATTTATTACTCATAGTCTTTTACTAATCTTAAAAACTGTTTAGGTTTAAAGGTAACAGTTACTCCTTCAGGGTCAGTAGAAGCGGTCAAATCAAGATCTTCAGGAGCTATTTGATCAATTAAAATGGTAAACAACTTTACAACTGGATTGGGCCAAGAATGCGGTAGTTTACTGATGGCGTTCCTTACGCTTTCTCGCATATCTACGCGCTCAAAAAGCTCCGTAATTACTTCTTCAAACTCTTCTCTATCATCCCCCCACCCCCTCTCCAACTCCCAAATTCTGAATATATCAGTAAGCTCTGCAACTATTCTGGGCTTCATTTTTAACTCAGATTAAAAACACCAATTTAAAAATTAATTAAGTAAGCCGTTCCTATTGTTTTGCGCAAGAATCAGAAGAGTGTACTGTAAACCATTAGATTTTTATGCTATGGAGAGACTGTTAATATGCGGGCCTCTTTGTTTTTGCACGAAGACCCCATTTTAAAATAGCGATTACGCCAATTTTTGGAGGTTTTGCATTTTAATTTTGATTGTAAGAAAGGTGTTAATTTTGACAAAAAGTAGCATGAGATGGGCGAGATTTGTTTGTGAAAAAAGGGGGTTTCAGGCAAAATAAGATGTGGTGAGGCGGCTCCGACATAAATTTTATCTCTGCAGGCTTTCTCGCTCCCTCTCTCTCTCTCTCTCTCTCTCTCTCTCTCTAGGGAGGGAGAGAGAGAGAGCTTGCACTTGAATACTTCCTTTCTCTCTGGCCGTGCAGGTCACCATCAATGAACCTAGTGAAATAGCTGCGTATTTTGTTAGTTCGGTTAGTGTGCTTGACAAGTGAGTGGCGTTCTTTTTGCCGTTAGTATCAGCTAAAGATTTGGAGAAGACAATCATGTAGCTCTTTCTTGGTGTTCAAAAGTTTCATTAAGATTACAACAGCTGAAAAAGTCAGGCCCAGCCGCCTTGAGCAACGCTCACGCGCTGATTTTCGTTTGTGAATCCTCCCATGCTGTGACGTCACTCAGAGAGAGAGAGAGAGAGAGAGAGAGAGAAGGGCTGGAAGGTGAGGTTGAACATCGTTCAGTTTGTCACGAGCTCGTTGATTGAGGTGATAGTGACAGCCAGTGTGTCCTTGAGATGATGGTGACAGTCAGCCTTTCATTGAGGTGATGACGACAATCAGCGTGTCCTTGAGGTGATGGTGACAGTCAGCGTCTCATTGAGGTGATGACGATAGTCAGCGTTTCACTGAGGCGGATCATGTCAGTAACAGTTCCTGTGATTCCATGTTTATTGAGGATGCACACCGTAGGTGTATGTTATGTTTGAATAGATTCCAGGATTAGCCACAAATTTGTCTGGAGGCAAAATTCTTCCGTCGTTTGTCAAGTTGATGTCTGACGTGTATTTTATGAACAGGTTTAGAAACTAGTTAGGGATGCTATTGTGTCTGACGTCACTGAAAATAATTTGTTCGAGAATTGTCAATGTAGATTTTGTTGAAGAAGATCTCTTTTCATCCAGTTATTAGAAGTTATAAATATTCTCATTACTTGATCAGAGTCATGGCATAGAAATTATATATCTGGACTTCAAAACGGCATTTGACACTGTACCAACGAAAGACCACTGGTGAAATTGGCTGCCTATGGCACCTGCAGTGATTTATTCAGAGGAATGAGGAAATTCTCAAAAGATAGGTCACATCATGTCAGACGGGACAGGGAAATCAAGTAAATCATGTGTTTTGTGTGGAATCCCTCAGGGCAGCATTCTTGGTCCTATTTTCTTCACCATATTAATAAACAACTTACCAGACACCCTGCTTAGCACACACAATAATTGCTGGTGACACCAAAAGTTTTGATTAAACACCAAACAGTATTCTTACAAAAGAAGATACTTATAAGTTACAAGACTAGTTAAATACCTGAAAATTAATATTTAATATATATAAGTATGGTGTTTTGCATGCCGGTAAGAACAATCGGGAATATGAAAAATTTAAGAAATTGGACAGTAATACCCACAAAAGAAATATTCTTGTGAAGGAAAAGGATGTGGGTGTGACTTTTGACAAAACGTTGTCTTTTGATCCCCATATCCAGAGAGTGGTGAATAAAGGCAAACCAGGTATTGTGTGTTATTAAAAGAGGTATTTTTTCATAATCGTTTACACAAAGATAAGATCCTCAAGTTTAATAAATCTTTTGTCATGCCTCATCTGGAATAAAGAAATGTAATATGGTGCTCTCTTCTGAAACGGTAGTCAACACAAATAGAAAGGGTGGAAAGACGTGCTACCAGAATGTTATAGGAATGCAAACAATTGTCATACCAAAGTGATTAAAAACAAACAAACAAACAAACAAAAACTTGCATCACAACTCTCTGAAAGGAAGGAAGATCAGATGAGAGCTCTCTTTTTTTACCTAGTTTTTTTTTTATGGTATTGATTACATTCAATTCCATACCCCCCCCCCCCCCCCCCCCCCCCTTTCTTTTTGACATATCAATACCACTAGAAATTCAGAAGCTAAAATTTTACGAAACACTCTCAGTCTCACAAAAGAAACTGTTCCTTTTCTCACAGAGTTGCTTATCACTGGGATGAACCTGGTGCTAATGTCAAATTTGCACAAGATGTGAACAGTTTCAAGAAGATTCTGGACAAAATTTCAAAAATGGAAGAACTTTTTGAATGATTTTGTCTACCGATCATGTTATTAATGTGATCAGACCTCAAGTGTCCCCTTTCAAGAATAAGACTCCTCCTCTACTACTCTCTCACGTTCTTTTACACACTTTCAAGCGCCCCCTTCCAAACATAAGACTCCTCTACCATTCTCTCTTTTTCTCTGTCTCTGGTTCTGTTTGCCTTTTCCCTCTATCTGCCTCTCTTTTTCCTCGAGGCGACACACGTGTGTGTGTGTGTGTGTGTGTGTGTGTGTGTGGTGGCGCCGCACACACACAACACACACACACAACACACACACCTCTTTAATCACGTAATCGTCCGTTTACGTATATGTTTTCATACGTCATTGCCTAGACGTATATAGTTGTTTTTCTTTTTATGTCACTAGTCCTGAAGACGGTCTATGACCGAAATGTTGTTGATATTTGTTCTGTTTTTCTTTCTTTCTTTCTTTTTTCTATTTAAAAATCATCTGAGAATCCTCAAAGACATTTAGCATTTTTCACAGGTCTGCGGTCAAAAATCTGTTTTATTATTCTGACCAGACCTCAATTTCATTGCGAGCCAGTTGATAAAGGAGGGAACTTTTCATAGGCCGCGAGGCATAGATTAATGGAAGCCTGTCACTGCTACTACTACCACCACTATTACTATTAGTATTACTAGTAACCTACTACTACTACTGCTACTGCTACTACTATTACTAATACTACATTCAGAACAATAATTATATGTTCCCGCTTTAAGAAGCCAGATAATGAGCTACAAATCCATGAGACGTATGTGAAGTAGTTTAATGTTTTTGAATTTCACATATCTTCCCTCCCCCCCCCCCCCCCCCCCTCCAACTTTTCTCGTCCGCCCCCACCTTTCAGTTCTTTTTTCCCCCAGGTTTAGGTTGTTGCAGACATTTTCGGTAAATTGTAAGCAACGTTGAAAGTGATCTCCCTTGATTTCGATACAATGCCTGAAACTTCTTCAAAATTGCAAAGCATGAAAATCTTGACATGGAACATTAATGGCATCAGAGCCAGCAAGAGGTGTCTCAAGGATGTTCTTGATTCCCTGGATGCTGATGTCATCTGCTTGCAAGAAACCAAAATCACCCGTAAGTTGGAACAATTTTTAAGTAGGCCCACACAGTAGCGAGACGCCAAGTCTCTCGGAATTAGTGTCGAGGACCAACATGAACTCTGAACCACAGCTTCAGATATTTTTTAGCCAGTTACTGTGAGACACATATATACCCTGAAGCTTAGAGAGGGGGGACAAAACAAACAAACAAACAAAAGCATGAGACAAAATTTCCAAATCAATGCCCCGAAGCTCATGCAAAATGAACAAATTTTTAGCAGCGAACATGTATTTCCTCTGATCGTTGATTTCACCCTGTGAACAGAGTGTTTGTTGCCTGTTTATGACTGTGTGTGTGTGTGTGTGTTGGGGGGGGGGGGGGGGGGGGGGGCTATCGTTTTCTGTGCAGAGCTTTCAGATTTTGTTTGTTGTTGTTTTTTGTCATCACGGGATGCATGTCCCCTGGCAGCACAAAGTGAAGGGACAAAACACAAAAGCATGAGACAAACTTGAAGTTAACATCACAGAGAGTTCATGCAGTTTTAACCAGGCGTTATCTGTAAGCATAATGAATTTGCATACAATTAGATATAATTGTACTTTTGGCATACTAGACACAGTGTGAGTTGTCTGTTATCACGTACTGTGTGTGTGTGTGTGTGTGTGTGTGTGAGAGAGAGAGAGAGAGAGAGACAAGACAAGACAAGACAAATTCTTTATTACTGAGGGTAATGTGTGTGTGTGTGTGTGTGTGTGTGTGTGTGAGAGAGAGAGAGAGAGAGAGAGAGAGAGAATGATTATTTTATTATGGTAAAAATATCGGCTTTGTTAGTCATTTTTTATACTTATGATTTCAGTTCTATTAGTAGTACTAAATGATACAATGGAGAGAGAGAGAGAGAGAGAGAGAGAGAGAGAGAATTAAATTTGATTGATTTGAGCATTGACATAGCTGTCACCTTACAGTAAGTGCTGAGAATACTCATGGTTTTTCTATTATAGATTCCACTCTTCACAGATTGAGCAGCATTGAACATTTCCAAGGTGGTTGCAGGCAGGTTCCACTGTATTAACCTTGAAACAACAATTCTTGATCAAGTAACATGATTTCATATTGATCAGTACAGTTTCTGAATTGTCAGATGACATGTTGATTAACTTGTGTCTGATGTGTCAGATGACATTTCTGATGTCGGTCAAAGCGGTATTTTGTGTGTGAAATGACATGTTGATTAGTTGCTGATGAACACTATTCTACATGACTGACTTATTGATTTGATTTTGAGCAAGACAAATAACACGTGTGTCCAGTGACATGTTGATTCAATGTTGATCAACGCTTGTGTTACGGATGACATGTTGATTCGTTTTTTTATCAACATGTACGCTACCTGTAGGTGACATGTTGATCAACACATGTATTTTCCAAATGACAAGTTGATTTGTGGTTGATCAACATGTACCACAGGCAACATGTTGATTTGTTGTTTATGTAATTATGACATGTTGATTTTTAGTCAATTAACACATATAACTTTATGATGCAGTCTCAGACCTGTTTTCCCTTACAATTTTGCCGTATTTTACACGTTTGACGAAAATACAACAAACACAATGAATTAAACAAAACACAATTACAGTGGTTTGAAAAAAAAAAAAAAAACCGACTGAAAAGCTAGACACAAATTCTTAAGTGATAATGACACTCATACTCATAGAATGCAACTATGATGGTGTGTTTCAACAGAAACAACAGTGGGAACTACAGGCTTTAAAAAAAATAAGCAAAAAGAAAAAGTAAGAGAGCATGAATTCATGCCTGAATATGCTGATGAAGCAGGTATGTAGAAAGCTGTGTTGTAAGAACATAGTTTTTGCTGTAGTTACTGCATGATCACGAACGTAGTCTCTGTCATTGTCAGCTGCAAGATCAGTGGTGGCAGGGGAAAACGAATGCCCCCACCTCTCAGCCCCACTCCTTTACAAATATTTGGTAGAGTTGTATACAGCCTTTATTGCAATTTATACACTTTTTTTTGTTTTGTTTTTGTTTTAAAAGTACTTCAAAAACAGTTTGAGGATAAACAGGTGGACATGTCTTTTTTGTTGTTGTTGTTTATTGACACATATGTTGATGTTTCAGTTGGCTTGTTGTTTTGTTGATGATCAACACATGTCGAATGTTTCAGGGGATATGCTGGATGAGCCGTCAGCCATTGCTGAAGGATACAATGCTTACTTCAGCTTCTCACGTAAACGATCAGGATACTCTGGTACTGAATGTGTGTTGTACAGTACAGATATGTGTGTGTGTGTGTGTGTGTGTGTGTGTGTGTGTGTGTGTGTGTGTGTTGTGTGTGTGTTTAATCTGTTCAAAAAGAAAATTTTGTTGTTGTTGTTGTTTCTAAATGCTCCACAGCGCAACGCAAATTACAGCAATAAACCTGAATTTTCCATTTGCAGCAGAAAAGAAAATGATTTGTTATTTTCAAGAACAACAAAATCTTGAGAATTAACAAGGAAAATATAACCTGTTAGTGATCATTACAAAAACTGGAGAAATAAAGACAGGGAAAGTGTGATTATTTATAACGGTCAACAACAACAAAAACAACAACAGCAACAACAACAACGACAACAACAAAACTGGAGAAAGAGACCATGTTCTGAACAAGGAAAGTGTGAAGTGAATGAACTGTTGAATTTTTAGATTTAAGATAACAGGATAACAGAATAACAATTTTATTTGTCCAAAAGATGGAAAATTCATTTTCGACAGCACAGCAACCATATACCAGGACAACTCACACACAACACACACACACACACACACACACACACACACACACACACACACACACACACACACACACAAGGCGTAAACTGCCTGTGTAAGAATCCATAGTAAATCAATCCCATCAGTAAAATATCTTCATGCAAGCACAAACACTCTTCCCACACACACCCTCCCCCCCCCCCCCCCCCCCCCCCCCACACCACACACACACACACACACGTACAAACACATGTGCGTGCACAGCTACAGTACACATCCACTCTCTTTAAAACATGGAACCTAAAATTTTTACAATTTAAGACAGCATCATCATCATTAAAAGCAAGCAACATACTCATAAATATGTTTAGTTTAATAAGATTGAAATAATAAATATGAGTATTTAAGACCAGGCATCCCTCAATACATACGATTTAAACACACACACACGTGTGCGCGCACACAGACAGACAGACACACACACACATACACACACACACATTCACACACACAGCATGCACACATGCAAACATGCGTGCACACACACACACACACACACACACACACACACACACACACATACTCACACACACACACACACACACACACACACACACACACACACACACACACACACACACACACACAATTGTTTTAAGAACCGGCAGAGATAAGAGTAACGACATTCAGCTGTTCATCATGTGCATGGACGGATCCTGTTGTGTAATCTGATGGCACTGGGGATGAATGAGTTGGAGAGTCTGTCTGTCCTTGCCCTGACACTCAGCAGTCTGCCAGAGTCCCTCACCGACCTCCGAGAGTCCAGTTCACTGTGCAAGGGGTGTGATGGGTCAGCGAGGATTCCCTGCACACGTCTCCACTTTCGTCTTGTGGAGATCGTGGAGGCCGGCCACGTCCGACCCGATCACATCCCTCGCTGTGCGAGTGAGCCTGGTCAGCTTGCCGACATCCCCCTCCCCCAGGCTGCCAAAGAAGCACAGACTGTTGAAGGTTATGACGCTCTGCACAGTGCTGGTGTAGAACATTTGCAGGATGGCTGGGTTGACCTTGAAGGACCTGAGCTTTTCAAAAAGTGAAGCTGCTGGTGCCCTTTCTTTACTAGAGCAGCAGTGTTCTCTGCCCAGCCCAGCTTGTCCAGTATGGAGCCAAGGTACTTGTACTGTTCAACATTCTCCAGCTCTTCGCCTTTGATCTGGATGGGAGTGTGCGGTGGTTTCTTCCTCCTAAAGTCGACGATCAGCTCCTTCGTTTTGCTGACGTTCAGGCACAGGTAGTTGTTAAGATGAGGGTCTTGGGGACATCACTTAGCAGATGCCAGACCTACGCATTTTCTCAAAGCACTGGTCAGACCTTTAGAGCCTACTTATCATCGTCTGTGCTACTACTATAATTTTGTGTGTGTGTCTGTGTGTGTGTGTGTATGTGTATGTGTGTGTGTGTGCACGCGCGTGTATGTGTGTAGTCCGCTGGTACGCATGTGTACATCTATGAATGTGTGTGTGTGTGTGTAAGAGAGAGAGAGAGAGAGAGAGACTGTACATGTTTGTGTCAGTAATGATAATTAGTATTGACATTACTATTATAATTATTACCATTACCACCATTATGACTGAAAAAGGCAATTAACTAAATAAATAGATAGATAAATAAGATAATATAACAACAAAAAACCGGAAAATTATCTCTGTGTATGTGCGTGTGTGTGTATGTGTGTGTGTGGTGTTTGTGTGTGAGTGTGTGTGTGGTGTGTGTGTGGTGTGTGTGTGTGTGTGTGTGTGTGTGTGTGTGTGTGAGTGTGTGAGTGTGTGTGTGGTGTGTGTATGTGCGTGTGTGTGTATGTGTGTGTGTGGTGTTTGTGTGTGAGTGTGTGTGTGTGTGTGTGTGTGTGTGTGTGTGTGTGTGTGTGTGTGTGTGTGTGTAACTGCTGAAGACATTGATTCTGTGTGCAGGCACGGCTAATTTCTGTGGAGATGGTGCCGCACACAGTTTGTGCAGGCACAGCTAATTTCTGTGGAGATGGTGCCGCACACAGTACTACTGAAGACATTGATTCTGTGTGCAGGCACAGCTAATTTCTGTGGAGATGGTGCCGCACACAGTACTACTGAAGACATTGATTCTGTGTGCAGGCACAGCTAATTTCTGTGGAGATGGCGCCACACCCAGTGGCGCTGAAGAAGGACTCAGTGGACTGCTGAACAGCCAGTCAGAAGGCAGCATCGGTTGCCTCGGTAACACAGGGGAGCTTGATGAAGAAGAGCTGCGATCTTTGGATGGAGAAGGGAGGGCTATTCTGACTCAGCATCAAATAGAGTGAGTGTCAGGAATGAGGTCAAGTTAGAGTGAGTGTCAGGCATCAGGTCATTTAAGAGTAAAGCGAGTGTCTAGACATCGGATAATCACTGTCTGATGGTATGAGTGTCGGAATTGGGTCTATTGAGTGATCTGTGCAGTTAAGGTCTACTGTCAGGAATTAGGTCTATTGAGTGTCGGAATTGGGTCTTTGAGTGTTAGGAATTAGGTCTGATGTCAGGAAATGGTCTATTGAGTGTCCAGAATAGGTCTATTGAGTGTTCAGGAAGTAGGGTCTATTGATGTCAGGAATAGGTCTAAGGGTCAGAACAGGATAACTAATGAGTGTCAGGAGTGGAGAGTGCAGCAATTAGGTCAGGGTCGATACCCAGATACGACGCTAGAGAGTTGTCAGGTGGGGGAGGGTGAAGGAGCTGGTCCATCAATGGACGTGGCCTCTGCCAGGAGGATGATCCTGACCTACCGCACTTCTGTGTCTTGCAGTGGGGGGAAGTTGCTGCAGGAAAGTGGTATTAAACTGAGCCAGAGAGTTGTTGCAGCAGGAAAGTGAGTATTCCTCATACAGGCGAAAGCTTGCTGCGCCACGGAAGTAGTATTAAACAGCAGAGAGTTTGCTGCACCACGGAAAGTGAGTATTAAACAGCAGAGAGTTTGCTGGCCACGGAGAGAGTATTAAACAGCAGAGAGTTTGCTGCACACAGAAAGTGAGTATTAAACAGCAGAGAGTTTGCTGCGCTACGGAAAGTGAGTATTAAACAGCAGAGAGTTTGCGCACCATGGAAAGTGAGTATTAAACAGCAGAGAGTTTGCTGCGACCTGGAAAGTGAGTATTAAACAGCAGAGAGTTTGCTGGCCATGGAAAGTGAGTATTAAACAGCAGAGAGTTTGCTGCACCAATGAAAGTAGAGTATTAACAGCAGAGAGTTTGCTGCGCACAGAAAGTGAGTATTAAACAGCAGAGTTTGCTGCGCCACGGAGAGTGAGTATTAAACAGCAGAGAGTTTGCTGCGTCTAAGAGAAAGTGAGTATTAAACAGCAGAGTTTGGTGCGCCAGGAGAAGTGAGTATTACACAGCAGAGAGTTTGCTGCGCTCATGGAAAGTGAGTATTAACAGCAGAGAGTTTGTGCGCATGGAAAGTGAGTATTAAACAGCAGAGAGTTTGCTGCGCCAGGAAAGTGAGTATTAAACAGCAGAGAGTTTGCTGCGCCATGGAAAGTGAGTATTAAACAGCAGAGAGTTTGCTGCGCCATGGAAAGTGAGTATTAAACAGCAGAGAGTTTGCTGCGCCATGGAAAGTGAGTATTAAGCAGCAGAGAGTTTGCTGCGCCATGGAAAGTGAGTATTAAGCAGCAGAGAGTTTGCTGCACCATGGAAAGTGAGTATTAACAGCAGAGAGTTTGTGCGCCATGGAAAGTGAGTATTAAACAGCAGAGAGTTTGCAGCACCATGGAAAGTGAGTATTAAGCAGCAGAGAGTTTGCTGCGCCATGGAAAGTGAGTATTAAGCAGCAGAGAGTTTGCAGCACCATGGAAAGTGAGTATTAAGCAGCAGAGAGTTTGCTGCACCATGGAAAGTGATTATTAAACAGCAGAGAGTTTGCAGCACCATGGAAAGTGAGTATTACACAGCAGAGAGTTTGCTGCGCCATGGAAAGTGAGTATTAAGCAGCAGAGAGTTTGCTGCACCATGGAAAGTGAGTATTAAGCAGCAGAGAGTTTGCTGCGCCATGGAAAGTGAGTATTACACAGCAGAGAGTTTGGTGCGCCATGGAAAGTGAGTATTAAACAGCAGAGAGTTTGCAGCACCATGGAAAGTGAGTATTACACAGCAGAGAGTTTGCTGCGCCATGGAAAGTGAGTATTAAGCAGCAGAGAGTTTGCTGCGCCATGGAAAGTGAGTATTAAGCAGCAGAGAGTTTGCTGCACTATGGAAAGTGAGTATTAAGCAGCAGAGAGTTTGCTGCGCCATGGAAAGTGAGTATTACACAGCAGAGAGTTTGCTGCACCATGGAAAGTGAGTATTAACCCTCACAGTGCTCTGCATATCAATTTAAACTTTAAAGAAATGTAGTTAAAATCTAGGATGGGAAACTCGTCACACACCACACTTGAGAATTTGGCTTCTGCATACATATTATTTGCACTAGATATGCAAACCTATACATTTTTAGAAACTAGAGATGTAGAATCTAGTGAAATAACTGAAAATACTCTAGGTGGTACCTACTTGGAGACTGACCTCAAAATATAAGCAGAGAAAATTTCTGAAAAAGTTATTCGAAAAGTAAGTCAAATGTTAGGAAAGACACAGTTTTTCTTCTGTACTACCTAAACACTTCAGACTGGAGATAAAATGAAGACAAATATGTGCTGGAAACATGGGAAAGATGATAATTCTCTTGACTTGAGCTATGTATAATGAATTGTGCCTTAAATGATGTACCTATAATTCAGCATCCGGACAATCAAATTTCACTATATAAGGAAATGGGGTTTGTGCAGGCTTGTCTTGAAGCTAGATAGGTAAAACTATATGTTTTTGTAAACTAGAGATAATGAGGAATCTGAAAAAAATAATTACAAGACAGTACCCTGATGGCAGCTGAAGATATTCTTCACAGTGTAATCCAGAACATTGGCGAAAAGGTAATCCAAAACGTCAGTCACATTGCTTGAAACATCACAGTTTTCCTTCTTGAATGTCAAAACACTTGAAACTTGAGAGAAAACAAGAAGAACATGTCCTTGAAAGACACAGAACAAAGTTAGGGCCTTGGTCTTCTGTGGAAGGCTGAAAAGCACTCGGGCAGAGTCCCACGTCACATCCAGAACATTCCCAGCCAGAGCGCACACGAGTAGGATGGCCAGCAGCACAGTTCCTCTTTCTTGACCTCCTTCACTCTCAGCATCACTCTCCTCAGCAGTAGTGCTTCCAAATTCTGGATCACACAAGAAAACATATATCCTAAGTCTTCTGTTCATTTCATTGTTTCATAATGGTGCAAGAGTTGTTACAGAGAGCTTGACTCAGTTTCCACTAATTAGTCTGATTTTCAGAAAGGAAAAAATATGAACAGCATTACTTATTCATTCTATGAAAAATGAAGTCATGCATAAAATCATAAATAAGAATAAAATCTGAATCACTAGCATAAAAGGAAGGGGAAGGGCTATAGCTTTCATTGGAGACACGCCCACCCGTGACACACCCACACTGTTTCCAAACTAAAAAAACAAACAAACAAAAGTTATAACTTGTTCTCTTCAAATCACCACTTTTATTCATCTCTAAAGTGCTTTCAAAACACCTATAATCACCCAGAAACGATCTTCTAGTTTGATCAGGCCAAAGCCTATCACTCCTGTAAGTAACCATGTACCCTGCCCCCTCCATCCCCCCTTCCTTCATGTGGCGGACCAACAAATGTAAAATAACCAATAACCGCATGCAGCAAGTGTTCCATCACTCGACAAACAAAATAATCAAAGTTTATCAACTCACTTGCTTCGCTTTCGTTACTACTGCTTTCGGCAACTGATTCTTCACTCGTGCCACTTCCACGCAACTCCTGCTCAAACTCGGTCGCTGATTCACTCATTTCAGTCAAAACAGACAAAAAAATTAGAGATAACTGACAAGGCTTGCCGGTGCACAATGGATACTAGCAAGTCACATGAACTGATCAACCCGGATGTTTAGCGGCGGTGGTATAACGGTTCTCATCTGAGCCACGATCGTGGCTCATCGCACTTAGGCGGTAAAGCCACGATCGTGGCCAATTGCACTCAGCGGGTTAAACAGCAGAGAGTTTGCTGTGCCACGGAAAGTGAGTATTAAACAGCAGACAGTTTGCTGCACAATGGAAATATTTACAGAAAGCTTGGAATTGAGTCAGAGCAGAAAGGTGGCTGTGCCATGGAAAGTGAGCAAACAACAAACCTGCACTAAACAGACACCCCCCCCCCCCCCCCCCCCCACCAAGATAGCATTCAGCATGAGAACCCCAGGTCACACCAAGTGGATGACCCTGCATGGTGGCTGTGTTTCAGACATGTCATTGTGCTGGGTGACATCAACACAACACACAAACGTATCGATCACTGCGACCCCACCACACAGGTAAGGTTGCTTTTCTGTGGACTATTAGTAATTAGATATAGTACTCTTCTTGTGGCTTTCCAGTTATGTAGAGTGCTTTTCTTGTTGTTTTTCCACTTAACATATTGTGGCCTTTCTACTTATGTATAATGCTGTTCTTGTAGCCTTTCTAATGGGGTTTTTGTGGCTTTTCTGCTTACACATTATAATGCTCTTCTTGGGGCCTTTCTACTTCGGTTTAATGCTCTTCTTGTGGACTTTCTACATGGCATCTTTGCTGAGGTATGATGCTTTTCATGTTGCGTTTCTATTCATATACGTGTTGTTGTTCTTGTAGCCCTCCTGCTTTGGCACAGTACTTTTTTGTGGCCTTTCCACAAAGGCAGAGGGCTCTTCTTGTGGCCTTTCTGCATAGTGTAGTGCTTTCCTGGTGGCCTTCTATTTATGTATATTGCTCTTCTTGTGGCCTTTCTGCATAGTGTAGTGCTTTCCTGGTGGCCTTCTGTTTATGTATATTGCTCTTCTTGTGGCCTTTCTGCTTAGGTATAATACTATTCTTGTGGCCTTTCTGCTTAGGTATAATACTATTCTTGTGGCCTTTCTACTTAGGCATAATGCTCTTCTTGTGCCCTTTCTATTTATGTACAATATTCTTCCTGTGGCCTTTCTGCATAGTGTAGTGCTTTCCTGGTGGCCTTCTATTTATGTACATTGCTCTTCTTGTGGCCTTTCTGCATAGTGTAGTGCTTTCCTGGTGGCCTTCTATTTATGTACATTGCTCTTCTTGTGGCCTTTCTGCATAGTGTAGTGCTTTCCTGGTGGCCTTCTATTTATGTACATTGCTCTTCTTGTGGCCTTTCTGCATAGTGTAGTGCTTTCCTGGTGGCCTTCTATTTATGTACATTGCTCTTCTTGTGGCCTTTCTGCATAGTGTAGTGCTTTCCTGGTGGCCTTCTATTTATGTACATTGCTCTTCTTGTGGCCTTTCTGCATAGTGTAGTGCTTTCCTGGTGGCCTTCTATTTATGTACATTGCTCTTCTTGTGGCCTTTCTGCATAGTGTAGTGCTTTCCTGGTGGCCTTCTGTTTATATACATTGCTCTTCTTGTGGTCTTTCTGCTTAGATATAATACTATTCTTGTGGCCTTTCAACTTAGGCATAATGCTCTTCTTGTGTCCTTTCTATTTATGTGTGATATTCTTCCTGTGGCCTTTCTGCTTAGTGTAGTGCTTTCCTGGTGGCCTTCTGTTTCCGTATATTGCTATTCTTTTGGCCTATCTACTCAGTTTTTTTTCTTGTGGGCTTTGGAATAGTTCTTTTCCAGTAGCCTTTGTACTTATATTGTTTTTCTTGTGGTCTTTTAGCTTAGATATAATGCTTTTCCTGTGGCCTTTCTATTTAGCTATAATGTTATTTTTGTGGCCTTTCTCCATAGGCATGGTGCTTTTCTTGGGGACTTCACAAATTGACTTGTCATAATCATGCAATGATGTTCAAATGAAAATGATGTTTTAAGCATGGAGGTTCTAACAGCTGTCTTTCATATTCAGTCCATAAAGGGATCTCTTGGCGCTTGGAATGTTTGGGAGAAGAATGACAGATGCACAAATGGAAGAGAAAAAATTTCAGTGTCTTTTAAGGTATGAATGCTTTGAATTAGAATTGAACACACACACACACACACACACACTTACACCCTCACTGACTATGTCCTTTACTGATCTAGTGGCTTCCTAAATTTGTTGACATTGAAGTGAATACTGAACAAGATGTACAAAAAGTGTGTGACATTGATTTGTCTGCTAACTTGCTAAATAAACAATAACAACAAAAATTATCAGCCCACTGTGTCATTTTCCCATCTTTTATTTTTTTTGTTTTTTACTTGGTCCTCTAACTCTTTTTTTTTTTATAAACATCTTCTTCCCCCACCCCCACCCCCACCCCCCCTCCCCGAACAAACACCAGACCTGTTTACCCCAAATTTGTGTACCTGTAAAATCTTGGACAAAAACCTGTAATTTAAAAAACAACAACATAATCTTCATAATCGCAGTACTTTTGAAGATTTGGAAGAGCCGGCTGTTGGTGCGAAAGACTGCTTCGTTGCCATCTTTCACAAGGCAAAAGACGCAAGGTACGCTGGGAAATGTCTTTTTACTGCTTTTGACCGAAACGGTAGCAGACGAAACTTCGCGTTTAAGAATTTTCTTTCTTTGATTTTTTTCCGGGGGGGCTGTAATTCCCGTAATGTCGATTTTTTTCCGTAAAAATTGCGGCAAAATCGAAAGGGTAAACAGGTCTGCAAACACCCCCCCATTCCACCCACCCCCACCCCCCACTCTTCCCCTAACCTCTTCAAGCTGTTGACAACATGTTGATCAGACATTGCTTACACATTTATCTATCTTTAACAGGGTTACAATGTGATCTACAATAAAGTATTCAAGAAAGCATGCATATTATAATTATATCAAAGTATATGCATGTCCGGGGAGTACAGAGCATAAGTGGACAGATTGATGAATACATACATACATATATACAATAGGGAAGGAAAGACAGACAAAAATGTTGTCGTACAGAATGGGTTGGACATTCAGGAGCGGAGAGAATGCAGACATTGTGAACTGTTTTCCAACGGTTATAATAATGAGTCTCATTGATGGTTCTAGTGATAAATACATTGATGAAAAAGAAAGGTTTACCACCATGAAAACAGTGTCATATGTCATGAAAAGGAAAAAGGTACCAGCAATTACACCCTGTTTACAAGGTTGATCAAACCATTAAACAGAGGAGACAAGTGGTTCATATGTCAGCCATTTAGTGTGGAAATCTTATTTGTTCATGTTTATGTATGGGTTATGTTTTTCAGTCTTATATTGAAATTCTATTGTTTTCAGAAAACCTACTACTTGTGGAAGGCTGCTTTTTAGTTTACATATGTTGTTTTGCCAAAAGAATAATGAAGTAGAAAATACAATCAATAGTAATCATTTGATCAAATCCTAAGAGAACTAGTGCTTCAGTTAGATGTATATCCTGGACATTGGTACATTTCTCTGTTATTAGTCCAGTAAAAGTGTCCCAGAAACGCTGAGCGTAAGAACACCTCCAGAACATGTGGTCAATACTGTCCGTACACAGCCCACAAAAGCTGCACTTGTCATTATTGACCAGTCCAATTTCTTTTAAAATGATATTCATTCCTAAACATCTGGGTACTATTCTGAGTTGAAACCATTTGAGCTTTATGTCTGCTATTTTATGATCCTGTAGGAAACAGGACTCCCAGTCATGAGTTTGAGACAGTTTAAAATCCCATTTTTCGCAACATGGAGCTCTCAAATTATTATCAATCAGTATATCATAGTACATCTTTGAACCCTTACAAGTGGCGAAGAATATTTTTTAGCAGAGAGGAGGACTGATATATTTATTGTTGCTGGTCCCCAAAATCTGGGTAGAGTTATGGAGGCTCCGCGGGAGAGACTTTCGCATCAGCTTTCTCCATTGCTGTTGATTGTGTGCGAGGTTTGTGTTTTTGCAACAGGCTTGCCATTCCACTCCTCTGTTGTCTGCCCATTTCGTCTAGCTTTTACCCCACTGCAACCATGTCTCTGCCTACAGTTTCATTAGTGTTCCCTCTTGGGGTTGCAACCTTGCCGTGGTGGGAGGGTTTGTGTGGTCCAGTGATTCCTTAGGCTGTGCTGACAGGGGCATCAGTGCTTGAATGGAAGGCTACTTTTCTAGGTTGATGAAACTGAAACTGAAAACTGTATGGGATTATCTTAAGCGTGACTTCTCTGGTGTGACCAATGATGCTTATGGTGTGGTAGTTTCGGCACAAAGGAGGCTACTTTTTGGGGGAGATTGATGATGAATGATTGAGTACCCGTCTACACATGTGTAAAATAAGAAATTTAGTTTCTGCTTCCTAACAATAAAAATGATTGCAAATGGATTACTGGTCATTCTCTCAAGTTTCTGTTTCCAGACCAGCCGCCGTGGCGAAGTGGTTAGCGTCGCGGACTCCCGGCTGGGAGGTCGTGGGTTCAAATCCCATCAGAAGTCATGTGGGTTTTTCCTGCCCCGACCGGCTCCTACCCAGAGTTGAGTTGCTGCGGACTCAGTTGGGAAGACTGGGACCACACAGTCGAGTTTCATCCACTTAATGGATGCGTTTCTGAGAGTGTTGCTCAAATTTCCTGACCAACACTGCAGGTGCCTGTATCTCTCGGGCCTGGTTGACACCGGGATATATTATGAAAGGAAGCGTAGAGTACAGCCCTGTCCTGTACTCAGACCGGAATGGAAATCCATAGCATCATCTTAATCATCCTCATTCTCATCGATCAGCATAAAAAAAGAAAAAAAAAAAAAAAGAAAATGTCTCAAATTCTGTGGCCCTTCATGCCCTGCTCTCATGGTGACCTCAATTTCGATGTCTTCTCCACGTCTGTGGCCTTGGTTTGGTTCAGTCAGGGTCACCGGTATCGGCGAGTCCATGGGGGCTGTCGTTGGACGGACGTGGTGGCGCCCTCCGGAGGGAGAGCTCACTCACGCCGGGCTCCGCGACTAAGCAATTATTGTCGTCAGTAGGGGGCTTAGTAGGTGGTGTCCTGCGTATGTTAGATCAGAACAGGCGCCACTGAACACCACCGAAGTGACTCGGCAGCAGTGCAGTGTCTCCTCCGGTGGGTTGCCTCTTGACGACTTGACATTGACTGCTCCCTGTGGATTGCCGGTGCCGGGGCTGCGGTGGGGCCAACCGGGCTGTGGTTGTGGACAGGGCGTCGGAATGAGCGGCGTGGGTGCACTGCCTCTGAGGTGGCGCAGAGATTGGGACAGCAAAAAAAAAAAAAAAAAAAAAAAGTTTCTGTTTCCACCTATAAATACAAGCATGATGATGATTGCAAATGGAATACTGGTCATTCTCAAAACCTGCTCCTCACCTCTTTGAAGTGGGACATAACATGTTCACAAATAAAACTCCAAAAATCAGTGTTTCAAACTTACATGGATATGTGTCACTGAATATGTTCTTGAGCCATTTACAAACCTGCATGCAGCAGTACAAACCTACATTCATTTACAAATACATGAGGGAACACCTAAAGCATTCCTTTAGTATTGCAAAGAAAGAACACACACAAACCCAAAAGACTGGTAGCTTATTGTTACAGATACTCTGTGTGCAACAGTAGGATGAGGTAATCATAAGCATTCTGATTTTGGTTTGGTGTGTTCAAGGAATTCCTGCGTGCAGACAGTCGGTCAGTGGATGGACCAGTTCCTGCGTCCAGAAGACCGTGATGCTGACCTGGCTCCTGTTGAGGATCGACATTCCTTTGAGGCCATCATGTCAGATGCGGAGGGTGGCCATTTCATCGATGCCTTTCGATTCTTCCACCCTGAACAGACAGAGGCGTACACCAATTGGAGCACGGTGACCTCCGCCCGCCAGACTAACTACGGCAAACGCCTGGACTACATCCTGGTGGACCAGGGCCTGCAGACCCTTCTGCAGGACTGTCGCATCCTGGCAGATTTTGAGGGGTCTGACCATTGCCCAGTTGTGCTGCACCTGCAGTGCCGACCCCTGCCTGCCAGCAAGTGTCCCCCGCTGTGCACCAAGTTCATGCCTGAGTTCCAGGGCCGGCAGCAGAAGCTGCTTCAGTTCTTCACCACAGTGCGCAGAACTCCTTCCACCCAGGAGGGGCAGGGACTGGGGGCAGGTCACACGGCCAGTGAAGGAAAGGAGGTACAGAATTCCAGGACATCGTCCAAGTTGATGTCACCTTCAGTGATGCCGACTTTGCCTTCAGTCACGCTGACGTCACAGAACCAGGAAAGTGACCTTGACTCCAAGAGCTCGCAGAAAGCACAGCTGAAAAGAACCATCTCTGACAATGCTGCGGACAGCCGTGGGAGGAAAAAGAAGCGGGGGAAAGGAGAGAAGAGCGGCACAACTGTGACAGGCAGCGCCCAGGGCAACTTGCTGAGCTTCTTTCACAGATCATCAGCACTCCATTGCACCATCCCCAGTGGCCTGACCCCCACCACCTTCACTGACCTCACCACCACCACCCCCACTGACTTCACCACCACCACCACCACCACCCCCACTGACCCCACCCCCACCACCTCCGCTGCCCCAGCTCCAAGGACTCCGCTGCTGGTGACTGTCTTCGCTATGGTGTGTCCACCCCTCCACGTAGGCAGCAGGATGTCAGTTCAGCAGACTGTGCCACGCCCACAGGCAAAGGAGGGCAGCACACAGGCGATCAGTCCAGGTCACCCTATTGGAAGGAGGGAGCCAAAGGGGACAGTCCACCAGAAACCCCTGTCAAAGGCTCCCAGAGGTCAGACTCTCTCACACCTTCTCCCAGCAAGGTGTGTCTTTCCTCACTGACCCTGATCCCAGACAAGGGGCACAACTCAGGTGGCAGCGGAGATTTGACAGGACCTGGTACTGGTGGTGGGACTTCTGCACAGTGCGAAGGAGGGCTGGGTCAACAGGTGGTCGCACAGAGTCCCAGACCGGAAGGACAGAAACATCGGACACACAGGCCAAGGCCAAGGGCGCGTGGAAGAATTTGTTATCAGGACCACCTCCCCCTCCGCCTTGCAAGGGGCATAGAGAGCCGTGTGTTTTGAGGACAGTGAAGAAGGCAGGCCCACGAAAGGCCGGCAGTTCTATATCTGTGCCAGACCTGAGGGAGACAGCACCAACAAAGAGGCACGCTGCGACCACTTCCAGTGGGTCCACTACAGCTCTGCTGGCAAGAAGAAATCTTGATAGAAACAATCCCAACGAAGAGGCACACTGCGACCACTCCAGTGGGTCCACTGTCTCTGTGCTGGAAAGAAGAAATCTTGATTGCACATTCTGTATATACAGTGTGTGTGTGGGATATGGTGAACTTTAAGAGACATTAGAGGTTCTGAACACTTTGCCCTTTTTCCGTGTCTGCCTGTGTGTTGTATGCTGCCAGCAGCATAGTGAACTCTGCACCATGCCTGTGCATTCTGTCATAAGCTGTCAGGGTGTGCCAGTGTCAGCTTGTGTATGGGTCAGTGCATGGTCCAGGCAGAAAAGTTCAACTGGTCAGGTTGTGGGCAGCTGTCTTGTGTCAGGGCACTGATCCTGAACACTTCAGATGCAGTACAGCAGATTAACAGACACACACTGTGCATGCATGGCTGTTCAGAGCAAGTTCCCCCACCGGGGTCTGCCCTGGGGGACCTGGGTGGGGTGTCTTATTTTTAGTTCTCAGGGTCACCCTCTTGTGCCCCTTGAGGGTGGGACTTTGTTTTAAGTGGGCTTTCTTTTTCTCTGTTTTTTGTGTTTTTTCTGCCTGCCCATGGTTCTTTCACCTGCATTTCTCTTTCAACATTCTCCTTATTAATCTGCAGTTTTCTGTTTTGTCTATCTTCTGCCTTTACGGATCTTTATCCTATTCTTTTCCTTTTTTCACAAGTCTTCTGTAGCACTTTCTATTTTCTCTGTGGCCTCTTGGTCCACCGTGTTGACCGTGCGGTGCGACCCGTGTCGGGGGAGAATGGTGTCCTGGTGGTTGAGAGGGACTCGGAGTAGGATCCGCGCCCCTCAACACGCCACTTTGGCCCGGACTTCCCCTAGACGGGGGGCAGCATGGGGCCCAATGCTGTCAACCGGTCGCCTTCACAGTGTGGGCATGGCATGGGTCAAACCGTGTGCCACGTTGCTTGTCCTGGAAGCCAGGTGAGTGGCCTCCTGTCCGTTCCCGGCAGTTGGTCATGAGCCTGGTGGATGGGGTGGAGCGCGTGCCACGCGGTGTATACCTGCACTATAACCCTGGTGTTTCCCTTTGCTGGAGGACCGCTTAGGGGCATCGCCCTTGTGGGCACTCGATGGCGGGTGGGGAGTAGGGGAGGTGAAGTTTTTTCTTTCATTATGACATCTAAACAACTACCCCCTAACAAAAAGAGAAGAAACGATGATGGACATGGCACGCTTATGGACGAGACTATGAGTAGAGATTCAGATTCAGATAATGAGATAAGAGAAGTGGCAAAGAGAAAGGGTATCCAAAACACATGGCCAAGCTTCCTTTTAGTGGAAGCAAAAGATCCGAAAGAATCCATTGCTCGGATTTCTCCGTTCGCTGTTTGCAAGTGGTTCGAGGGAGTTTCGTCCACAGGATTTAAAATGATTAAAAGACTCCGATCTGGTAGTTACCTTGTTAACTGTGCTACAGAAGCGGCGTCTCGGTTGCTGCTGAAAAGGGATGGTTCTCAACTCATGCAGATCACAGTTAAGGTTTCCATTCACCCCTTTCTCAACTACTCGAAAGGGGTAATCAGATGTGTTGACTTGGCTGGAGTTGCTGAATCAGAAATTCGGACTGAGATGGAAAGTCAGGGTGTTCTGCAGGTCCATAGAGTTAAAATCTCTAAAGGAAGTGACTTAATCGAAACCAACACGCTATTCTTGACTTTTGCTATGCCATCTCCCCAGAGTTTGTCAAAGTGGGTTATGTCCGAGTGAAAGTTACGCCTTTTGTACCATCTCCTTTGCGGTGTTTCAAGTGCCAACGCTTTGGGCATTCCAGCCGAGCTTGTCGGGGTCAGGAGATCTGTCGTGACTGTGGACAGAAGAAGCATGATGAATCTTGTATAAATGCTGTATACTGTGTCAATTGTAAGGGTGATCATCCAGCAAATTCAAAAAGTTGTCCAGTGTGGAAAAAGGAATGCGAGATTCAGAAAGTAAAGATTGAGAGGAAATGTTCCTTTCTTGAGGCTAGAAGGTTAGTGGAGGCCAGGACTCCTTCGGCTGCGACTTATGCACAGAAGGTGGTTAACGATTCTGCGAACCGGTCATCGGGTGATGATCTGGGAGCAGCTCCATTCACTGCTCTGGAGAAGAAATTGACAGAATTGTTGTCATCGGTTTTGGATCGGCTTACTATACTTGAACAATCAGTTGAGGTTTTGTCTCAGAAATGCAATAGTGTTCCGTCCAGCAGTGTACAACAGGCTTCAGTCCCTGCTGGTGAGGGAAGAAGTGTTTCAGTTGTACAAAGTGCTGTGGATCAGAGGTCAGGGGTGAAGGATCGGAGGAAAGAGATGTCCCCTCGCTCACAGGCCAATAACAGCAGTACGAGACAGGCACGCAGTGAGGAGCGTCCTTTTCGGACTCCAGACCCTCCTAGGGGAAAATCTCGAAGTCAGGTATTTGGTGCAGCAGGTTTCAGTCCAGTAAGAGCAAATTCCAAGCATGGCAACAAACAACTTAGAAATTTATCAGGAGCATCAGCTTCTGACCTTGTCTTGAAGAACCGTTTTAGTTCTTTGGTGGACAGTGAAGTTTCTGGAGAAGAGGGCTGATAGATATTCTTTTAACAACCTAACATGGACATACTCCAGTGGAACATAAGGGGAGTTAAAGCAAATTGTCGGGACCTTGAGCTATTATTGACAGAATATAGATCTTCGGTAATTGCTCTTCAGGAAACCCTTTTAACTGCAAGTAAGAAGCATGAGATTCCTGGTTTCTCCTGCTTACTCAAGCCAGCTTCTGCAGACTTTTCAAGGAGAGGCGTTTCTCTTTATATTCATAATTCGGTACTACATACAGAAATTCCACTTCAGACGGATCTGGAGGCAGTGGCAGCTCGTATCTCGTTAAACAAGGTCGTTACGATATGTTGTTTGTATCTGTCTCCATCTTCTGTGATTTCGAAGAGTCAGTTGGATGGTTTAATTTCTCAGCTCCCTCGCCCATTTCTTTTATTGGGTGACTTGAATGGCCATTCTCCACAGTGGGGAAGTAACTGCACCAATTCCAAGGGAAAGTTCTTGAAGATTTTATATCGGATCATGATCTCTGTCTTCTGAATTCAGGCTCACCGACCTTTTGTTCTCCTTCTGGTTCTTTGACTCGCTTGGATTTGTCCATTTGCGACCCTTCCTTATTTTTGGACTTAGAGTGGCAGGTTCATTCGGACCTAAGCGGGAGTGATCACTTTCCGATTTTTATTTATTTTACAAAGCAAATGCAGGAGTCCCCTCGGGAAACATGGAAGTTTCGCTTTGCAGATTGGAGTCTTTATCAGCAACAGATTTTAAGTAGACTGCCTATGAATCTGTTGCGGAGTTATGATGATCCTGTTTTGCAGTTCACTAAAGTGATTGTAGAGAGTGCTAAGGAAGCTATTCCCAAGTCCCGTGATAAACCAAATGATGTTAAGACCCCTTGGTACGATAAAGAGTGCAAAACTTTGAAGGGTAAGAGAAAGGGTGCTCAAAGACTTTTTGCTAGGTTTCCTATGGTGGGGAACAAAGTTAAACATCAGGCGTGTAGGGCTAAGTGTTGGTATACTTTTAAAACTAAGAAGAAAGAATCTTGGAAAAAATTTTGTTCGAATCTGTCCTTTAAGGTCAATTCAAGGAAAGTCTGGAAACTAATCCGTAAGATTAAGGGAAAGTCGGTTACATCAGTTATAAAATGTTTGCAAGTAAACGGATCGATTATTACTAATAAAAAGGAGGTTGCTAACTTGTTAGCTGTTACTATCCATCAAAATTCGTCAGCTGATCATTATTGCAAGGAATTCCAGCGTATCAAAAGATCAGCAGAGTCAAAATCTTGTTCCTTCGTGCCAGATAGTTCTGAGGATTACAACTGCGTTTTCAGCATGGATGAGTTAAAGGACGCCATTTTGAAAGCCAACAACTCAGCTCCTGGACCAGATGACATTCATTATCAATTTATTCAACATTTGCCAGCTGAGGGTTTAAAGGTGGTGTTGTCTCTGTTTAATCATGTTTGGTGTTCAGGGTATTTTCCACCTTCTTGGAGAGAGGCGGTTGTTATCCCTATTCCTAAACCAGGGAAAGATCATTCGGATCCTAACAACTATCGTCCTATAGCTCTCACTAGTTGCTTATGTAAAACTATGGAGAGAATGGTATATTCTCGATTGTTATGGCAGTTAGAATGTCTGGGGGCCTTAAATGTTTCCCAGTGTGGATTTCGGAACAACCGCAGTACTACTGATCACCTGGTTCGATATGAGTCTTTTATCAGGAATGCTTTGATTAATGGAGAACATGTAGTTTCTATTCTTTTTGATTTAGAAAAAGCTTATGACACAACATGGAGGCATGGAATTCTTCAGGATTTGAAGGCACTTGATTTCAAAGGTAATTTACCAATGTTTATTGCTAATTTTTTGTCTAACAGGCATTTCAGTGTTAGACTTCATTCGACCTTTTCGGATCCTTTTGAGCAGGAGATGGGTGTCCCTCAGGGTAGCATCCTTTCTCCACTTCTGTTCAATCTCAAGATTAATAACATCGTCCAGTCAGTAAAGTCTGGAATTGATAAGTCATTATTTGTTGATGACTTCTCCATCTCTGCCAAGGGGAAAACTTTGGCTGCAGCTGAGCGTCAACTTCAGTTGTGTGTTAATCGTGTTCAGCAGTGGGTTACTGAAAATGGATTTAAGTTTTCAGCTACTAAGACAGAGTGTATTCATTTCCATAGGAAAAGATCTCAGGTCTTAGAACCAGCTATCAGTCTCAATGGTCAAGTAATTAAAGTTTCCAAACAAGTGAAATTTTGGGGGGTTATTTTTGATAATAAGCTTTCTTTTTTGCCTCACATTAAGTACATTAAACAATCTTGCCAGTCAGGTTTGAATGTTTTGAAGGTTATTAGTCACACTGATTGGGGTGCAGACAAGCGAACTTTGTTGCGATTGTATCGGGCTTTGGTGAGACCAAAGCTAGATTATGGGTGTGTGGTATATGGTTCTGCACGAAAATCTTACCTCAAAGCTCTTGATCCAATTCATCATCAAGGACTGCGGATTGCTCTGGAGCATTTCGCACATCTCCAAAAGAGAGTTTGTATGTTGAATCTGGTGAACCCCCTCTGGAGCTAAGGAGCTTGTGTCTTTCCATGAATTACTATCTGAAACTGAGGGCTAATCCAGAAAACCCTGCCTATGATATTGTCATGAACCCGCCTTTTAGAGCCAAATATGATCTAAAGCCAAATGAGATTCCTCCACTGGGTATTCGTATTTTGCCCCACTTCGGGGCAGCTGGCATTGACCTTGATGCTGTTGATGACGGTCCATTACAGACTGATGTACCTCCCTGGAAAGTCGCCAATCCAGAGATTAATTAATATTTAACTCAATTTCGAAAGGAGGTCACCTCGAGTGCTGCATATAAACAACTTTATCTTGGGCAATGTGAACTTTATAAAGATTTTATCAAGATTTTTACAGATGGTTCTAAAAAAGGTGAGAGGGCTGCAGCTGCCATTGTGTGTGATAACAATTTTCAGGAGCCTACTTTGTTAAGATTGCGGGATTGGTCGTCTGTTTATACTGCTGAACTGAAGGCTTTAAATCTGGCCCTCAGTGCGGTGTCCAGGTCAGATCAGAATGATTTCCTTATTTTATCGGATTCATTGTCGGCACTGTCGGCTTTATCGACAAGAGAAGTTTCACATCCAGTTTTGGCTGATATTCATGATCTTCATACTCAGCTTGTCTCTTTGGGAAAGCATATAGTTTTCTTGTGGGTCCCCAGCCACATGGGAATCTATGGTAACTCAGTGGTGGACAAAGCAGCCAAACAAGCTCTCGGTGCAAGTCTTTCCAGGAGGCCTATGCAGTTTGTTCCTCACTCTGATCTACGGCATAAATCTAGTTTGTATTGTCGTGAACTGTGGAAGAGTGAATGGTGTAATCAAATTCATAATAAATTGTTTAAAATTTGCCCAGATTTAACCAATCCTTTCCCATCGGTGGTACGTAACCGTAAAGAGGAATCGGTTTTGTCACGGTTACATATTGGGCACAGCTATATAACGCACAGTTGGATACTCAGAAGGGAAGACCCCCCATGGTGTGTTGCGTGTGACAGCTTGTTCAGTGTTAATCATTTTTTGACAGAATGTGCTGATTTGATGTGTATCAGAGAGAAGTTCTTTTCCACCAGTGATTTATCAGTTCTTTTTCGTGAGATTTCAGTAGATCTTATTTGTTCTTTTTTGAAAGAGGTAAACTTATTTTATAAAATATAGTGTTTTAATAATGTATACAGGTGTCGTCGGAGTTGAACAGATAATTGTGCTTTTGTCCTCATAAATTCTAAGCGATGTGTTAATACTAATGTGGGTATTTGTATCTAGAGACTTAGATATGATAGCTGAGGTCCTGATTTGGCTCCTAGTAGTCCGCTGGACCCTATAAACACTAACTAACTAACTAACCTGTTCAGAGCAAGTTACTTAGTTTTGAGAGGCAGGTGAGTTTACATCTCACCCGCAGCTGCAGAGACCAAGCCGTGAATTCAGGTCAGGGAAAGGGGTGTTTTCTGCAGGCCGCTCCCCACCAGCCAGCTAACCGCGCTGTACTCTGCAAACTGAATTTCATCTGTGCATAGCTGGTCTGGCAGCAATGTGTTCGGCATTGTTGAACGGCCATTACAAATGGGGCTGTCGGTTTGATAATTAGTGGTTGTCATGAAAAATGTAATACATCTGCGCTCTTGAGATGACTGAATTGACGAATTCCTGACAATTCTTTTAATACCAAACTCGACTAGGTTTATTTTCCTGTAGATAACGTAGATACGGCATGAAAGCTTGTACGCAAGTGGTCAGGCAAGATTAGAGCAATGACAACACACACAAAATTGTGCAAAAATAATGTCATCACTTTCTGGGTATTTAATTTTCCCTAGTTAAGTAGTACACAAGTTTGAAACATGCCTCTGCTCGGACTACAGCAACAAAAATGTTGGGTCAGAAGTGTGTAAGCCTTGTTTGTTCACCCTTTCACCAAGTGTCTCACGAGGGACAGAAAAATAAAGCTGTGCATGTACTACAGCAGATTAACAGGCACTGTGCATGTACTACAGCAGATTAACAGACACGCACTGTGCGTATACTACAGCAGATTAACAGACAAAAGTTATGAATGTATTTCAGCAGACATTGTACTGAAGATCCAGATTGATAGATTTTGTAATGAAAATCCAGAGACACAGGATAGTGTAAATTCGGTGTAATGAAACTCCATCTCAAAACTTTCATATAACTGAAGTTTTATTACAGTTTGGGTTGGTCAAGTCTGGGGAAAGGAAATCACGTTTCTTATTCTACTTATAGCCAAAGTTTTCCTCTTGTCAAGTTTCTTACATCCTAGATGTGTAAATGATACAAAGAAGGCCAGTGGCTGGAGGAACATTTTTGCTTTCTTTAAGTTGTTTTCTTCCATGTATCCGAGTTTCATATGAACAGGCTACTGTACATATGTATATCACACTTTGTGTTGACCATGTGAAATGTGTATAGATGGGGCAATTACATGTATACATCATGTGGAATGCATCATTGTACAGTGGAGTTTAATGTACATATGCACATTATGTGGAATGTGTGACCGATATTTTTATGTGTATGTAAATCATGTGGAATGTATGTGTAGATCATGTGGAATGTATATATGCAGTGGAATTAATATATGTGTAGATTATGTGGAATGTGTGTGTGAACTCTATGAAATGTTATAGTGAAGAGAGTCCTTAATAGCTCAGATGGTATATAGCACTAGACCCATGATTCTCAGATCGCAGATTTGAGTCTTCACTGGGCCATTTCAGTACGTGAGGATTCCCCCCCCCCCCCCCCCTTCAAGTTAACATTGATTTTGACTCCACTCTTAGAAGTCCTTCAGATGAGACTATAATAGTATAAAACAATGCTCCATGTGTGAACACACGCATTGCGTCTTTGCATATGTATTGTAAAATCCCATCACCAACTTTCAGAAGAGAAGATCGGTTTGGCTGCTGGTGTGGACGACACGTGTGTATGCATGTATGTATGTATACATGTGTGTGTGTGTGTGTGTATACGTGCGCATGTGTATATATGTAAAGTGTTAATCTCTCTCTCTTACATAATATATTTATACACACACATAATGGTAATATACTATATATATATATATATATATAATAATATGCTGAACAATTAAGTAGTGGGGGAAAACAAGTGCAGGTTAACAATTCTTCCATCATTATAGGAATGACTTGGCAAAGATTTGAAATTTACAAAAAAAAAAAAAAAAAGAGGGGGGGGGGGGGGGGGTTGAAGATGAAGAAATAGGGAATATGTATATTATATACATATACAGGATGCACTGAATGAATGACTGAAAAACTGAGTGACTGATGCTTGACTGAATAATATGAGAAACGACTGAATGTCATGCCAGCAGGCAGCTCTTTAGTCCGCTCTACCTAGGTAGGCAGCCTGTTATGTTACCGAGAGTATGTCTTTTATGACTAGTGTATATACAGACCTGTGCACTGTACGATTTTTGCGTATAATCTCACGAAATTCAATACAGCTATACGATTGTACGTTTGAAAACTGAATTGTACGAAATTTTGATCACCGAGCTCATGAAAATGCGCTAAACACGTAATCCGGCTGAGTCCAAGAGTCTGGTCCAACTTAAAAAAATTCCCGTGGCGCATGCGCACTTCCTTCCTCTATGAATGCATATCAACATGGCTTCTCGTTCAGCTTCAACTCGCTCCCATGAAACAACCAAAATTCAGATTCACTGGTGGAAGCTGTGGTCAAAATGAAAAAGAAATATGAACAGAAGTACAAGCTAGCTTATCATACAATTTTCAAGTTCATTACTGCGTCAAAGAAGGGCGATACGTTCGCACACGGCACCACGTGTAAAGTCTGTGAAATCTCGATTGCTCACAGTGGTTGTTTTGACATTCAGCAGCACATTGATAGCAAAAGTCACAAGGGAGACAGTGATTCTGGAAAACGGTAGGCTATGAACATTCAAAGCTTTTTTTTGTGAAGTTGAGTTCTGCTGGCACTTCTTCTGATGAGAGACTGGAACATCAAACTATTCGTGCAGAGGGACAAAAAACTCCAAAATCCCCCAAGGGAGCACACTGTCCAATGAAACTCTTGAAAGTCGTCTCATCCTGAAGAATGATGACTGTTCTTCATAGATGCAGTTCACAGCCTCTCAGCTGACAATTTAAAAGAGCTGAAATCACCAAAATCTGAAATGAAATTCACATCATAATTATTATGCTCTTCAGAAAGACTGCTTAGCTTATCAACAGACAGTGAAAAAGTGCCCATATCAGCATATAAAAGAAATAGATTACATCAAAAAAAAATTTTCCAATATGTCCATCAGTATAGTAAAAAGACAGTTATTTAAAAGTGTTATGAAAAATTCACATCAGTTAATGTTCTTGTTAATTTTCTGAGCAAAGGCTTTTGCCCATTATAGGACACTGGAAAGAAACTCAGATCAGTTTGACAATCATTGATTGTTAATGAAGCCACTTTAATGCCTTTCATGAAAAAAAACATCTTTTATAATAATAAATTTTCAGTGTTTCAAATGTCTTGAATGCATTCAGTATTGTTTCCTAGGCAGTTACTTTGCGCTGCAAAAGCCTACACATTTTACACACAATTGTACACACTTTTGACCCAAAACATACGCATAGAATTTCTGAGGGGTGACCAGGTCTGTGTATATTGTCAATTCTTTTTTTGCTTTTTTGCAACCAGTGAGTGTATCATCATCAATTCAGGTTTTTTTTTTTCCTTTTTTAATTAAAGATGATTATTTATGGTGCTTAATCTTACATCATAAGCGCTAAGCGTTTACAAATATATAAAAGGTTAAAGAAAACATAAATGAAACCAATAAGAAGATGAATATTGCAGTAAGTACCATGCATCTACAAACAAGGGTGCATATTGACACACACCCATGCGCGCACACACACACACATGCGCACACAAACACATGATCCCACACTCACTGTTGCACAACGGACACAACTGCATGCACACACACACACACATGCCCACACACACAGTCGCGCGACAGTTGGTGGACAAGGGAATGGGAAGAAAGAACTGCTATTGATTGGTGAAGAGGGTCGTTTTAAGAGATGCTTTGAAGGAAGACAGAGAGTTTGAACTACACAAAGATATTGAGAGTTTATTCCAAAAAAACGGACCCTGAAAAGAAAAAGAATGATCGCCATACATTTTAGTTTCGAAATCAAGGGATTTGAGCAGAATGTTGTCGGTAGAAGAACACAACTGCCTAGAAGGAACATAGAGATGAAGGAGATCAGAAAGGTAGGGAGGAGCAAAGCCATTCAGAGATTTAAAGCAGAGTAAGGACAGTTTGTTTCCTTCAAAGCATTTTATGCAAAAACAGGGTAGAGTATTGCATTGGAAATTTTAACATCACTTGAAATGACTTTAAGTGCACTTCACGCCAAAACAGATGAGGGTATTACGCTGGAAGCAAGGTATTTTGACATCACTTGAATGAAATAGGTCTGACATCATGAGATAAGATGTAGTGTGTGACATTGTCACATGCTCCAAGACTGATCACCACCCTCTCCCACATACACATCCACCCAGCAACACGTTGGTAACAACATACAAATATGTAACATCCAAATTATAAACTTTATTTAAAGCCAACTCACAACCTGCCTGACACAATACTCCATACACCTCACACACCACAAACCATTCCAAACAAGCTGTTCAGCAAATTTGGGAACAGCTAAGTCACTTGACCTTCAAGTGTTATCTTTGCCCTAACCACAATGTCACCATGGATATGCAGACACGGGGACAGGTAAACGGCTGAATAAAATGTATTGCAGCATATAAAAATGACCTACATCCATAATGCAAGCACACATATATATTGTATCAAGTGACATGCAGGTCACTGATGAAACATCACTAACATCAATACAGATCCCCTCCGACTCGCATGTGAATACATCACTAACATCATCAATACAGATCTCTCCTTCAGATGACAAAGACATGATGGAAATATTAAAGAACAGAGTTGATGTATTCCAACATCACATCTGACCTGACAGTCACACTGTACATACATTCCACTGTCACATCGTGTCGGTGACACTGTACACACATTCCATGGTTACACACCTGATCATGCCCAAGGCAGGGAAGAGGGAGAAAGAGAAGTCAGTGGGTAGGAAGAAGAAAGGTGAGTGCTGACCAGGAGCTAGAGGTGTCAGTTGGAGGAGGGAAGTAGAGGAATACGGAACAGAAGTATTGGGATCAGTGGAAGGAGGGAAGCAGAGGAATGAAGAAGAGAAGTAGTGTCAGTGGGAGGAGGGAAGTAGAGGAATGAAGAAGAGAAGTAGTGTCAGTGGGAGGAGGGAAGTAGAGGAATGAAGAAGAGAAGTGGGGTCAGTTTGAGGAGGGAAGTAGAGGAATGAAGAAGAGAAGTAGTGGGGGTCACTGGGAGTAGGGAAAGAGAAAAGTAGTGGGATGACACAGAAGTAGAGGAATGAGGAAGAGAAGTAGTGGGGTCAGTTGGAGGAGGGAAGTAGAGGAATGAAGAAGAGAAGTAGTGGGGTCAGTTGCAGGAGGGAAGTAGAGGAATGAAGAAGAGAAGAAGTGGGGGTCACTGGGAGCAGGGAAAGAGAAAAGTAGTGGGATGACACAGAAGTAGAGGAATGAGGAAGAGAAGTAGTGGGTTCAGTGAGAAGAGGGAAACTGATGCATGAGGAAGAAAAGATGAGGAAGTAGAGGTGTGAGCAAGCAAAGTAGCGGGGTCAGTGGGAGGAGAGAAGTGGAGGAATGAGAACAAGAAGTAGTGGTGTCGGGGGGTGGAGGGAAGCAGAAGAATGAGGAAGAGAAGAAGTGGGGTCAGGGGGAGGAGGGAAAACTTGTAGAAGACTGAGGTAGAGAAGTAGTGAGACTGGAAGGAGGAGGGAAGTAGAAGAATGAGGAAGAGAAGTAGTGCGGTCAGGGGGAAGAGGGAAGTAGAAGAATGAGGAAGAAAAGTAGTGGGTCAGGGGGAGTAAGGAAGTAGAAGAACAAGGAAGAGAAGTAGTGGGGTCTGGGGGTCAGGAAGTAGAAGAATGAGGAAGAGAAGTAGTGGGGTCTGGGGAAGGAGGGAAGCAGAAAAATAAGGAAGAGAAGTAGTGGGTCAGGGGAGGACAGAAGTAGAAGAATGAGGAAGAGAAGTAGAGGGGTTGGGAGGAGGAGGGAAGTAGAAGAATGAGAAGAGAAGTAGTGGGCTCAGTGGGAAGAGGGAAGTAGAGGAATGAGGAAGAGAAGTAGTGGGCTCAGTGGGAAGAGGGAAGTAGAGGAATGAGGAAGAGAAGTAGTGGGCTCAGTGGGAAGAGGGAAGTAGAGGAATGAGGAAGAGAAGTAGTGGGCTCAGTGGGAAGAGGGAAGTAGAGGAATGAGGAAGAGAAGTAGTGGGCTCAGTGGGAAGAGCGAAGTAGAGGAATGAGGAAGAGAAGTAGTGGGCTCAGTGGGAAGAGGGAAGTAGAGGAATGAGGAAGAGAAGTAGTGGGCTCAGTGGGAAGAGGGAAGTAGAGGAATAAGGAAGCGAAGTAGTGGGCTCAGTGGCAAGAGGGAAGTAGAGGAATGAGGAAGCGAAGTAGTGGGCTCAGTGGGAAGAGGGAAGTAGAGGAATGAGGAAGAGAAGCAGTGGGCTCAGTGGGAAGAGGGAAGTAGAGGAATGAGGAAGAGAAGCAGTGGAAGAGGGAAGTAGAGGAATGAGGAAGAGAAGCAGTGGGCTCAGTGGGAAGAGGGAAGTAGAGGAATGAGGAAGCGAAGCAGTGGGCTCAGTGGGAAGAGGGAAGTAGAGGAATGAGGAAGCGAAGCAGTGGGCTCAGTGGGAAGAGGGAAGTAGAGGAATGAGGAAGCGAAGTAGTGGGCTCAGTGGGAAGAGGGAAGTAGAGGAATGAGGAAGAGAAGTAGTGGGCTCAGTGGGAAGAGGGAAGTAGAGGAATGAGGAAGAGAAGTAGTGGGCTCAGTGGGAAGTAGAGGAATGAGGAAGAGAAGTAGTGGGCTCAGTGGGAAGAGGGAAGTAGAGGAATGAGGAAGAGAAGTAGTGGGAAGAGGGAAGTAGAGGAATGAGGAAGAGAAGTAGTGGGCTCAGTGGGAAGTAGAGGAATGAGGAAGAGAAGTAGTGGGCTCAGTGGGAAGAGGGAAGTAGAGGAATGAGGAAGAGAAGTAGTGGGCTCAGTGGGAAGAGGGAAGTAGAGGAATGAGGAAGAGAAGTAGTGGGCTTTGCATGAGAACGGAAGCTGAGGAAGAGGAGAGAAGTTGTGTGGTCAGGGTCGGGAAGAAAGTTCGGGGGTCAGTAGGAGAACGGCTCCATTGAGGAAGGATGTAGATGGAGCAGCATTGGGAGGAGGGGTGGAGAGGGGAGGGACAGAGGAAAAGACAGGGGAGGAACGGCGGGGAGGGGGGAGGGACAGCATTTAAGGAAGGAATGAGGTTGGGAAGGACAGGGGGGAAAAGACAAGGGAAGGAGGGTGAGGAAGGGATGGGCAGTTTTTGAGGGAAGGTGGGGAGGGAATAAACAAGAGACAAGACACGGGGCAGTCACACGTGTGGTGTCAGCCAGGGATGATTCAAACACTGGGCGGCGGTGACACGACGGCTAGGGTCAAAGGTCAGCATGGGCATCAGGAAGTTGGAGAAGTGTTGGGCATCCTGTGAGGACCAATCATATTTCTCCATCAACACCTCCCTCAAACTCCATGGCTTCAGACGACTGATGTGACGCAGTTCTCCTGCACACCATCACACATCCACATCTTCAGAACGGGCCTCCCCATGCCCTTACAGTTACTCCCCTTCCCTGTTCTCCCCCCCCCCCCTCCCCCTTCCTTCCCCTCATCACACAACATGATCAGTACTGACCATCCCACGTCCTTACAGTTACTTCCCTTCCCTCCCCCCCCTCCCCACCTTTCCCAGTTACTTCCCTCCCCCCCTCCCCCCCCTGCCCCACCTTTCCTTCCCCTTCATCACACAGTGACATCATCACTGCTGACCACCCCATGTCCCTACAGTTACTTCCCTTCCCTCCCCATCCTCCTCTCCCGCCCCTTCATCACACAATCAAGCTTAAAAGGACGCATCTCTGAACGTGTTGCCCAAATTTCCTGACCAACATGGTGGGTGTCTGTATCTCTCAGGCCCAGCTGAGGCTGGGATATATCATGACAGTAAGTGTCGAGAACTGCCCTGTCTTGCAGTCTCGGACCGGAATGGAAATCCATTGCGTCATCTTCATTATCCACACAAATTTACATTAAAAAAAAAAAGTTTCAAGGTTTGTGGCCCTTCATGCCCTGCACTCCTGGTGACCTGTTTAAAGTCCTCTCCACATCTCTCGATGAATTTGGGCTGAGGTCGCTGGTACTGGCAAGTTCATGGGAACTGTCTTTGGATGGACCTGACGAGGGATGCTCATGCATGCTGGTTCAGCGACAAAGTAATGGCCCTCTGCAGGGGTCTGAACAGGTGGCGAGACGAACATTAATAAAAGAGAGGGTGTTAGTTACCGCCAATGACATTGACAAACAAAGCACATGACAAGACACATGCATTTCAACCACTTGGGTCTTCTTCAGGCGAAAAAATAAATCACATTTAACATTTAAGACAGTACAAACAAAGACGAAAATGACTCATCTGTTGTTAGTCCACCACATGGACTACAACAGATGAGTCATTTCGTTCTTGTGTTGTACTGTCTTAAATGTTAAATGTGATTTATTTTCGCCTGAAGAAGACCCAAGTGGTTGAAATGCATCGTGTCTTGTCATGTGCTTTGTTGTCAATGTCATTGGCGGTAACTAACACCCCTCTTTCTAAATTTGCTTCGTTCTCCGCCGCAGTCACTCACATTTTGAAACATTAATAAAAGGCAAAGGACCATACAAACGTTTCTTCTTCTGCACTGTGTCACACTTACACACCCCACAGACAACAATCGTTCTTGATGAGCTGAATAGGAGAGACCACTACCTTTCCTGTTAAAGAACTCCCGCGAATATTTTCCGCCGAGGGCGATGTGTCGAGGGATAGGCCCCAGGAGCTCCGTGATGTGGGCCAGGTGGTCCTCATCCCGACTGTAGTCTGCACCAGAGTGAGGCTCAAACAGGTAGTCCCCTGTGGCCAGCTCAAAGGCCTGCATCACAAACATACACTCATGTAAACACACACACACATATAAACACACAACCAAACATATAAACACACACACGCATGTAAACACACACACATGTGAACACACACATGTAAACACACACACATACAACATAAAGACACATAAAGACACAAGAAAACATACACAAACACACATCTAAACATACACACACATACATGTAAACATACACATACAAACACATGCAAAGAACACAGATTCATGTAAACACACAAACAAAGACACACACACACACAGAGCACAAATGAAGACATACATAGCCCACAGATGAAAACCCACACACGCATACAGCAATACATCAGCAAGGACTCTGCACACATACAGACACTCAAACTTGCATAGATACCATGCACAGACACTCCCTTTACAGGGACACTTCACCACGTTGGGACGTCTCCACCTACAGGGACACTCACCCTAAAGGGACACTCACCCCACAGGCTGTACTCCACACAGCATGGACACTCACCCTAAAGGGACACTCACCCCAAAAGCTGTACTCCAAACAGCAGGGACACTCGCCCCACAGGCTGTACTCCACACAGCATGGACACTCACCCTAAAGGGTCACTCACCCCAAAAGCTGTACTCCAAACAGCACGGACACTCACCCCACAGGCTGTACTCCACACAGCAGTGACTCTCACCCTAAAGGGACACTCACCCCATTGACATTCACCCCACAAGCTGTACTCCAAAGAGCAGGGACACTCGCCCCACAGGCTGTACTCCACACAGCAGGGACACTCACCCTAAAGGGACACTCACCCACAGGCTGTACTCCACACAGCAGGGACACTCACCCTAAAGGAACACTCGCCCTAAAGACTACTCCATAAAGAAGGGTCATTCACCCTACAAGGACACAAACCCTACAAGAACATTCACCCAAAAGGCTGCACTCCAGACAGCACCGACACTCACCCTAAAGGGATACTCACCCCACACACTGTACTCCACACAGCAGGGACATTCACCCTAAAGGGACACTCACCCTAAAGACTGTATTCCATGCAGTAGGGTCGGTCACCCTACAAGGACACAAACCCTACAAGAACATTCACCCAAAGGCCTCACTCCAGACAGCAGGGACAGTCACCCTTCAGGGTCACTTACCATACATGCTGTGCTCCAGACATCCGCAGGGGGCCCGTACCCTGCCCCCAGCAGCACCTCCAGACTGCGATATTGCCGTGTCTGAATGTCCTCCGTGAAGTGATGGTCCTAAACATGAAGGGGAAAGCACTCAGTTCTGAACATGAAGGGGAAAGCACTCAGTCCTGAACATGGAGGTGAAAGTACATGCATGTGCACATGCGCACGTTTATGTGGGCGTGTGTGTGCATGTGCGCGCACATGCGTGCGTGTGTGTGATGATTATTTGTGAAGAATTGTTGATAAGAAGATGACACAGTTATCATTGATCAAGAACAATAATAATCACATTATAACAATGATAATAACAATGAAAACAATAGTAACAACAACAATTATAAGCATGATGGTGACAACACCTGGTGAAAATAGCAACACTACTGATGAAAACACTGAGAGGGATGAAAATGCTCATAATAATGACAACAACAACAATGATAACAACAATAATAACAACAATAATGCTTATAAACTTGAGGAAAATTTCAGTATAGAAAATTCAGTCCTTTATGCATGCTCTGATAGCTTAATTCTGTCACTTCAGCGGAATTGGATTACCAGCAGACAAAAGAGCATTGGACACTTTCCTCAGATGCAAAATACATTCTGTCTTCGTTAAACATAATCAAATCTGCATTATTTTGTTATTTCTCTCCCGATGTAAGCATTTTTAAGCACTTTCATGCTCTCTGAGTATCTATAAGTACTAAAGTCAACATGTCAAGGACCTTGTTTTCAATTCTTGAAAAGAGGTCCTCAAAATTCAAGGACTGTTAAGTATTTTTAAGAACTTGTATGAACCTCTTTTTTTTTCCATTTATCCACGTCATGCCAAGCCATGGGTTGAATGGCCCACTGTGTGTCCAACACAGCTGACTGACAATGACTAGTGGTACGAGGCAAGCTGTCAACAGCGAATTCACTGTAAATAACTAGTGTTTAGTGTCAGGTAAAATTCAACGCTGTAAACATCCAACTCACTGTAAATAGCCTGTGGCGACTGTCAATTCAGCACCGTATACAGCGAATTCACCGTGAAAAATTGGTGATTACTGTCTGGTAATTCAACACTGTAAACACTTAAAATGAACAAACACTGTAAATGAAGTGGTAAGAACAGAGTTGTTTAACGCTCTAAGCAGTGAACTCACTACAAGTACAAATGACAGACGGTCCATGGAAAGTAATTCAAAACTGTAAACAGTACACTCAAGGTAAATGACTCGGGGTGTATTGAGGTACACCAGCACTGTATACACTGAACTCACTGTAAATGATTCATGGTCCATGAAATGTACCTCAGCAGTCAACTCACAGAACTCACTGTAAATTCAGCACTGTAAATAAGTAATTCAGCACTGTAAATATGTAACTCACTGTAAATGACGGAGGTCAATGAACTAGTTCAGCACTGTAAACAGCTAATTCCCAGTAAATGACTGGCGTCTTTGCTGAGTAATTCAGCACTGTAAGCAGTCAACTTGCTGTAAATGGCATAAGTCAATACAGGGTAATCAGTACTGTAAAAATTTTAATTCATTGTAAATTATACATCAGTGTAGAGTAATTCAGGACTGTAAACAGTCAGCTCACTATAAATGATAGAAGTCGCTACTGGGTAATTCAGTGCTGTAAACAGTCAGCTGTTTGTAAATGATGCAAGTGAATATAGGGTATTTCAGCACTGTAAACAGTCAACTCACTGAAAATTATATATATATATATATGATGAGGCTGGCAGCCTACCACTGATTTTCACATGCAGCATAACAATAATTGTTTGGACTCTGCAGTCAAAATGTTGCCACTGTAGTTTGACACTACCTACTCTAGAGGTATTCTTCTTAGCGTGACACAAGGTTTTTTTTTGTGTGTATGATATATGTGTAACTCAATCCATGTAGTGCTACATGGATGGGATCTTTGCAGTGAAGTAACTTTCAGGGTTGGAAAGGACACCCCCCCCCCCCCCCCCCCCCCCCCCCCCATCTCACAAGCTGAATACAGACCATGCAGTGACTTACCGTCCAGCACGCATTGCCCAGGTCAGCAATTTTGACAGGGAAGTGTGTGCTCACATCACTGACAGCGCCCATGTCTGAGCTCCCCTGGGTCTGACCATCTACACACACACAAACACACACGCACGCACGCACACACACACCATCCCACATCACAACAAACCACACCATACTACAGTGATTGAACAATTAAGATAGGTTCCAAAGTGTACATTTTACACATCATACCACACCACAGTGATCAGAAAGAAAATTAAATTATGATCTGTAGTGTAAATCATAGACACCACACAATACCATAGCACAGTGACATAAGGTTCCCGATATAAATCATACACAGTAATACACCACACCATAGCACAGTAACAGAAAAAAATATTAAAGTGTATCACTTAGCATAAATGATATACACACCATACCATACCACAGCGACAGAAAATTATAATACATGACACTTTACCTCAGTAACAGAGCATGTCAATAGACCACACTCTACTTTAGTAACATATTACAATACACTGCATTTTACCTAATAAAAGAGCGTTACAATACACCACACTACACTTTAGTAATATAATATATCAAATTCAATACACCACACTTTTACCTTTTTGATAGACCAATGCAATATATCACACACTGTACTTTAGGAACAAAGCACAACAATACAACGGTACACTATTCTGTAACCAGAGTAATCTGATAATTAAAATTCTGTCTGTCCTTTCTCTTATAAAACATCTTTTTCTTTTTTTTGCTATTGTCTTTGATTTCAGTTTAAAGATGTTTCTGTTACCGTTACAGTTTTTTTACAAACTGACAACCTCTTTCCCCAGACAATGTTCCTCTGATATATTTCACAACCTGAAAGCAGTTTTCTTTCCCCAGACAATGTTCCTCTGATATTCTTTCTTTCTGCGTACGCAGGCTGATACTCCTGCGGACACTGCCTTTATAGACAGGCAGTGCAGTTTTGTGTGTATGACCGTTTTTTATCCCACCATTAAGGCAGCCATACTCCATCTTCGGGGAAGTTCCTCTGATATATTTTACAACCTGATGGCAGCTTTTTCCCTCTAACAATGTTCATCTGATACATTGCAGAACCTGAGGGCATAGATTTCTTTCCCCTGACAATGTTCATCTGGTATATTTCAGAACCTGACGGCACAGATTTCTTTCCCCAGACAATGTTCATCTGATATATTTCAGAACCTGAAGGCACAGCTTTCTTTCTCCAGATAATGTTCGTCTGATATATTTCAGAACATGAACAGAAGGCAGTTTTCTTTCCCCAGACAATGTTCATCTGATGTATTTCAGAACATGAACAGAAGGCACAGCTTTCTTTCCTCAGACAATGTTCATCTGATATATTTCAGAATCTGAAGGCAGTTTTCTTTCCCCAGACAATGTTTGTCTGATATGTTTCACAATCTGAGGGTGCAGCTTTCCTGTTGGGTTACTGTTCTTGCAGCTTCAACATCCTCCTCCCCTGTAAGCTGTTCATGATCATAATCACTATTCTGTTTCTTTGTCAGTAATTCTAGAGAGACATTAACTGCATTTGAACAAACTGGTTCATGTTTGAAAAAAGCTTAGTACTAGCAAGACCAGTACAGGGTCAGTTCAGCTTTTCGATAAAGGTTGGTTCGTAGCTGTAAACTTCATAAGAAATTAAATGTTTGAGTGACTATTGCTTTGGTCCGCCGTGTTCATTTTCTGATTCAGAATAAATATGTTGGAGCAGTGAATATTGTTTAAGATGACTCTTCTTCAGTGTGTGTATAATTCTACAGAAGACTTTTGAAGGCTGTTGCAAACTGATGTTGTAATTTTCAGAGAGATTTTTGTTTGAAATAATATTTGCAAGAATGTCTGGAGAGTTATTATAGCTTTCCTTTTGTTTTTATTTTTTCACCCATTCATTTCTTCTGGGTGACTTGAATAAAATGCTGAACACTTCTGCAAGTCATCTTATGAGCATTTTGAAGAATGAGGCAGAATACATATATGTCTTAATAAGAGAACACTGCAATATACCATGCTATATCTTAGAAATGGAATATTACAAAACACCACAGTATATCTTTGTAACTGAATACTGAAATACGCCACACCATACCTTAGTAACTGAACATTACAATACAGCTCATTGTTCCTAACTGAAATTTACATTACACCTGTCTTGAAACGCCACACCACTCCAGTCACATTGATATAAACATATGCAAGTATGCAAGCGCACACACACACAAAACTGACGCACACACACACACTCAGCCTACACAGACACACACATACAGCGGCACAGGGTTCTTACTGCACAGCGATGGAGAAGCAGCCATCCCGGCAGGGCAGGGGAGGGCGTTGTTGCAGCAGGTGTGCTGCTCACAGTGCATGGCCCTTTGCCCCACACCGGCCTCACCACACCCAGCATCCGTGACAGGGCTGAGGACCCCACCCTCCACACAGCCAGACTGCACAGTCCTGCTCTCACCGCACCCCTTCTGCATGGCCTCATGGGGACACTGGCCCCCGCCACCACTACTCCCCTCACCCTCTCCCATCGTCGCACTGACTAACATGTGTGCACAGGGGTCCATCTGTCTGTTGGGAGGAGGGCACTCCCCTCCCACACACCCTCCTCCTTCCACACCGAAGCTTGTTTCCATGGCCACAGAAGAACAAGTGCCCCCAACCCCGTCACTGACTGTCCTGCTGGCGGAGGTCCCGACGTGGGTCAGTTCACTGTGACTCTGGCCCTTCCTGTCTGGTGACCCCTTCATGGGGGCAGAGGTCAGCTTGGGTGAGGGACACTGGCACAACAGTTTGCTGGAGGCTTGGCCCGACTGTGCGATGTTCATGTCACAAGACTGTGTGCGTTTATGATGGCACGACTCTGAACAGATCTGACAGGGCTGTGTGCAGTTAGTATAATATGGCCGAGTGCTGTCGGTATGACAAGACTCTGTCCTGCTGGTATGAGATGGCTCTGTTTTGCTGGTATGAGATGGCTCTGTTTTGCTGGTATGAGATGGCTCTGGTTTGCTGGTATGAGATGGCTCTGTTTTGCTGGTATGAGATGGCTCTGTTCTACTGGTATGACAGGGCTCTAAGCTATGGGTATGATGAAAATGACAGGGATGCACGCTGTTAGTGTGGTTCGGCTGCACAGTGTTGACCTGACAAGACACAGTGATTGTGTGGCCCAGTTGTGAGCTGTGGTCCTCACAGCCTTTTCCATCTTCACTGTCCTGCGTCCTCTGCACCTGCTCCTCTTCACTCTTCTCCACCACTGTCTGCAAGCACACACACAGATGCACACGCAGACAATCACAATCATGCGCACACACACACACACAAACACACATGTGCGTGCGCGTGCACACACACACACACACACACACACACACACACACACACACACACACACACACGCACACAGATTTTTTGTAGTCTATGAGAACACTGAGAGTTAATTAGAGAAGACTTACTGAAAGAGAAGTTTAAAACATTATGCAAGCAGTACTGGGATTTTCTGCAGCCTATTAAGAAAGACACAATGGGATTCCAGGGAAACGGGAATTACAACAGTCTACTCTACAAATGACAAAAGCGCATATCAGAGTCTTGGTTGCTTCCATGGACAGGTGATAAACAGACCTTATCCTGCCTATTTCAAGACAGGCTGCTTAGGTAGGCTGTTTGGATTTAAGTGATGGGAAATCATAATCCAATGAAGACTAATGTGCACAAAACTATCATGGATTTATATTAGACTGTTTGGATTTAAGTGATGGGGAAAACATAATCTTATGAAGACTAATGAGCACAAAACTATCATGGATTTAGATTAGACTGTTTGGATTTAAGTGATGGGAAAACATTTTATGAAGACTAATGTGCACAAAACTATCATGGATTTAGACTAGGCTGTTTGGATTTAAGTGATGGGAAAACATAATCCTATGAAGACAAATGAACACAAACCTATCATGGATTCAGATGCCAGTGCCTCTGCAGTACTGTGACACATCAGGGAAAGCAAGTAATTAATAACTTAGCCAGTTACCAATGAGTGGGGGCATGGCTGCATCTTCCTATCACTAAACTCTGAGTAATAGAATTTCCGCTTCAAGGTTCTCCTGCCACCTTTAATTTCCCCATCTTCTAGTTTAGTCTTCTTTAATTTTTCAGTTATGTTTTTATTGTGACCAGTCAAACATAGTAATAGCAACCGATCCACTGTAATCATGTAAAGATTACAGATGACATCACAAGTGCAACAGAGCATACTTGTTATCTTGTATTCTGATATATTTATTCACTGAAGGAACGATCAAAGTTTGACCATTTTCTAGTGATCTTGAATGTCAAATCTTTTTTTCAACAATCAATCCCAAAGTTTAGCACGACCTTGGCCATTCACAACTTCCCGCTTTCTGTGTTTCCCCTGTCCATATTCCTCTGCTAGTACTAGTGACCCGAGATCCTGATTTTACCTCCTGCAGCTTCCTCGTCCTCTTCAACCTCTTCCGCTGACTGTCTGACGTTTTACTCTCCATCACGCTCCCTGCAAACACCATACACTGCTGGTACAGACATCTCTAACGCACCTTTCTGTATGCTTAGTATAGACATCTGTAACTCACCTTACTGTTAATACAGATACCTCTAATGCACTTTTATGTTCGCTTAGTACAGACATCTGTAACACCTTACTGCTAGTACTGACATCTCTGATGCACTTTTATGTTCGCTTAGTATAGACATCTGTAATACACTTTACTGTTGGTACAGACATCTCTAATACACCTTACTGTTCTGTTGGTACAGACATCTCTAATACACCTTATTGTTCTGTTGGTACAGACATCTCTAATACACCTATTGTTCTGTTGGTACAGACGTCTCTAATACACCTTACTGTACTGTTGGTACAGACATCTCTAATGCATTTTACTGTTCTGTTGGTACAGACATCTCTAATACACCTTACTGTTCTGTTGGTACAGACATCTCTTACTCTAATACACCTTATTGTTCTGTTGGTACAGACATCTCTAATACACCTTACTGTTCTGTTGGTACAGACATCTCTAATACACCTTACTGTACTGTTGGTACAGACATCTCTAATACACCTTACTGTACTGTTGGTACAGACATCTCTAATGCATTTTACTGTTCTGTTGGTACAGACATCTCTAATACACCTTACTGTTCTGTTGGTACAGACATCTCTTACTCTAATACACCTTACTGTTCTGTTGGTACAGACATCTCTAATACACCTTACTGTTCTGTTGGTACAGACATCTCTAATACACCTTACTGTTCTGTTGGTACAGACATCTCTAATACACCTTACTGTACTGTTGGTACAGACATCTCTAATGCATTTTACTGTTCTGTTGGTACAGACATCTCTAATACACCTTACTGTTCTGTTGGTACAGACATCTCTTACTCTAATACACCTTATTGTTCTGTTGGTACAGACGTCTCTAATACACCTTACTGTTCTGTTGGTACAGACATCTCTAATACACCTCGCTGTTCTGTTGGTACAGACATCTCTAATACACCTCACTGTTCTGTTGGTACAGACATCTCTAATACACCTTACTGTGCTGTTGGTACAGACATCTCTAATGCATTTTACTGTACTGTTGGTACAGACATCTCTAATGCAATTTACTGTTCTGTTGGTACAGACATCTCTAATACACCTTACTGTTCTGTTGGTACAGACATCTCTAATGCATTTTTTGTTCTGTTGGTACAGACATCTCTAATACACCTTACTGTTCTGTTGGTACAGACATCTCTTACTCTAATACACCTTATTGTTCTGTTGGTACAGATGTTTCTAATACACCTTACTGTTCTGTTGGTACAGACATCTCTAATACACCTTACTGTTCTGTTGGTACAGACATCTTTAATACACCTCACTGTTCTGTTGGTACAGACATCTCTAATACACCTTACTGTGCTGTTGGTACAGACATCTCTAATGCATTTTACTGTGCTGTTGGTACAGACATCTCTAATGCATTTTACTGTGCTGTTGGTACAGACATCTCTAATACACCTTACTGTGCTGTTGGTACAGACATCTCTAATGCATTTTACTGTCCTGTTGGTACAGACGTCTCTAATACACCTCACTGTTCTGTTGGTACAGACATCTCTAATACACCTTACTGTACTGTTGGTACAGACATCTCTAATACACCTTACTGTTCTGTTGGTACAGACATCTCTAATACACCTTACTGTTCTGTTGGTACAGACGTCTCTAATGCATTTTACTGTGCTGCTGGTACAGACATCTCTAATACACCTCGCTGTTCTGTTGGTACAGACGACTCTAATACACCTTACTGTACTGTTGGTACAGACATCTCTAATACACCTTACTGTACTGTTGGTACAGACATCTCTAATACACCTTACTGTTCTGTTGGTACAGACATCTCTTACTCTAATACACCTTATTGTTCTGTTGGTACAGACATCTCTAATACACCTTACTGTTCTGTTGGTACAGACATCTCTAATACACCTTACTGTACTGTTGGTACAGACATCTCTAATACACCTTACTGTACTGTTGGTACAGAACATCTCTATATGCATTTTATTGTTCTGTTGGTACAGACATCTCTAATACACCTTACTGTTCTGTTGGTACAGACATCTCTTACTTAATACACCTTACTGTTCTGTTGGTACAGACATCTCTAATACCCTTTACCGTACTGTTGGTACAGACATCTCTAATACACTTTACCGTACTGTACTGTTGGTACAGACATCTCTAATACACTTTACTGTACTGTACTGTTGGTACAGACATCTCTAATACACTTTACTGTACTGTACTGTTGGTACAGACATCTCTAATACACTTTACTGTACTGTACTGTTGGTACAGACATCTCTAATACACTTTACTGTACTGTACTGTTGGTACAGACATCTTAATACACCTTTCTATACTTTTGGTAATCACATCTTTAACCCGTAGAGTGCCTTTAAGCCGTCAGCTGACGCCGCATTAAAAATGCTTTTCCAGTGCCTATGGGCCGTCCACAGACGTCATGCATTTTTCTTGAATTTTCATTCGTTACTATTTCTATTAACGGACTTAAATAGAGTGTGCGTAGTAAGCCTTATATGTCTGTAGTATTAAAATGATATGTAAATGACCACACGTGAGGGGAAAGCCCATTTATTCTCATCACTGACTGGATGACCAGCCAGCACTTCGTCTCGCTTGCAAAGATGGCGGCGCAACCTTCGACAAGCGCAGCGACCAAATCAACATATTTACACAGCTGAGCAGGCTCTGCTAATGATTTTTGACAAAGACAATAATCTTTTATTCAATGACTCATTCGAGCATGAAGGTGAGATGATGATAGTGATGGAATTGCTGACCATATTCGTCAGTTATTGAGTCGGGCTATGTGACCTCAATATGTGTTCAGCTGATGGCTCGCCAGCATTGAACGAGCCAGCCTAGTGTGTACTCTGCATTGTGTGCCAGTGGCCAGTGACGTGATAGTCAGCGCGAGAGGGGAGCACGGCCTGCTAGCGGTGTGACACGGGGCAGAGGGAAAGGTAGGGGGAGAGGAGGAGTGAAAGAGAGGGTTGAAGTCCAGCAAGGGGGCGTGGTGGGGAGAGGGGGGCGTGGTCGTGGACTGACCTGTCTGCTTAGAGTGTGAGCGTCTTGATAGACTTCTGAACTGTTTTACTTTCATTTACAGGTGTAGTGTGACAATACAAACTTTATTTTCAACTTTTTTGCTTTGTGTTCTTGTTTGGATGTGAAGATGTTGTGGTAAATACATATGTTTTTGATTGTGCAAAAAAAATCTATCCAAATCTAAATGCCTAAATACTTTTTTATTATCAAAATTAAAACAACAGAAGCCCAGATTCAAAATCTTCATTCAATTTCCTTCAAAAATGATATATATTTCATTTTTATATCTTTTGTAGTTTCTGAGCTAGAATTTTTTGTTAATTATTACCCCCAAATCATTAGATTTCCCTGGCACTGGGAAAGCCTTTGTTTGTAATTTTTCAGGCAGTGAACGGGTTAATACACCTTACTGTGCTGTTGGTATAGACATAGACATGAGTAATACATCTTACGGTACTGGTACAGATATCTGTCATACACCTTACTGTAATACACCTTACTGTATTGTTGGTATAGATATCTATAATACACCTTACTGTACTGTTGGTATAGATATCTGTAATAGTATACTAATACACCTTATACGGTTATTGTGCCCTACGTATTTATGATCACACTAACTGTGCCCTATGATCACACGGATTGATCACATTAACTGTACCCTGCGGACCTTTGATCACACTAAATATACCCTATGTACCTATGATTACATCAATTGTGCCCTATGTACCTATGATCACACCAACTGTGCCATATGTACCTAGTACTTTTGATCACACTTACTGTGCCCTATGTACCTATGATCACACTAACTGTGCCCCATGATCACACTAACCGTGCCCTATGTACCTATGATCACACTAAAAAGTGCCCTATGTACCTATCATCACACTAACTGTGCCATATGTACCTATCATCACACTAACTGTGCCATATGTACCTATCATCACACTAACTGTGCCCTATGTACCTATGATCAAACTAACTGTGTCCTATGTACCTATGATCACACTACCTGTGCCCTATGTACCTATGATCACACTAGCCATGCCCTATGTACCTATGATCACACTAGCTGTGCCCTATGTACCTATGATCACACTAACTGTGCCCTTATGTACCTATGATTATACTGTGTGCTATGTACCTATGATCACACTAACTGTGCCCTATGTACCTATCATCACACTAGCTGTGCCCTATGTACCTATGATCACACTAGCCATGCCCTATGTATCTATGATCACACTAACTGTGCCCTATGTACCTATGATCATGCTGACTGTGTCCTATGTACCTATGATCACACTAACCATGCCCTATGTACCTATGATCACATTAACCGTGCCCTATGTACCTATAATCACACCAACCATGCCCTCTGTACCTATGATCACACTAGCTGTGCCCTATGTACCTATCATCACACTAGCCATGTCCTATGTACCTATCATCACACTAGCCATGCCCTATGTACCTATGATCACACTAACTGTGCCTATGTACCTATGATCACACTAACTGTGCCCTATGTACCTATGATTACACTAACTGTGCCCTATGTACCTACGATCACACTAACCTTGCCTTATGTACCTATGATCACACTAACTGTGCAAGATGTGTCATACACTCACCGACAGACTCCAGCGTGGTCAAGCCCTGTTTCTGGCACTGTACACTTGCTGCAGCCAGCTGATGAATGTAGTTGTCATCCACGCAGGTGAGAATGTTCTCTGGCTTGATGTCTGTATGGATGATGCCACACTTGGTGTGCAGGTAATTCAGCCCTTCCAACACCTGAAATAACACCATTTGGTGTGCAGGTAATTCAGCTCTTCCAACACCTGAAATAACACCACTTGGTGTGCAGGTAATTCAGCCCTTCCAACACCTGAAATAACACCACTTGGTGTGCAGGTAATTCAGCTCTTCCAACACCTGAAATAACACCACTTGGTGTGCAGGTAATTCAGCCCTTCCAACACCTGAAATAACACCACTTGGTGTGCAGGTAATTCAGCTCATCCAACACCTGAAACAACACTACTTGGTGCAAAGGTAATTCAGCTCTTCCAACACCTGAAATAACACCACTTGGTGTGCAGGTAATTCAGCTCATCCAACACCTGAAATAACACCACTTGGTGTGCAGGTAATTCAGCTCGTCCAACACCTGAAACAACACTACTTGGTGCAAAGGTAATTCAGCTCTTCCAACACCTGAATTAACACCACTTGGTGTGCAGGTAATTCAGCTCTTCCTGCACCTGAAATAACACCACCTGGTGTAATGGTAATTCAACTCTTCCAACACCTGAAATAACCCAACTTGCTGTGCAGGTAATTCAGCTCTTCCAACACCTGAAATAACACCACCTGGTATGCAGGTAATTCAGCTCTTCCAACACCTGAAATAACACCATTTGGTGTGCATGTAATTCAGCTCTTTCTATACCTGAAATAACACTACTTGGTGTGCAGGTAATTCAGCTCTTCCAACACCTGAAATAACACCGCCTGGTGTGCAGGTAATTCAGCCCTTCCTACACCTGAAATAACACCACTTGGTGTGCAGTAAATTCAGTTCTTCCAACACCTGAAATAACACCACTTGGTGTAAAGGTAATTCAGCCCTTCCTACACCTGAAATAACACCACTTGATATGCAGGTAATTCAGCCCTTCCAACACCTGAAATAACACCACTTGGTGTAAAAGGTAATTCAGCCCTTCCAACCCTGAAATAACACCACTGGTGTGCAGGTAATTCAGCTCTTCCTACACCTGAAATAACACCAGTGGTGTAATGGTAATTCAGCCCTTCCAACACTTAAAATGACACCACTTGGTGTGCACATAATTAAGCCCTTCCTACATTTGAAACACTACCACCTGATATGCTGGTAATTCAGCACTTGCTACACTTGCAACACCACCACTTGGTGTATAGACAGTTACGCCATTCATACACCTGAAACGGCAGCACCTGGTGTGCCACTAAAAATAGGTGGACTGACAACAATACAGAGTAAGACAGAGAAAGCATCTGCAAAGACCCAGGCTTCGGCTTACAAACAGAACTGAAGGAATGAAGGAAGTAAGAAAACTGAGAGAACGATACTGACTGGATGATACGGGAAATGACTGAATGATGTGCCAGCAGGCAGCTCTTCAGTCAGCACTACCCAGGTAGACAGCCAATCATGTACACGAGAGTATAGATTGTCAGCGCCTAGAACGTTTGGCAAGGTGCTTTATAAAATGCTATATTATTATTACTACTGTTATCATAATTATTATAACTATGTTTTCTCAGTGTGGTGCCCCTGTAACTCCCAAGAGAGTTAACCTTTACCAGCCGAGTCATCCAGTAGTGGAGGTCAGGATTTCTCTCCCTTGAGCCGAGTCATCCAAGTCTGGATGACGGACAGACAGCAGTACATTCTGCCATGTCGTCCACTATCAGATGACGGGAACATAAAAAATTCCTACACTTTCCATGAAATGATCCAAGGGAAATAAGCTCTGTAACTAGTCTTGGGGATGTTGGAGCGAGTTGTAGACCATACTTTCAGTGGCCTATTGTGAACTTGGCTGACCCCAGTAGCTTTGAAACAAAGAAACTGGCAGCACCGGCGCGCAGCACGTATTTCCTGTGCCAGAAAAAATGTCGGTCAGGCGAAGGGGTGGTAGCGATTTCTCGCTCAATGAATTGCTTGAAATCATATTACAAAGTGGATCTGGTGATGAGGGGAGTGATAGAGAGATAGAAAACTTTGAAACAGAATAGGAAAGTGAATTGTTTGAAGATGCAGCCATCCCTTCATCTTCCGATTTGGTGTTGTAAAAGAACGGAATAGAACGCAAACAAAGCATTCTTTCTACTTGTCAGACATGTTTTTCAACGCAGAGTCGTGTGTACACATTGAAAGTAAATGATTTGAAATTACTATGTTCGATTAGTTGAGTGTTTGTTCTTTCCTGTAACACCTAACACAAGACCGTCAGTTGTCTAGCTACCGTAAAAATAAATTAAAAAGTGGCTAAATATGTGCGTCGGCAGGGAATGAGCGCTGTGCGCGAGCATGCGGCAGCAGGGAATCGTGCCGTCCATGCCGTTCTCGGCTGGATAGTATTAAGGGAGGAGAGAGGGAGAGGTGGGGGGGGGGGGGGGGGAACAAAAGAGAGACAGACAAAAAGACAGACAGACAGAGAGAAGACTGCGAAAGAGAGAACGTAAGATGAGGGAAATAATGATGATGAAAATGACCATGACAATGACAATGATAATACAGACGAAAATCAGCAATACTACCTGTCTGATCACAGTCCTGACGATGGGCAAAGGCAGGCCCTTGTAGTTGGAGCGAATGATCCACCTGAGCAGGTTATGACCCAGAACTTCAAACACCATCACCACATCTGATTATGGTTAAGGACAAGTTACAACACAGGACCTCCTCAAACACCATCACCACATCCAACTATGGTTAAGGACAAGTTACAACACTGGACCTCCCCAAACACCACCACATCTGACTATGGTTAAGGACAAGTTACAACACAGGACCTCCTCAAACACCATCACTACATCTGATTATGGTTAAGGACAAGTTACAACACAGGACCTCCTCAAACACCATCACCACATCCAACTATGGTTAAGGACAAGTTACAACACTGGACCTTAAACACCTTCACCACATCTGACTATGGTTAAGGACAAGTTACAACACAGGACCTCCTCAAACATCATCACTACATCCAACTATGGTTAAGGACAAGTTACAACACAGAACCTCAAACACCTTCACTGCATTTGACTATGGTTAAGGACAAGATACAACACATGACTTCAAATACCATCACCACATCTGACTTTGATTAAGGCCAAGTTACAACACACAGCCTCCACAGCCTCTACAAACACCACCACCACATCTGATTATGACCAAGTAAAAGTTATCACACAGAACCTCAAGCAACATGACCATATATGAATAAATTACAACACAAAATCTCAATCATCATATCCATAAACAGACAACTTACACCACATAATCTAAGTGAACATGACCATAAAAGGACGACTTACAAAATCTCAACCACCATGATCTTAAAAGGACAACTTACAGCACAAAATCTCATTGTCATGACCATAAAAAATGGCTTACAATACAAAATCGTAGTCATCACAACTGTGAACGGATGACTTGCAACACAAAATTTCAACAACTATGACTTTAAAAGTTCATTTTACGATGCCAAATCTCAACTACCATGACCATAAGGGAATACTTACAATAACTTCAACCTCTCTGACCAAGATAAAAACAATTCAATACAGACTCAATCACCCTGACATGATTTACTATGACACAACTCAATCAGACCATATGAGCAAAACCTATCATCCTATACATATACGGGACACAAAACCTAACCATGACATATTTGGAACAAAACCTCAATCATGACCATATAGCAACACAAAATCTTAACCATGGCATATACGGACACAGAAACTCAATCATGACCAAATACGGACACAAAATCTCAATCATGACCATGTACAGTCACAAAATGTCAATCCCATGACCATGTATAGACACAAAACCTTAATGCTATGATCATATAAGGGCACAAATCTAAATCCCATGACCATATACAGACATAAAACTCAATCCCATGCCCATGTAAAGACAGAAAATTTCAATCACATGACTGTATTAGGACAGAAAACCTCAAGGCTGTATAAGGACAGAAAACGTTAATCCCATGACTACAAGGATAGAAAACCTCGATCCCATGACTCATATGGACAGAAAACCTCAATCTCATGACTGTATATATATGGACAGAAAACCTCAATTCCATGACTGATAGGGACAGAAAACCTCAATCTCATGATTATAAGGACAGAAAACCTCAATCTCATGACTATAAGGACAGAAAACCTCAATATCATGACTGTATAAGGAGAGAAAACCTCAATCTCATGACTGTAAGGACAGAAAACCTCAATCTCATGACTGTATAAGGAGAGAAAACTTCAATCCCATCACTGTATGGGACAGAAAACCTCAATCTCATGACTGTATAGGGACAGAAACCCTCAATCCCATGACTGTATAGGGACAGAAAACCTCAATCTCATGACTGTATAGGGACAGAAACCCTCAATCCCATGACTGTACAGGAACAGAAAATCTCACTCCCATGACTGTATATGTACAGAAAACCTCAATCTCATGATCTTAAGGACAGAAACCTCAATCCCACGAGTGTACATGGACAGTCTCCCAGTCAAACTTTTCTGTGGCTGGCCTAGTTTGCTGTTGCTGCAGCTTGCACACCTCTGCCACGTGTCACTCTGCCACGCCTCCTTCAACCTTGATGCCTTTGTGCTTGCAATCACTTGTCTCTGAGCCCTCCGTGTTGCTCGCCCCCACCGTTATACAGTCAGTCGTCTCACTCACACTACCATCAGTTTTGAAACTACTATCAGTGTCAGTTTGTGTTGGCTTGTTGCCAACAGCACAAGAGCCCACAGTGTGCCAGCCAGCCCACTTCTGCTTGCCACGCATGCAACTGGATCAGCCACGTTTGTTTCAACTCGGTCGAGCTTTGACTATCCGATAATGTACCCTGGTCACCATCTGGGTGTTCTTGATCCAAATCAGTATCAACTGACCATCTACTCCACATTTTCAGCACCTGATCTGTTGTAAATGTACGGTGAAGCTGAGTACCTGAAGTGCTTGGTTGTGACGTCATAATGAATAAAAAAAAACTTATCAACAGAAATGGATAAAAACACGTAACTGAACACCACTCTGACGAAGCTAATGGCTGTGAAGCACGCGTCGGTGAATACCGGAACTATGACGGTTATCGCTGGCTTTCTATCTCGTCATGTTCAAGAGTGAGAGTATCAGGAGTTAGGTCACCCTAGTTAGTCGCCCAACGGCGACGTCGGTGGTGAGCCACATTGTCGCCGAACAGCGACGTCAGCAGCGTAAGGGTTAAGGGCAGAAAACCTCAATCCCATGACTGTTTAAGGACAGAAAACCTCAATCTCATGACTGTTTAAGGACAGAAAACCTCAATCCCATGACCATGCACGGACAGAAAACCTCAATCCCATGACCATGTACGGACAGAAAACCTCAATCCCATGACCATGTATGGACAGAAAACCTCAATCCCATGACCATGTACGGACAGAAAACCTCAATCCCATGACTGTATAGGGACAGGAAACCTCAATCCCATGACTGTATAGGGACAGGAAACCTCAATCCCATGACTGTATAGGGACAGGAAACCTCAATTTCCCATGAACTGAACAGGGACATGGTCCTGCAATTCCAGCCATTGACAAGAGGTGTTCACAGGTAACCACGATTCAAGGTTAAATGACTAATCAGTGTGAGATGACTTCATGTTGAGGATGACCTGCATCCGTGTTACTACTATCATAATCATACATATCTGTATACATGTGTGTGTGTGTGTGTACATCTATATCTATAAATATATTACGGTAATAGTTATGATTATGACTGTTGGACTAACTCCCTACAGTGACAGCCTTCTGCAAGGTGACCACAAGGATACGAGTGCCATGGACGCCAGTTATTTGGAAATCATCCAGCAGCTGAACTGACTTCTCCCTGGCAGGGTCTGCTACATCCCTCTCCCGTATCTGAAACACACAGCCATCATATTTACAGTGCTACATCCCTCTCCCGAATCTGAAACACACAGCTGTCATGTTTACAGTGCTACATCCCTCTCCCGAATCTGAAACACACAGCTGTCATGTTTTACAGTGCTACATCCCTCTCCCGAATCTGGAACACACAGCTGTCATGTTTACAGTGCTACATCCCTCTCCTGTATCTGAAACACACAGCCATCATATTTACAGTGCTACATCCCTCTCCTGTATCTGAAACACACAGCTATCATGTTTACAGTGCTACATCCCTCTCCCGAATCTGGAACACACAGCTGTCATGTTTACAGTGCTACATCCCTCTCCTGTATCTGAAACACACAGCCATCATATTTACAGTGCTACATCCCTCTCCTGTATCTGAAACACACAGCTATCATGTTTACAGTGCTACATCCCTCTCCTGTATCTGAAACACACAGCTGTCATGTTTACAGTGCTACATCCCTCTCCTGTATCTGAAACACACAGCCATCATATTTACAGTGCTACATCCCTCTCCCGAATCTGGAACACACAGCTGTCATGTTTACAGTGCTACATCCCTCTCCTGTATCTGAAACACACAGCCATCATATTTACAGTGCTACATCCCTCTCCTGTATCTGAAACACACAGCTATCATGTTTACAGTGCTACATCCCTCTCCCGAATCTGGAACACACAGCTGTCATGTTTACAGTGCTACATCCCTCTCCCGAATCTGAAACACACAGCTGTCATGTTTACAGTGCTACATCCCTCTCCCGAATCTGGAACACACAGCTGTCATGTTTACAGTGCTACATCCCTCTCCTGTATCTGAAACACACAGCCATCATATTTACAGTGCTACATCCCTCTCCTGTATCTGAAACACACAGCTGTCATGTTTACAGTGCTACATCCCTCTCCCGAATCTGGAACACACAGCTGTCATGTTTACAGTGCTACATCCCTCTCCTGTATCTGAAACACACAGCCATCATATTTACAGTGCTACATCCCACTCCTGTATCTGAAACACACAGCTGTCATGTTTACAGTGCTACATCCCTCTCCTGTATCTGAAACACACAGCTGTCATGTTTACAGTGCTACATCCCTCTCCTGTATCTGAAACACACTGCCGTCATGTTTACAGTGCTACATCCCTCTCCTGTATCTGAAACACACTGCCGTCATGTTTACAGTGCTACATCCCTCTCTGTATCTGAAACACACAGCTGTCATGTTTACAGTGCTACATCCCTCTCCTGTATCTGAAACACACTGCCGTCATGTTTACAGTGCTACATCCCTCTCTGTATCTGAAACACACAGCTGTCATGTTTACAGTGCTACATCCCTCTCCTGTATCTGAAACACACAGCTGTCATGTTTACCCTGCTACATCCCTCTCCTGTATCTGGAACACACAGCTGTCATGTTTACAGTGCTACATCCCTCTCCTGTATCTGAAACACACTGCTGTCATGTTTACAGTGCTACATCCCTCTCCTGTATCTGAAACACACTGCTGTCATGTTTACAGTGCTACATCCCTCTCCTGTATCTGAAACACACTGCTGTCATGTTTACAGGGCTACATCCCTCTCCTGTATCTGAAACACACAGTTGTCATGTTTACAGTGCTACATCCCCCTCCTGTATCTGAAACACACTGCTGTCATGTTTACACTGCTACATCCCTCTCCTGTATCTGAAACACACAGCTGTCATGTTTACAGTGCTACATCCCTCTCCTGTATCTGAAACACACTGCTGTCATGTTTACACTGCTACATCCTTCTCCTGTATCTGAAACACACAGCTGTCATGTTTACAGTGCTACATCCCTCTCCTGTATCTGAAACACACAGCTGTCATGTTTACAGTGCTACATCCCTCTCCCGATTCTGAAACACACAGCTGTCATGTTTACAGTGCTACATCCCTCTCCTGTATCTGAAACAAACAGCTGTCATGTTTACAGTGCTACATCCCTTTCCCGAATCTGAAACACACAGCCGTCATGTTTACAGTGCTACATCCCTCTCCTGTATCTGAAACACACTGCCATCATGTTTACAGTGCTACATCCCCTCTCCTGTATCTGAAACACACTAGCTGTCATGTTTACAGTGCTACATCCCTCTCCTGTATCTGAAACACACAGCTGTCATGTTTACAGGGCTACATCCCTCTCTGTATCTGAAACACACAGCTGTCATGTTTACAGGGGCTACATCCCTCTCCTGTATCTGAAACACACAGCTGTCATGTTTACCCTGCTACATCCCTCTCCTGTATCTGAAACACACAGCTGTCATGTTTACAGGGCTACATCCCTCTCCTGTATCTGAAACACACAGCCGTCATATTTACAGTGCTACATCCCTCTCCTGTATCTGAAACACACTGCTGTCATGTTTACAGGGCTACATCCCTCTCTGTATCTGAAACTGTCATGTTTACAGTACTACATCCCTCTCCCGTATCTGAAACTGTCATGTTTACACTGCTACATCCCTCTCCCGTATCTGAAACTGTCATGTTTACACTGCTACATCCCTCTCCCGTATCTGAAACTGTCATGTTTACACTGCTACATCCCTCTCCCGTATCTGAAACTGTCATGTTTACACTGCTACATCCCTCTCCTGTATCTGAAACTGTCATGTTTACACTGCTACATCCCTCTCCCGTATCTGAAACTGTCTTGTTTACACTGCTACATCCCTCTCCTGTATCTGAAACTGTCATGTTTACACTGCTACATCCCTCTCCGGTATCTGAAACTGTCATGTTTACACTGCTACATCCCTCTCCTGTATCTGAAACTGTCATGTTTACAGGGCTATATCCCTCTCCCTCTCTCACAAAGGGCAGGGACAACACACACTAAGGACAATGAGAAAGAGCACATACCAAGGACAAGGAGAACACACGAAATGGCAAGGGAGTAGTAAGAACAATGAGGGAGAACACAGCAAGGACAGGGAGAAGATACAGTAAGGAACAATGAGGGAGAACACAGCAAGGACAGGGAGAAGATACAGTAAGGACAATGAGGGAGAACACAGCAAGGACAGGGAGAAGATACAGTAAGGACAATGAGGGAGAACACAGCAAGGACAGGGAGAAGATACAGTAAGGACAATGAGGGAGAACACAGCAAGGACAGGGAGAGATACAGTAAGAACAATGAGGAGAAACAGCAGGACAGGAAGATACAGTAAGGACAATGAGGGAGAACACAGCAAGGACAGGGAGAAGATACAGTAAGGACAATGAGGGAGAACAAACCATAGACAGGGAGAAGATACAATAAGGACAATGAGGGAGATCACAGGCAAGGACAGGGAGAAATACAGTAAGGACAATGAGGGAGAACACAGCAAGGACAGGGAGAAGATACAGTAAGGGACAATGAGGGAGAACACAGCAAGGACAGGGAGAAGATACCGTAAGGACAATGAGGGAGAACACAGCAAGAACAGGGAGAAATACAGTAAGGACAATGAGGGAGAACACAGCAAGGACAGGGAGTACGTAAGGACAATGAGGAGAACACGGCAAGGACAGGAGAAAAACCGTAGGACAAGGGGTACACAGCAAGGACTGGGAGAAATACAGAAGGGCAATGGGGAGAACACAGCAAGGACAGGGAGAAGATACAGTAAGGACAATGACGGAGAACCAGAGGACAGGGAGAATACAGTAAGGAAATGAGGAGATACACGCAAGGACAGGGAAGAACATTAAGGACAATAAGGAGAACACAGCAGGGACAGGGAATGGAAACACAGCAAGGACAGGAAATACAGAAGGACATGACAGAACAGACAGGGAGACGGATACGTCAGGGCAGGACAGCACACGTAAGGACAAAGAGAACACCGTTAGGGATAACACAGAGAATACAACACACAGTGAGGACAGGGCAAACACAGTAAGGACAAGGACAGTACACAGTAAGGACGGAAGAACACACAGAAAGACTGGGAAAACACAGTAAGGACACAGACAATACACAATAAGAACACACAACAAGGACAGGCAGAACACAAAAGTAAAGACAGGAGAGAGAAAACACACAGGGAGGACACACAGCGAAGACTGGGAGAACACATAATACAGACAGGAAGGACAGAAAGAACACACAGAAAGGACAGGGAGAACACACAGTTAAAACAGAGAGAACACAAAAGTTAGGACAGTAAGGTTACTAAGAATACACATTGAGGTGAGAAAGAACACACTGTAAGTACAAGGAAAATATTTAGTACAGACAGTGAGTACGCACTGTATGGACAGAAAGAACATGCAGTAAGGACAGGTGAGAACACATTATAAGGACAGAGACTATACACAGTAAGAACAGGAAGGACACAGTTAGGGGGGCGGGGAGAGAAGAGAAGAATACACATTAAGGACAGGGAGTACATTACAAGAACATATAGCAAGGATCAGGAGTGCATGCAGTAAGGACAAGGATACCACAGAAAAGATGGATACATGGAGAATACTTAAAAAGGTCAGAAAGAAATTATAGTAAGAACAATAAAAGCACCTGTTATGGACATGATGAATTCGTAGTATGGAAAGGGTCACTATACAGAGATGGAGGAAAAAAGGGTAACAACAGGGATAACACATAGTAAGGACAGTACAGAAGAACAAACACTAAAGAGAAGGAAAATGCATAGTAAGGACAACAGGAATGCATAGCAGACAGAGAGAACACATAGTAAAGACAGGGAGAGACAGGGAGTATACAGGGTAAGTACATAGAAAAGATTGAGTAAAAACATGAAAAAACAGTTAGGGCAGGGGCAACACATAGTAAAGACAGTCTGTACACACAGTAAAGACAGAGAAAAGACACAATGAGGATACAGAAAACACACAGTAAGAACAGGGAAAACACACAGTCAGGACAAAGAAAACATGTAGTAAGAACGGGGAGAAGACATGATAAGGCTGGACAGAACACACAACACGGATAAGAAAAATCCACAGTAAGGCAGACCACACAGCAGAGCCTGGGAGAAGACACAGTGAGGACACGAAGGATTTGCTCACAGCCTTGAGAAGTTTGATTTCATCCAGCGCCGTCTCTGTGTAGTGGGAGGCACTCTTCACCACCTTCAGAGCAACATACCTCTGGCACCTGTAAAACAACATGACACCCATCAGGCAATATGACACCTGTCAGATACCACATTATGACACCTATCTAACTATATGTCATCTGTCAGACACCATACTAAGACACCTGTAAGACAGCTTGACACATGTCAGGCAGCCTGACAATTGTCTGACACCACACTATGACATACCTGTAAGACAAACTGACACGTGTGATATGACCTGACACCTGTCACAGGGTTTCAGATTGCCAGCTAGCCTGCAATATTTGCACACCAGATTTTGAAATCGTGCATCACATTTTAAATCGTGCACCAGGATGTTGTGTGCCTGTTGCTGCAGTGTTAAGGTGTGAATCGGTTCTTCTTTCTCTCACACGATCATGTGAACAGCAGAAGTGCCCGCCCATGCTACCATAGTCATCTTTCCCAGATATGAATGATCAGCTTTCAATCGATTCAGGATCAAAACAAGTGACAAGACTTAGGAAAGAATAGAATGGTGTCCCTGTGATTTAGTTCTTTTACTGCAAAGGTCAATTCCCTTCACACTTTGTTCATTGTCCTGTGCAATGTTCAGTAAGAGAAATGACACTGAAGGCAAAACAGACACTCAAAGAGCTTGAACAAGATTTCCCTTTTAAAGCAAATTTAACACTTTTTCTTATGCATGAGGATATATCTTCTTTCTAAGCAATGTTCATCCTTCATTCTCTCTCTCTCTGTCTCTCCCTCTCTCTCTCACACACACAGCACATACACTCTTTACAGTGACACACTGTGACACACTCGCATGCACACACACACACACACACACACACACACACACACACACACACACACACACACACACACATACACACAGAGTTATACATTCAGTGTCTTCTTTTGAATTAAAGAAACCACTAAACAAATACACAGTCTCACAAATTCCAATGAATCATCAGACAAAAGATCATCTCCTTCATCATCTATAATCATTTGCACACTGTGCAAAGTTGTGTAAGTTTGGAGACTTGGATCAGGACCACCGTCTCTGCTGGTCAAAGACTGCGCAGCCATTTTTTTGCAGATGAGACAAACCCCCTTTTCCACGTGGTCCAGTTACCGAATCATTATTGAGAATAAAGATGTGATGGTGTGTAAGATGTTGGTGACGGTGTGGGAGACTGTGTGTATAAGTGTGTTTCATTTCACATTCTTTACAGTCACGCCAAATGTAAGTGGAATATCATGGCTGTTACGCTGACAAACCCAATCCCAAACATGCTTGTTGAAAACAAGATAAGATAATGTTGCTTATAGCCCAGCCGACCGCAAGGGGCCACATCAGGGCTGTCACCACGTTAAAATCAACTCACAAGTCATTTAAAAAAAAAAAAAAAACCACCTTTCACACATCTCTTTAAATGACATCGTCTAGAAACGCACCAGAAACTTCGTTAAAAATCTTTCATCTGTAAAATCTTAAATCAGATGAAAAATGTTAATCTCTCTCAAAAACTCAAAGATCACGTCAGGCGGAACATCCCTGAACAGGATTTTCATGGACTCTGCTGTAAAATGTTTGTGTCTCACATCGTGCAAGTCCCAACACTCTAAAAGAATATGTTTCATTGTGAGTGGCACATGACATGGAATGCACCACGGTGCTTCCTCATTCTTTAAAAGGTACGAATGGGTAAAATACGAATGGCCGGTGTGCAGCCGGCACAGAACTGTTTCTTCTTTACGGCCACCAGACGTAGATGGGAGGAATTCATTAAGGTTTGGACAGATCTGAAAGAGTTTGTTATCCGTCTGTGTGTTCCAATCCTCCTGCCAGAGGTCTCTCACATAATCATTAATTTTGGGTTTCAGATCTGAGCAAGGGATATAAATGTTGGACAGTTTCTCTCTTGTGGCATTCTTGGCTAAACGATCAACCATTTCATTCCCTCCGATGCCAACATGACCAGGAACCCAAGCCAGAATAACGTTGTAACCATCCGCTTTCAACTTGCTAAAAAGCTCAAAGAAATGTAAAAGTTCTGGATGCTGAAGGTTGCGGCCAGCTATGGCCTCCAAAGCTGACAGCGAATCCGACAGAACCAGAAAGTCCCTCTTGGTAGATTGTGAAATTATTTTCAATGCCAGAACCAGAGCAGTAAGTTCAGCAGAATAGACAGAGGCATCTGGAGGTATATGTTTTAACAGTATCTGAGAAGGAGCACCAGGGCAATAGGCTGCACAGGCCACTCCATCCTCAGACTTGGAACCGTCAGTGAAAATTTTCTGACAGGATGGAAATTTTGAACAGAGGTCAGCATACAATGCCTTGTATGCCTGAGAGCTGGTGGACTCTTTACGAAAAGCTGCGAGATCAAAACGAATCTCTGGTGTGAAAAAGGTCCATGGAGGCTGATCCGGAAACTTGGAAAAATCAGACACAACTCCTAGGTCTAGACCTGCATTCCGCGCGTGAGGCTGCATACGAAGACCAAACGGTGGAATACAGTTAGGGTTGTTTTCGAATTTGCTTTGAAACTGGGGGTCAAAGACACAGTCATAGGCAGGATTCTGCGGTTCTGAGAACAGTCTGATATAGTAATTTAGAGACATTTTCAGCCTGCGGTTGGACAGTGAGGGTTCACCTGCCTCTGCGTACAGGCTGTACACAGGGGTGGTGCGGAATGCTCCAAGACAGAGACGAAGCCCTTGATGGTGGATAGGGTCCAAGAGTTTCAGATAAGAGGGTCTTGCAGAGCCGTACACAGCACAACCATAGTCCAGTTTGGAGCGGACCAGGGCTCTGTAGAGATGCAGCAAAGTTTTCTTATCAGCGCCCCAGTCAATGTGTGCTACGACCCGCAGAATATTCAGAGCTTTCTGGCAAGAGGTTTTGAGATTTTTAATGTGGCTGAGAAAGTTGAGTTTTTGATCAAAAATAACTCCTAGGAATTTGGCTTCTTTTACAGCTGGAATGGTGGACTTGTCCAGACGAATTTCAGGATCAACAAAAAATTGACGAAAATTGTGAAAATGGATTGACCGAGTTTTGGTACGTGAGAAGGTAAACCCGTTTTCCTCGGCCCACTGCTGGATCTTGTTGACACAAAGTTGGAGTCGACGCTGTACGCTGGCATAAGAAGCTCCAACTGCGTACAGCGCAAAATCTTGTTGAAAACAAAAACAAACAACAACAACTACAGTGACAAAAGTCATTTCCTGTAAACAGCGCAGACCTGAAATCCCAGCAGAGCCAGACAGTGGAGAAATGACCCCAGCCCAGTTTCCTGACCACCCGGTAACAGTCGTTGAACACCTCCCCTGCCTTCACTGGGTGATACCCCCCTGCAACACACACACACACACACACACACACACACACACACCACACACACACACACACACACACATCACAATCGCACACACACACCACAGACAAGGCATGCAGCATGACTGTCCAATTGTCTGTTGCCTTTGTTATGGTCTCATGAAGGAGACATAATAAACCATGAACATTGTTATCTTTCTTTGTTATCACATCATGTGGAAGGAATAATTCCCCCATGAACATAGTCACTTTTGTTATGCCAGGTAGGGGGGATAATTCCAAATGAACATTTTCTTTGTTATCATGTCAAGTATAAGAGATAATTCACAATGAAAACTGTTGTTACATTTGTTATTATGGCATGTATAATTCATTATGCACACTGTTATTACACTTATTATCATGTCATGTACTAGAGATAATCAACGATGAACACTGTCACCTTGTTATGTCGTGCATGAGGATAAATCCGAATGAACATTGTCACCTTTTTAATGATGTCACTTAGAAGAGATAATTCGCAACGAACACTGTTACCCTTGGTATAATGTCAGGTTGGAGGAATAGTTCACAATAAACAGTGGTCCTTTTGTTTTGATGACCTGTAGGAGAAATAATTCACAATGAACACTATTCCCTGTGCTCTGATGTAGGTAGGGGGAACAAGTCGCTCTGAAAATTGTTTCTTTTGTTATAATGCATGCAGGCGGAATAATTCACCATGAACACTGTTACCTCTGTCACGACACAAGACAGAGGAATAATTCACACTGAACATTGTTTCCTTTCTTATGATGGCATGTGGAAGCATTGATTCACAGTGAATACTTTTACCTTCATTATGCTAACATGTTGAAGAAATAGTTCACAATAAACATTGTTACCTTTACTATGATGGCATGTAGAAGGAATAATTCACAAGAACTCTGTTAGAGTAACTTTTGTTATGATGGCAAGTTGGAGGAATAATTCACTGTGAACACTGCTACCTTTGTTATGATTCACAACGAACACCGTTACCTGTTATGATGGCATGCAGAAGAAATAATTGACAGTGAACATTGTTACCTTTGCTATGATGACATATTGGAGGAATAATTCACCATGAACAATGTTACCTTTGTTATGATGGCATGTAGGAAAATAATTCACCATGAACACTGTTACCTTTGTTATGATGGCATGCAGGAAGAATAATTCACTATGAACACTGTTACCTTTGTTATGATGGCATGTAGGAGGAATAATTCACCATGAACACCGTTACCTTTGTTATGATGGCATGTAGGAGGAATAATGCACTATGAACACTGTTGCCTTTGTTATGATGGCATGTAGGAGGAATAATTCACCATGAACACTGTTGCCTTTGTTATGATGGCATGTAGGGGGAATAATTCACTATGAACACTGTTGCCTTTGTTATGATGGCATGTAGGAGGAATAATTCACTATGAACACTGTTGCCTTTGTTATGATGGCATGTAGGAGGAATAAGTCACCATGAACAATGTTACCTTTGTTATGATAGCATGTAGGAGGAATAATTCACCATGAACACTGTTGCCTTTGTTATGATGGCATGTAGGAGGAATAATTCACCATGAACACTGTTGCCTTTGTTATGATGACATGTAGGAGGAATAATTCACTATGAACACTGTTACCTTTGCAGTAATCTCGGGGATCTTCCTGCTCATCTTCATCGGTTTCCCAGATGTCATCTTTCTTCCCCAAGTCACATTGCTTTCTCTCTCTGTCTTCCAACCTGCAAATCATCATTCATGTCAGGCTCTATCCTCCAAACTACAAGTTATTCACATCAAGCTCTATCCTCCAAACTACAAGTCACCATTCATATCAGTCTCTATCCTCCAACCTGAAAGTCATCATTCACATCAGTCTCTATCCTCCAACCTGAAAGTCATCATTCACATCAGTCTCTATCCTCCAAACTACAAGTCACCATTCACATCAGTCTCTATCCTCCAACCTGAAAGTCATCATTCACATCAGTCTCTATCCTCCAAACTACAAGTCACCATTCACATCAGTCTCTATCCTCCAAACTACAAGTCATCATTCACATCAGTCTCTATCCTCCAAACTACGTCATCATTCACATCAGTCTCTATCCTCCAAACTACAAGTCACCATTCACATCACCATTCACATCAGGCTCTATCCTCCAACCTGAAAGTCACCATTCACATCAGGCTCTATCCTCCAAACTAAAAGTCATTCACATCAAGCTCTATCCTCCAAACTACAAGTCACTCACATCAGTCTCTATCCTCCAACCTGAAAGTCATTCACATCAGGCTCTTCCTCCAAACTACAAGTCATCATTCACATCAGGCTCTATCCTCCAACCTGCAAGTCATTATTCACATCAAGCTCTATCCTCCAAACTACACGTCATCATTCACATCAGGCTCTATCCTCCAACCTGCAAGTCATTATTCACATCAGTCTCTATCCTCCAACCTGAAAGTCATTACTCACATCAGGCTCTATCCTCCAACCTGAAAGTCATTCACATCAGGCTCTATCCTCCAACCTGAAAGTCATTCACATCAGGCTCTATCCTCCAACCTGAAAGTCACTCACATCAGGCTCTATCCTCCAAACTACATGTCACTCACATCAGGCTCTATCCTCCAACCTGAAAGTCATTCACATCAGGCTCTATCCTCCAACCTGAAAGTCACTCACATCAGGCTCTATACTCCAAACTACAAGTCATTCACATCAGGCTCTATCCTCCAACCTGAAAGTCATTACTCACATCAGGCTCTATCCTCCAACCTGAAAGTCACTCACATCAGGCTCTATCCTCCAAACTACAAGTCATTCACATCAGGCTCTATCCTCCAAACTACATGTCACTCACATCAGGCTCTATCCTCCAAACTACAAGTCATTCACATCAGGCTCTATCCTCCAAACTACATGTCACTCACATCAGGCTCTATCCTCCAAACTACAAGTCATTATTCACATCAGGCTCTATCCTCCAACCTGCAAGTCATCATTCATGTCAGTCTTTATCACTGTCACAGTCTGTCTGTGCGGGTGTCTGTGTATGCATTCTCAACAGACAGCAGGACACAAAAGACAGGTTTGACACCACAGTTCCACATATAATTTAAATCAGTAAACCTCTTTGATCATGGCAATCAGGAGAATGGCCACAGATTACCTGTCAATGTCCGTGTGACTTGGGAAGTGCAAGTACCCCTAGGGAGTTACTTTGTAGTTTTATACTTTGGGCCTACACTCAAGAATGCTTCCAAACAAGGTATAGTTCAACGACTGAAAAGCCACGACTGACGCACAGGGAGGCTGTCTACTGCACTCTCTAAATTCAAATACACACACAACAGTAAACAAACGTTTTCAGCATAAACAAAGTGTTTCCAAATTTGTTTGGCACAAAAAAAGACTAATTTGCCTAAATTGCAAAAGTGCTTACCAATGGGAAGAAGGCGGCTTCCTTGGGGGAAGAAAACACTTCATATTATTACTTTTTTTTAATCCCTTGCTTTCCATTACTCCCCATCTCAAGAGGAGTCACTATGAGCTAAATTCAAGTGGGGAGAATCCTTTGAAATCCTGGGGCAGGATGCTATCAAAATTCAATGAACACCTGTAGTTTGTATGCAGCTCCAGCTAGTCAACAACATTTTACCATACACTTCTAGCTGTACCATCTTAGATGAAATGAGAAAAGGAAAAACCACAGCTTTTCACTCAAAAGCAGAAAAAAAAAAGAACACAATATGATTTCAGCCAACCATTTTCAACGACAAAAGCAAAGTCTATTTGCCCCCCACACATGGAAAGTCTTGAGGAGGACCCCACAGATCCTTTAAAACATTAAAATCTTTTTTTCCGAAACCCATGAAAAGACACAGTTCCTTCTGCTTCCTCGCATCACAGGAAGCAACACTCAGCAGTCAATCAAAGCAGAATTCACCTTTCAAGATCACACAGGCTCACTCCTTGCTACCACCATCAAAAACAGAAACATTTTATCAAGGCAACGAAGACGCAGGGCTCATGGCTGGTAGCTTCATATCATCTCCTCCAGAAAAGGTGGTTGCACAAGACAGACAGTGGAGAGGTGGGGAGTGGGGGGGGGGGGGGGGGGCAGAGAACAGGGAGTGACAAGAGATACTAATCCGGCACAGGAGAAGGGAACAAAGGTGTAACACCTGGCACCAACAAAGTCTGCTTTGTATGGTATACTCTCAGTTTAAGTCCCTTTTCACAACTGTAAATTCTAATTTTCTTTTTTTTTTCTCCCCTCCCGAAGATCAGAAGGGAGAAAAGATCAGCATCTCAGCACCAAAAGCATTACAAAAGGAATGATTTTCTGATGATGAACAATCTTGACAGTTTGGAAAAATAAGTGTCAAGAATGCAAAGGAACACAAACACTTTTAACTTTTGAGAACTTAAGGCCATACCCTACACACACACAGATTCACCTGAACCCACCTGTCTGATAGACGGCAACAGTGGGAGTGAACTGCTGGTAGTACTAGGCCCTCCAGCACCTAACACATAACTGTGCTAGCGCTGAGCAACACCAATCTGGGTGTGTGTCCCAACGAACCCTTCTCATGGGTCAAATGTGCGTGTGTGTGTGTGTGTGTGTGTGTGTGTGTGTGTGTGTGTGTGTGGTGTGTGCGCGTGTGTGTGTTGGTGTGTATGTGTGTTAGCGCGCGCATGCACATGCATTCATGCATGCCAATACGTGTATATCTTGGTCTCTACTAAGGAATGAGCGCATTTGCAAGGCAACAAAACATTTCACTGATACTGCGTACAAATAAACAGTAGCAAAGAAGCAGTCAAAGAAGCAAACAAAAGTAATTATAGAAGCAGAAGAAAGAGCACAGAATTCTTAACAGGGAACAAGATATAGCCAAAGGCATGGATTTGTTGAAACTATGCAGCAATCCTTTAATTTCAAGTATTTCACATTGTGTGGTCTCAAAGTCAGAGAGAAACTGAGCTCAACATGGCCAACAAGCAGAGTGTGAGACTGTCACTTCCACATTTTACAATCTAGTTACAAGGCAAAATATCTAATGTGAAATACTTTGAGAAGGTCATGAAAGAGAAAGTGAGAGAGACAGCCCAAACAACTATAGTAATATTTGCATCTTCCTGCAAGTGGGATATAGTTGAAGGTGGGATATAGCTGAAGGAATGTGATCACTGCAAACGATGAATAATTTTTAAATTTTTTAAAGATGTCTGCCAGTGTGGGCAAATGAGCGTATCAGAAAGAAAGTGTGAATTCATGTAAAATTGTAAGGATATTGTTCTGTTGTGTATTTAGGGGGCCCACACAGGTCTGTGATAAAAGTAAACAGGCAAACCTAAAGACAGTTTTGAGGTTTTCAGATCTGGGGATATGAAAGATGCATGTATCATGTAAAGAAAAGTGACGGGACATGCATAAGAACAAGATGATGCTTAAAGAAAGAGCAGGGACACCTCAGTGTCAGCCACACTCACTCTATTATGCGATGTGTGTGTGTGTGGAGAGAGAGAGAGAGAGAGAGAAAGAGAGAGAGAGAGAGAGTGGCCCTCCATCATAGTAATCACAGTATTACCATTAGTTAGAGTATTGGTTAAATAAATTTGCAAAAGTTTTACAAAGTCTGTATCATCTATAGGAAATCAGGAGCCAAAAAGATTGCCATCTCCTCCAAGATGACTTAAACATCTCGTCATCATGGGAACAAACTGCATCGAGTTCCATACCCTGAAGTGTACTAGTATCCTGTCTTGGTCCAGGTCAAAGGTCCTAACTACCAATAAATACACAGTAACAGGTCACATCCTGGAGCAGGTACGGTCAGCAACATACCTTCGCATCCTCATCATCAAGGACCTGAAGTGGAGCACCTGTATCAACAGAATGTCACACAAAAGCCAACAGCAACCTGGGGTTCCTGCAGGGTAATCTTCTCTAACCAGTGCTGGCAAGCAACGCAGTAAAATCCAACACTTATAACACCCTGGTCCCTATTCTTTTAGAGCACAGCTACTCTGAATGGAACCCCTATGCTGTAAATAAGATCAGCAAGAATAAAGCAGTCCAAAGGAGCACAGCGGTCATATACTATAGTGTCATTACCTATTCAAGGGGTCAAGCTGAACCAAATCTCAGCTTAATATGCTGTTCAAGATCGTCAACAGCCTTGTAGACATTCTTTCCCCCTTATCTATAGCCTGCATCTGCAAGAACCACATCTAATCACTTGTTTAAATTTTATCGGATCCTTTTCAGAACCAGTGCTTTCAAATTTGGGTTCTTTCCCTGTATCATCCTTGCCTAGTTGAATACTCTTCCAGTCTCAGTAGCCAAAGCTCCCTCTCTGGCATCATGCAGGAAGGAGCTCAACAAACTGACTTTTTGAATTCAGGTAGGGACTGTTCTGAGGCTGGTGTAAGGGGCTAAGGCTGTGTGAAGAACTACACTAGCTGCGAGGGCTGGACCTGGCCCTGAAACATACAATCTGTTGGGGGTATCAAGGCCAGGTCAATCAGGCTGGCAAGTTGCAGAACTTTCAGAGTTGACTCACTGCGCACACCCAAGTCACTGAAGGTCTAGCGAGATGGCATAACTTTGAAGGTTGAAGAAGTCTGAACAAAGTACATACAAGATGTAACATAGCCAAAACTTAAAACAAGTCACAGTGCTTGGCTGCATCTAGAAAGGTGCCAATCCCACGCTGATACCATTTTTCACATGCCTACTCTGTGTGTGTTTGCAATATTGGTTGTGCATCATGTGCATCTGAAGCAATTCCTTGCTTGAGAATTATTCATGCTACCAGATCACATGGTAGCATATGGTATTGTTAAAAGAAAAGTCCCAATCCACCCACAATTTAACCAGGATCTATATTTTTCACTTTTGTGAGTGTCTGCTGAGTTTCATGTGAACTGCCGGGCATGGCCTTTTCTACACCTGTCAAGTTCTAAGCATCAAGATGGCAGTTAAGTTGGGTGCAACAGCCATTGTTACTCAACCTCCTGTCACCTGTCATCACCTGCTGTGTCCTTTTTTTTTTGGAGGACGCCTGACCCCGTTTTGCACTCACATACCTTACATGCATTTCAACTTGTATTTTCACAGCCGAATTTTTTTTATTTTTTTTTAAATCGTAACTTTCGTCTCAGGTGTCCGATTTGGGATACATTTTGCACATTTCACAGAAAATGTTTTGCTCGTTCTGATGGTGGTGATTTTTTTCATTAAATTGATTTCCTTTTCTTTTGACACATTTGTACTGTCCATCACAAAGTCAAACAACAGTGATTCAGGTAAACTACTCACTTTCTTTTCTTATCCGCCTTTCCCTTCCCTCTCTTTGTCCGTGCCGGGTCGTCATGTCCTGTGGAAACCAAAGTACACATGTTAAAACCCACGTCGATATTTTTCAAGTTGACTTCAACTTGCTCAAGGCTATCCACATTTATCCCCTTAGGTGAGATAATCTACAGACAAAAAGAAGCTCAACGAGTAACTGAAATCTGCGTTTTCTGCGACAGATTATCTTCTCCTACACTATGCGCTACATGGATGGATGTGGGTTAAATCTCCAACCAGTGGCGTAAATCTCCGGTGCATTTTTTTTCACGTTTACTCTGCTGATCTAGGATTTAAAACTAAATATGGATATAGTTGATTTCAAAATACATTTTCTCCGAGCAACTCGCCTTTCTGTGTGACTTTGGAGCTCATCGCCGCATGCATCTGGCATCTACTGAACAACTCATACGCATGCGTGATAGCAGCTACCATTTTACTGGAATTACTTCCCTTCGTTCTGTTTTCCACAGAGGGGCCGTATACAAATTGCGTTCGTGTATTCGGCCTTCTGTGGTACTCTCATTTTGTACATGACGATGGGTAGTCTCCAGCTAATGGTCGTGAACTCGAACCACAAGCTAGATCAGAATTTTATGGCCTTGGAAACCAGCACTGTCCGCGGAGTAGCTGAGACAGTGACAGAATAATCAACTGGTTTCGCTTCCCAGAAACCACAAGCAAGATCGGAATTTTATGGACTTGGAAACCAGCACTGTCCGCGGGGTAGCTGAGACAGTGACCAAATCTTCCCTGGAACAAGCAGAAGAAGAAGAAGAAGAAGTCACTCCAGGAAACTGATGTGTGTGCTCGCATCACCGCGCCAACTGTGTTGACCCTGTGATCTTTACATCCTCCATAAATGCAACTCCACCCAGGATTCCCCAGGGAATTCTTTCTATTGTCCTTTGGAAGATAGCTGGTGCTGATGCAACTCTGAGTGTCTTTACAGCCCCTTGTGTGATGAGATTGTCAATACACATGATTCTTCTGCCACTTTCATTTGATGGTAGGCATGAGTAAGGTCCACTTTGGTGAAGATTTTGCCTCAAGCTAATGTGGCAAACAAATCTGATGATTTACTAGTCCACATCAAGCACTGGACTGACAGTCACTCTGTAATCCCACAGACACAAACTTCACCATGCTTCTTTGGCACAGCCACAGTAGGGGTGCCCAGTCACTATACTTCACCTGTTTCAAAACTCCAACCTCTTCCAGTTTCCCTCATTCTGCCTCCGCTTTTGGTGGCATGGCACAGGGCACTGCCCTTGCCTTCATAAATTTGGCTATCCGACTTCTGAACTGAACTATGGTGATATTTTATATGAATAATGCAGTAAGTTTCAGTTTCATCAAGGAGGTGTCAGTGTGTGGGGACAGGTCCATATACGCTTCACCACACTGCGACACACACTATATGATGGAATTTTAAAAATTCGGTCATCAGGACAGTGACAATATGATAGCATCTATAGACATGTAGACTTTTACTGAATGCTGTGCTCGATTTTGAGCCAGCGTGATTTTTTCAAGATATACAAAGAATGGTGGTGTTTTGGTGCCTTGTAGATAAGGTCAGTGGCTGATTTTTTAACATGTTGTAGTGGCTGGACTAAGGCTGCAGGTACACCAAGGTGAAGAGCATTGCAATTAGCTAATCTTTGCAGGATGCAGGACACCAATGTTTTCGTGGCCTGTTCTGTAAGGAAAGGTCTGACAGAGTGATGTGACAGAGTTCAACTTCAAGAAAGGATGCATGGCAGATTTTGGATATGTGATGTTTCAGGGTGTAATCAAAGTCGAGATAGAAGCCAAAGTCACTAACACATGGCATAAATGAGATGTCAGTGGAGCTTAGTACTATTGACAGATTAAGAGGGGGGCTTGAGCCTGAGAGTGTTTTATAAACCGGATAGCATCTGTTTTATCATCGTTAAAATTCAGCTTATTACCAGACATCTACTGTTAGATATAAAAGACACAAACTTGAGGATTTTTTTTTTACTGAAATAAGAGAATTTAAGAACAGGGTCTCAGGGCTACCACTTCACAGATGTCTGACTTGTGCATTAGCCCAATGCACTGGTCGGTGTCACATCTACTTTCAAGGGAAGTCTTGCTTTGGACTTTTTCATGCTACCCAGACCACTCTGGAACACAGAGTACATCCTCAAGTTAGAGATGTTTAATGCTGAACACTTTCTTCCGGTCAAGATGGATCTTTGTCAGTCAGTCCCTTCTTGGAATTGGTGGTTGACCAGTAACATCAGCTCTCAACAATTCCATCTGGTGCCTGTTAGGTCTGTAGGACACTCCGGTATGACAGATCTTAACACTGGCATCTTTTGACCAGCGTTAAGTTATGAACACTAGTTTGTGGGACTTCGTGTTGCCTAGCAACCCTTCCATTGTGTCCAGTCCGACAGTTGTTCTTGCAGATCCAGCTGAATTTCCATTTCTATCTCTTTCTTGTTGATCTGTGACTGCCCAAGATTTTCTGCCACTGCTGCTATGAGGAGAAAAACCAAGGTATGCATTATCTACATATTCCTCTTCTGACTACTCCTCAAGGTTTCCACCGTCATGTATCTGAACAAAGTTCTGTGCCTTGAGCAGCACATCCTTTTCAAGTGGCCTTTCTGTCAGCATGCATGACATTCCTAGGTCTTGTATGGGCAGAGAGAGAGAGAGGGGGGAGTGTGTGGTGGTAGGGTGGGGGTGGGGGGGGGGGGCACTGGCAGGAAAGGGGACTGATATCTAATTGGGGAAGCCACATATGGTAGTCACATTTCTTGGAAGTTCTTGTCTACATTAACAGGCACATGAAAACGGTATTTAGACATAGTAGTACTGACTTAAGAGGCCTACAGAACGAAAATGAATCGATGGTCTTGACCCAGTGCTCAGCTTGAAAAACACATTTATAATCATTCACCTTTCTTGACTTTTAATTTATGTACACACTCAGTCTGAAAGATACAAGTGATGCAAAAGAAAAACAAACTACAGTCACCGCAAAATGTATAAGCAACTTCACATCCAGGATCTTATCAATGGGAGACAACCCTAGATGGACCCTTGCACTTGATGGCACCTGCTAGTCTAGGATGCACACCACTGTCTCCACCTCTTCCTATTCTACTCTTGTTCCTCGGCATACAACATCATTGAACCTACACCACTGTCTTCACCTCTTCCTATTCTACTCTTGCTCCTTGGCATACATCATCATTTAACCTATATTTTATCTGTGTACAAAGTAATAACCGTGCATTATCACAATTTCTCTACATTTTGTGACGCTGAAAGTACATCTGGAAATGTTAATAACAGATTTACAGGGTTCACCACTGGTGAGATCTTATAGAAGGGATGGTTGCTAAAATTTCAAAAGTTTCAATCTTGATCTTTATAAAAGCGTTCGTAACAGCTTGAGAACATGAAAATGTTAATAGTTTACCACACGCACACACACACACACACACACTGAAATAGGGTAATAAGACAAATTTGCTTTATTTACACATGTGAATTTTTTTTTCAAAAGTGAAATAGAAAAAAAGATCACAAATCTTTAAGTGCTATTGAAACATGCCCAACCATACCAAAACGCTCGATGTCATCAAATCAAAGAGAGAAAAAAATTAATCTTTCAGTTCAATGGGCTAATCCAACTCTGATGTGGTCATTATCTGTTTACACTGTATCTGGCAGTTAAAGAATTTTCCACCATCCCAAAGCCACATTTTGCTGTTTTTCTGTTTTCTTTTTCAGATGTACAAAGTATAGCAATCCAAGAAAAGAGGAAGTACAAAAAATTGAATCAATACCTCAGCAAATATGTAACAGATGCAAACTCTGAATATAGATGAAAATGAATTTATACTACTGTACGTGATTCATTTGGAATTTATTTTATGTGTTACGGATGGTCCGTGTTAACATCATGTTTGGTATGTCCAAAAAGAAGAAATCCAGGACTTTTAGATGAATGTACTTTCAAAACTCTAAGCGATCCTGCGTTGAGACAACACACAGATAAACGAAGAGACCAAAACACACGGAAATAAAAACAAGTGCAGAGTTTGACGATCAATGTTTAGTAATGGCATGCAGACAAATTGATACAAAAAAGCACTCACCTAATACAGTTATGGTTATGATACTTTTCGCTATCATGTTATCATCCATTTTTAAACAATTTCACAGAGTTAGGGCTAGAGAGATTTTGCGAGTCAAGCGCCTGTGTGTGTGTTACTGAATCAGTCAAATTGGTTGATTTGTCATTGTAATCAATGTGAGCATCTTCAAACAGACATCCCTCATCTTCCCTATCATCTCCACTGTCGATGGACTCTCCTTCGTTATCAGAACCACCTTGAATAACTGAAACAGTAACGGCGCTGAGGTGGCATTTTTACTAGACTCTAGCAGACGAAAGGCTGGTGCCAGAAATGCAGTCAGTTCCAAGTTGGAAAAACCCAGCGAGGGGTTCTTTGTCTCAGCTGCAGATAGCGAAGGTGAACTTTGGTTGAACTTAAGAACTAGAGCGTGTCAAGCTACCAGGAACCCTCTACTAACTTCTGGCGGGAGTTACTTCTCTTAGACCATTACATTTTGAATAACAGAATTTTAAATAAGAATGCAGACTTGTGCGTTCCGTAGGCAACGGAGCTTTCAGTCGGCGCACGGCACTGTGCATTCTGTAGGCAGCAGAGCTCTAAGCAGCGCACGCAGCTGTGCGTGCTGGGCTAAAATTTAATTTGTTATCAGTATCTTTTCTTTTGTGTCATCAGACCACACACACACTGACTGACTGAAACCATTTACTCTCAGATTAACATATTGTTGTACAAGCAAACACACACACACATACACAATAGAGAAGAGAGAGAGAGAAAGACCCATGCAGGACACGGCCTAATGAAAACAAGCTGACAATGACGACTTGGTTAGATGACAGCCACTGTGATTTTTTTAACTACTGTTGTATAGTTCTTCAATATAAACCAGGAATGTTGTAACACAAAACTGCAGGTCCAGTGTATACCTTCGATGGGGGATTAAATTATCACTGCGAAGTGTGCTTTTGTTGGTATGATGGTCGGGATTGGATTACCAATGTGAAGTGTGCTTTAGCAGGTATGTTGCTGGGGATTAGATTATCAATGTGAAGTTTGTTTTTGTAGGTATGTTGTTCGGGATTAGATTATCAATGTAAGTGTTTTTAATAGGTATGTTGTTGGGGATTAGATTATCAATGTGAAGTTTGTTTTTGTAGTTATGTTGTTGGGGATTAGATTATCAATGTGAAGTTTGTTTTTGTAGTTATGTTGTTGGGGATCAGATTATCAATGTGAAGTTCTGCAGTATACAATATCTGAGACAAATCTATTCAACTGGTTTAAACCATAACATTATACAACTAAAATACTTGTTCAGCTGCCACATTTCTTCATCATTTTATATGTCTATCTGTCCATTTACTGTATCCTATGCTATCAATACAGGTTTTCAATGCCAGGGCTTCCTGCCTTTTTCTAAACTGTCTATGAACCATATGTGTGGACATTGTCTACTTCTGGGCATAGCTTCTGAGGTATTGAAGCATTCATCTACTGACAGCCATTGTATACTTCAGTGTAGAACCTCTCAAGTACTGACGTAGTCAACTACTGAGAGGCATTGTCTACTTCTGGGCATAAACTCAGATGTGTTGAACTTTTGAAGTATTCATCTACTGACAGCCATCCGACAACCAACTTTCTGAGCATCTTCTATGGTTGTTTTTTGTGATTAACCAAGATAACCTCTGTGTCAAAAAAAAAAAAAAAAATCAATGGCCTGTGTGCATTTTCTTCTAATTGACACAAGTGTCTCTAGATTGTATGTTTTCTAACTTGGCTGTTCCTTGTGTTGCCAAGTCCTCTGCCATGGAGCATGAACTTCTGCCATGTCCGGTCCGAGTGGACAGCTGCCTTCCGACTGCCCAGTCTACCTCATGGTGACCACCAGACAGCTCCATTGCCACTGTTCTTTTCTCCTCCTTTTGACATGCATGCTTTCTTTTTTGATACTTGGAATACTTATCTATGTTCATCATGATGTGCATATACATGTATATATTCACAAACATATATCTGTTTATGCCCACACATATTCACAAACATCTGTTTATGCCCATACATAGTAATCTCTATTTCAAAAAACAAACATACATATGTACATACGAGATTTAGATATACAGATCTAGATTATAGCTAGATAGATAGATACAGACAGAGAGAGAGAGAGAAATATAGATACATATGTATACAGTTATGTGTGTATGGGTGTATACACACACAAGCATACATACATAATATATGCAAACACACATACAAATGATTGTCAGAACATATAGATATACAATTGTTTATGTCTACATATACAAATTTATATTTTCAAAAAGAAAAAAAAAAAACATATATACATGAATTACTGAATACAAGCATATACACATAATATATGCTAACATACATACAAATGATTATCAGAACATATAAATTTCATTGTAACTCCCCCCCCCCCCCCCCCCCCCCCCCCAAAAAGGTCTATTTTGTGCAGAGGGAAGAATGAGCAACCTCTGACTAGGGAAGGGTGGAGAGATGATACAGTTTTCATTGCCATCCTTTCCCTGCTTACTGTGCGCAGAAATTCTTCATTCCAAGGGAACAACTCATTCAATGCCATTTAGCAGAAGCACAGCCGAGTTAACTTTTACATAAACAGAACCATGCCTTTTTGTTTGGGAAAATAACAGCAAAAATAACTCGGTTAATGTGAATCACCAGTTTATATGCATTCCAAGTAGTACTCAAATCTGATGATAGTTATGTCTAGTGTTGACAGTCAAACTCCTCAATCTGAGATCTGGCATTTGAGCGCCTCTGAAAAACAAATACATGTGGCACCTTTTTACATCAATAAATAAACATCTTGGCAAACACAACAACAAAGTCAGAATTCACTTTTTACGCACTCATCCATTGCAAACATGGCTAATTCACATGCAATTCAAATCATATCAGTATGTTCACATTTTCCTGCAGTAAAAGCTTGAGAGGTTTCTGAAATATTTACCGGCTTCTGCAGTTCCACGAACAATATTCAAGAAAGTCTCTTTCCTCATCACCTGTGAACATTGTAAAGAGTCTGGTAAACCCACTGCACTTAGAATGTCATGGACCAGGCCTGGCATGACGCTAGTCTGTTTTTCTTGCCCATGTGGAAGAGGATACATTTTATGTTGACCAGACCATTTGATTCAACTTCTCATTTGCTTTTTTTCTTTTTTTTTTGCATGTATGCCTCAGTGGGCCCTCACTCCACATGAAACATGTGCGTGTGTTACATTCATTTACACCTTCCATGTGGGGCTCAGAACCAGTCCGCATGACTTCCTTTCTTTGACCAATCAGAGCCCTTCTACCGGACTTCTCCCTGTGGATTGTACCTGACCTTCTGCCCGGGCCTTTCCCCCTTTCAAGGCGTGGAAGGAAGGAGGTGTAAAAGGGAAAAACTTTTGTGCACAGGGTGCAGAAGGAAACAGCTTGCCCGAGAGCTCAGCACTTCTGTAGATGAACTCATAGAGACTTCACTGTTCTATGAGAACTTCGCTGGTTCATCTACACCCACACCACTTTCCTGGTGTGGCAGGGAGACCTGGGAGGTTCCCCCTCTGCAGGATGTTTTCCCCCTCACCTTCACCTGTATGTGCTGAGGGGATTGCTGGGTTGCTTCTGGACCTACCCTGGATTGGCTGTCCTGGGGACTCCTAGGACAGGTCTGTGGGTTTTGCTTTGTTTTTTCTTTTTTCTTTTCACCAGCTAATGAGCTTCTCCACCAGGTTCTCTCTGATGCAGGCCCAGTCCTATGGCGAAGCGTGACTACCATCCAAAATCCTTTCTGTGACTGGGGGAGAACAGAGCACTGACCCCATGAACACTGACGCTGTTTATGGAGTTTGGTAGAAGATGGGTATTTGAAAGACATGTGCATCTCTGTTCTTCCTCAACTACTTCTTATCCATCCTTCTACCTATCCCTTTGGTTCACTCTCTCCTCATCGTCTCTCGTTAATTTTTTTGTTTTGTTTCCCTTCATGCGTGCGAGTGTGTGTGTGTGTGTGTGTGTGTGTGTGTGTGTGGATGGCTCCCCTTTATTTCTTCTACCTCCCCACTTCGGTCTAGCGGGAGTTGAATTGGCCAGGGCAGGGCTATAGTTCTGAAATCTTTTTTCTTTGTTAGAAGAGCTAGGTTACCTCCCTGAAACTTGTCCCTACCAGTTCTCTGTTCCCTATTCATCATGTGTGAGAAAAGAAGAGTGGACTGCTGCAATGCAACACTGAACAATATCGGTTGCTATAATTTGATGAATAATTCCGTTTGTGACCATTTAAGCTTTATATCCTTGATTCGACTGATCTTGTGAAATATATTTCACCAGCAAAAGCATAAATTCATTTTTTCTGACTACTTTGAACAGCAGCTTGGTTGATCATAGTATTCATAATTAATACCTTTTGGCTCCTTCATTTATGTTTCTTTTGATTTTTAATGCAATGGATATAAATCAAGTTCAACTGTATTGTTATTCATTTGCATTTTGATTTTTCTCTTGCATTCTTTTATTGAGGATATCCAACCCTTGGAAGTAGTGAAATTTACAGGAACATGCGTAGTCGAAACAAAATGTTCATGCTTTGTCTCTGTTCTTGTTGACTGCCCACTCTGTGTTGCAGTCATCACTACAGAGCACCACAGTCACTGTTCTTGTCAACTGCTGACTGCCCACTCTGTGTCACAGTCATCACTACAGAGCACCACAGTCACTGTTCTTGTCAACTGCTCACTGCCCACTCTGTGTCACAGTCATCACTACAGAGCACCACAGTCACTGTTCTTGTCAACTGCTCACTGCCCACTCTGTGTCACAGTCATCACTACAGAGCACCACAGTCACTGTTCTTGTCAACTGCTCACTGCCCACTCTGTGTCACAGTCATCAGTTGGACTGACGTCTTCATGTGGTGCATCCCATGCAGCCCTGAACCAGAAGTTTGGTGTGCCTATTTGCTGAGGAGTCAGAGACACTGAGCCAGAAGTTTGGTGTGCCTATTTGCTGAGGAGTCAGAGACACTAAGCCAGAAGTTAGGTGTGCCTATTTGCTGAGGGGTCAGAGACAATGAGCCAGAAGTTTGGTGTGCCTATTTGCTGAGGAGTCAGAGACAATGAGCCAGAAGTTTGGTGTGCCTATTTGCTGAGGAGTCAGAGACACTAAGCCAGAAGTTAGGTGTGCCTATTTGCTGAGGGGTCAGAGACAATGAGCCAGAAGTTTGGTGTGCCTATTTGCTGAGGGGTCAGAGACACTGAGCCAGAAGTTTGGTGTGCCTATTTGCTAAGGAGCCAGAGACACTGAACCAGAAGTTTGGTGTGCCTATTTGCTGAGGGGTCAGAGACACTGAGCCAGAAGTTTGGTGTGCCTATTTGCTGAGGAGCCAGAGACACTGAACCAGAAGTTTGGTGTGCCTATTTGCTGAGGAGTCAGAGACACAATCTGACAACAGAAGCACTGACCATGCTCCAGCAGGTTTTGAAAATACAACAATTTACAGCTTCAGATGACAAAGATTTCAACCATTAAAAAAAAAAAAAAGCACAAACAGCAGAAAGTATTGACACATACGAAAAGTAACATTTTGCCATCCAGTTCTCGGAGAGAGATAGCAGTATTTGGTTCATATATCATTATATGCAAATGCATATATATATATATACATAGAGAGAGACAGAGAGAGAGAGAGAGAGAGAAACAATGTAGCAATGGCAAAAATCAAGTGCAAGCTAACAATCCTTCCATTATTAAAGTAATGACAGCAAAGATTTGCAGGGAAATAATTTAAAAAAAAAAAAAAGCGGTGCATATATTCTCAAATATATTCACATGCACGCATGTATACACACACGCACACACACACACAGATGTCTGCACTGTTGTTTTATCACGCATCAGATGATGATCAACGGCAACAGTGAGGAGTTCAGTGACTGCGAAGAGTTCACATGACTGCAGTGAAGAGTGTAATGATTGCAATAAAGAATTCAATGGCTGCAGTGAGACTGCCAAACAGAACTCAATGACTCCGACGCAGAGCGCAATGACTGCAGTGCAGAGTTCAACCACTGCAATGCAGAGTTCACTGACTGCAGTGCAGAGTTCATTGACTGCAGTGCAGAGTTCATTGACTGCAGTGCAGAGTTCCATGGTTGTAGTGCAGAGTTCCATGGTTGCAGCAGCGGTGCGTAGACAGGGTGGAATGACTGCAGTGCAGAGTTCAACCACTGCAATGCAGAGTGCACTGACTGCAGTGCAGAGTTCATTGACTGCAGTGCAGAGTTCCATGGTTGTAGTGCAGAGTTCCATGGTTGCAGCAGCGGTGCGTAGACAGGGTGGAATGACTGCAGTGCAGAGTTCAACCACTGCAATGCAGAGTGCACTGACTGCAGTGCAGAGTTCATTGACTGCAGTGCAGAGTTCCATGGTTGTAGTGCAGAGTTCCATGGTTGCAGCAGCGGTGCGTAGACAGGGTGGAATGCCTGCAGTGCAGAGTTAAATGGCAACAGCGGCGAAAGCACACCGTGCATACTTCATGTTCTGATCCTCCTCCTCTGTCCATGTGTTTGAGTCAGGATTGTACACTTCACACAAGTTCAGCACCTTTCTGGCACCCCCATTGGACACCGCATATGACTTGCCTGCACACACACACACACACACACGCACACAACACACACAGGCACACAACACACACACACACAAACACACATATCAGATAAATTCAATCTACAGATAGCCTGGCAAGTCATTGCAGCCACTATCACATTTCACACCAAGTGACCTGCAGGCCTGACCACCTTGTTCACTTTATGCGCATGTCAGGCATCTTCAACGCTTTGTCCACAAACTCTTGTCTGAGATTGTTTTTTTTGTTTGTTTTAAGGTCATTCCTGTATTTAGTCCTCTATCCATCAATCCTGCGCACTGCAGTCTCAGGGCACAGTGTGCTCATATTTGTGTCATGTGATTGTCACGTACATGATGCTGTATACAAAGGTGCTACAGATGTTTCCTTTAACAATAGTAATCGGCTCAGAAAACTACCAAACATGTTCCATTTAACTCTCCTACTGCCATCGGCGTGTAGAACCGCCGACGATCTCTGCTATACACAGGAGCCGTGGGCGGGTACAACCGCCGAATGCATGCAGCCATTCGGTCGTTTCCTTCCATCCTTTCTTTTGCGACTTGCATCACACTTTCCGTTAATACACGCATGTGGAGTCGATTCCGGATGGACTGGCTTTGCAAATGGCGGTTTGTTTTGGTTTGAACCGAAGAAAAAGTCGTATTTTGAGCAATTTTTGCAATGGACACGAACGAAGACTTCTGACGAGAGCTGCTACAAGCGACAGTGAAAACTTTCTGGGTTTTACTGCTGAAGAAATGTGTGAAAGTGAACTTCAACACATCAAAAAAGATTGTGAAGTGGCAGAACTTTGAAGCTTATGTTGATTACTACGGGGATCTTTTGAGTGATTCTGAGGACGAAGATAAGTAACAGCGATCCATCAGTGTGTGCCTATGATTTTGATCACTGGCCGAGAGATTTTGAAAAAGACAATATTAGAAAACTCATATCCAATTCATTTTCATTTCATACTTTCATTCTCATTCATTTCTGCACATGAACACAGAATTTCATGCAAATTCATGCGTAACTCTATTTTTTTTTGATTTTCTAATGAAAGCAAGTGCATATTTTAACGAACTTTTATGAATTACTTGGTTTACAACAGTAAGTAAGCAGCAGAAATCCTTGGTAGTAGAAGAGTTAACAATGGTAATCAACTCTGGAAACTGCCACACATGTTGCCTTTAACAGTAATAATCAGCAGTGAAAACTGTCAAAACAGGTTGAAACACATGTTTTAAGTCCGTTTGGTTTTCACCACAACGGGAAACAAACAAACAAACAAAAAAGTGCCCTCTACAGACGATGTCTGGCGCCCTGCCCCAGCAGCCGACCCACGGGCACTGACCTCCGATGGCCCAAAGGGAGTTGTGCAGGACCAGCAGCTGGTGGTGACTACGGTACTTGTGCATGGCGGTCAGTAAGGTCCACTGGTCTGTGGCGGGGTCATAGCACTCCATGGAGGCCAGACGTCGCGTGTTGAACCCCCCATTAGCATACAGCTTCCCCTCTGAGGACAGATCCACAAGTAGGAAAATGTGTTTTTGTTTGTTTGTTTCAAATAAAATCACTGTCAAACAAATGGGGGGTGTCTACCTCAACTTTTCTTTGCCCACATGCTTGATCTCTCTCACCGTATCTGTGTGTGTGTGTGTGGGTGTGTGTGTGTGGGTGTGTGTGTGTGTGTGTGTGTGTGCCTGTGTGTACAATTTAAGAAAATCCACAATTTAAATACTATATTCACCACAAGCCTGAATGCCTCAAAGGTTGATAAGAGACATGCATGATTAAAAAAAAACGATGGTAACACCAAGCCCTAACACCTCCCATGTTCCTAGAAAAGGTCACACAAAGGTCAGAAGTCACCCCAGAGATACCACACCAATTTACCAATATGGCCTTATTCAAGGGAGGGGAGACTAAAAAAAAGGAGCTACTTCCCACCAATATCTCAAGAACAAAAACAGCAGGACAAAGACAGCCAGACTCACTCAAGGCAGCCACAGCCGGCCTGACTCTGGGCTCCAACATATTGGCACGGGAGGCCCACTGTTTCTGCACAGGATCAAACACGATGACCCTGGCAGTGGCAACAGGGTCGGGACCAGCGTCGTGTCGATCTCCGCCCACAACGTACAGATTGCCGTCCAACATAATGGCAGCATGACTTCGCTGTTGTTCCGTAAAATAGTCAAGAGGACGTGGCAACAGCTGCACTTTCGGACACACTATGTCACCGTTAATCAAACTGACATTGATGACAGCCGCCTCTGAGTGAGACACAAGGTAGATGGCACTACTTTGTGGACACACGGCCAGCGCCCCATCTGCCTGTAAACAGCTGTCAATGCATTCCACGATTTCCACAGAGAACCTGGATTCAGCAGGCAACCATTCATCACGCATGATGCTGTACTCAAAGATGTCTGTGCGGGTGATGGTGTTTCTACTGTGGGCCACGGTGACAGGTTCACAAGCACAGTAGAAGAGGTGTCCATGAAGGTTAAAGGCCACCGCCGCCGAGCTGAGCATGGGCAGGTCAGCACAGGGCGCCCATTTCCGGGTCAACGAGTCCAGTTTCTCCACACTCCTCAGGCGTGGACATTTGGGCCTGACACAACACACACCACTTACATCTTAACACATGACATCTGGTCCTGACACAACACACACCACTTACATCTTAACACATGACATCTGGTCCTGACACAACACACACACCACTTACATCTTAACATGTAACATCTGGGCCTGACACAACACACACCACTTGCATCTTAACATATAACATCTGGGCCTGACACAACACACACCACTTACATCTTAACACATGACATTTGGGTCTGACACAACACACACCACTTGCACCTTCCAACATGACATTTGGGCCCGACCCAACACACATCACTTGCATCTTAACATGTAACATCTGGGCCTGACACAACACACATCACTTACATCTTCACATATGACATCTGGGCCTGACACAACACACACCACTTACATCTTAACACATGACATCTGGGCCTGACACAACACACACCACTTACATCTTAACATGTAACATCTGGGCCTGACACAACGCACACCACTTACATCTTAACATGTAACATCTGGACCTGACACAACACACACCACCTACATCTTAACATGTAACATCTGGGCCTGACACAAGTCACATCACTTGCATCTTCACATATGACATCTGGGCCTGACACAGCACAAACTTACATAATGCATAACATCTGGGCCTGACACAACACACACCACTTCCATAACACGCAACACAACGCTTATCACTTACGTAACAAGTGACATCCCGGCCCGACAAAACACATATCATTTACATCTTAACACATGACATCTGGGCCTGATACAACAGACATCACTTACATAACACGTAACACAACACACATCACTTTAATAACTCGTAACACAACACACATCACTTACATAACGTGACATCTGGGCCTCTCACAACACACATCACTTACATCTTAACACATACATTTGGACCTGACACAACATGTCACATCTTAACACTTGACATTTGGGCCTGACACAACACACATTACTTACATCTTTACATGTGACATTTGAGCCTGACACAACACACATCACTCACATCGTATTAACTTGTCCTAAAATCTGTCACAGGCCTGACATAGCACAAACCACATACATCTTAATATGTGGCATCTAGGCCTGACATGACAAACACTATACGTATCTTAAAATCCAAAGGTTTGACATAACACAGATCTCTTGACTTGTGACATTTGGGCTAACACGCAACATCCGTCTTGATGTCTGTCAAACATCAAAAGGAACAACTAAAAAACAAAAACAAGAAGACCCAAAAAGCCACCTGTTCAAGCAAGGACTCTTAGCAGGAAGAAACTCTACAGAGAACACGACATTGGGTTTTCAAAAGCCCCCCCCCCCCCCCCCTCCCCTCCCCTTCAATCCCTCAGACAAGTTTTTCAGCCATAAACTCTGTTCACTCTAAGAAGGCCAGGTCATGTACAGGATTTGACTCCTCTGCACCTCCTGCATGGTCAGGTGCCTCTCCACCAAGCTGCCTTAGGATAGATGTCTCACATAGCTATTGGACACCTCTTATACACCGGTAGCTATCAGATACCTCTTATGCGCAGGTAATTTCAGCTCATAAAGTTCATTTTTGTTTTTCTTCCACCAGATCCAGGTGGACTTATTTTCAACTGCTTCTACCACTGCCTTCATGACTCTGTCCTCTTCTTGCCAGACACGGAGAGCTGCTTCATGAGGTCGTAGGCGGATTAAACTACAGCCTGTATTCCATCCACTCTTCCTGATCGAACTTTATGACATGGACTTTGGCTTGGAGGATTAAAATCCCTCCAACTGCTGGCTACACTGGCCTACTTCTCAGTCTTGTATAGGTGAGCTTCCTCCATTCTGCTGGCACAAGATGTAACAAGTTCAATACCAATCATTTGCTCTAATATATAGTCTCATGCCACTCTTCCTAATGATCTCTGGAAGGTTTTTCCATTCTGGAAGGTCTACTGTGCACCCCCAGTCATCCACCACATCCAGCAAACCTCGATTCTATGCTCTAAGCGTCACAGCTGTTTGCAGGCTATCACCGTGTGTCAGGTAAGCGTAAGTTCACTCACTCAGTCCTACACAAAATGTTTTCATTTTAAAAAGATCATGATGGAATGACTGCTGTACTTTAGAAAGCTTGTGAATCGCTTTTACATAAAGTTTACAAATTATTGTGACAGTGAGAGAGAGAGAGAGAGAGAGAAAGAAAGAGAGAGAGAGAGAAGGGAAGGTGCAAGAGCATCAACAGATAGAGAGTAAAGGCAAAATAAGTGAGTTAAAGACAGTGGAGTCTAGGAGTAGGTGGATGGCAAAGAAAGAAAGAGAGGGCCAGAGATGGAGGGAGCAAGAGAGAGTAAGAAAGGGGCAGCGACAGAGACAGACAGGAGGCTGAGTCGGTCAGGCTGGAGCTAGGAGAACATTTCTGTCTCACCCAGTGCGTGACTGCAGGTATCCTCCCATGACGTACAGCGTGGTCTGTGGCTGTCTACTCCCATCTGTCTTCGCCTCTATCAGCGACTGCATCAGCTGCAGTGGGTCTGAACACATTCATTCACACATCCACTGTACAGGACAGACTGACTGCTGAAGTTCTAACAACATTCATGATCTCAGTTCCATCCAGAACACTCAAGACAAACTTTAACACATTCAATCCAGGCCACCCACAGGGCAGACCAGCATATCAACTTGCATCTACTTCGCATCCAATCCAGACTACTCCACATCCAATCCAATCCACCTCACATCCAATCAAATCCACCTCACATCCAATCCAATCCACTTTATATCCACTCCCAATCCATTCTGTTCCACACCTGACCCCTTCCACTCCCTATCTCATCCAACCTACTTCCCATTCACTGCAGTCCTATCCAACCTACTTCCCATTCACTGCAGTCCTATCCAACCTACTTCCCATTCACTGCAGTCCTATCCAACCTACTTCCCATTCACTGCAGTCCTATCCAACCTACTTCCCATTCACTGCAGTCCTATCCAACCTACTTCCCATTCACTGCAGTCCTATCCAACCTACTTCCCATTCACTACAGTCCTATCCAACCTACTTCCCATTCACTGCAGTCCACCTCCAATGCAATCCAGTCCACTCCACGTCTGACCCACCCATCACCCCCCCCCCCCCCCCCCCCCCCCCCCGCCCCCATCCTGGCCACCCTGCTCCACCACATCCACCCCCTAAGCTCTCAGCCCATGCTGTCAGCGCTGACCTGGGTGGCTGGTGAGGGCAGGGTGCTGCAGGTACTGACGGCGGCAGGGCAGGGAAACGGCAGACCAATGAACGGCAGTCAAGAGGGGACTCCACTCCACACTGGGCAGGTGTGGATGGCATTCCAGCCATCGGAACAACGACCTCACCACCACATCCTCTCCATCATGACCTGGGCACGCATGTACAAACACAGACATGTATACACAAAGCAATACCTATACCACGGGTGCATGCTGGGTAAGGTCCCCACTCCTGCAACTGGACTGGGGCCATCCCACCAATCCTGAACTTTGGGTTGTAACCATCCCTGTTGATCTCACCAGCCCTTAAGTTTATAATGATGTGCAACAGGAACCTGAAACTTTTCTGAAGACTCAACAGATCAGTAGGTGGGTAGGTTGGCAGGTAGGTTTATAGGTAGGTGGGTAGGTTGGTAGGTAGATAAGATAGATAGACAGACTGACAGACGTTTATAATGATGATCATCATCATCCATTAAGAGTCCACAATCATCAAGTTGATAATTCTGACACTTTAGGGGGCTGATGCAAAAAAAAAAAAAAAGGAGTTATTGCAGGAGGCTGGAAGCTCTTGACCTCAATAGGTCAAGAGTCTCTGATGTTACGACAGCCTGTGTCAAATTGTCGTTCCACTCCTGGATGGTACGTGGCAGGAAGGAATTCAGTCTGTAATCGCAGACACACTGGAGGCGGTTGAGCTGGTGGGAGTGTGATCTTCTGTCACGTGAGGTTGCAGCCCTAAGTTTTGGTTTTCTATTAGACAGAAGAGCTTTTTCAAAGTCCACATGTGCCAAGCCATGCCTGATCTTATAAAGCATAGCGAGCTGTGCGATTTTTCTCAGGCTCTGTAAAGGTGTCCAGCCTAGTTCGCTGAGTATTTGTTGGACACTTGCATAGTTGTGGTACCTGTTGTAAACGAAGCGGGCTGCTCTTCTTTGCACTGCTTCGATGGTTGATACGCTTGTTTGTGTAGGGGTCCCAAACAGTACTTGCATATTCCAAGACTGGGCGCACCAGAGCTTTATAGGCAGTCTCTTTGATGTGATGGGCACTGATCTTCAGGTTGCGCCTCAGGAAGCTGAGGGTCTTGTTGGCTTTGTTGGTGATGCTGTTTATGTGGAGGTCCCATCTTAGATCTTGAGAGATGGTAACCCCCAGGTACTTGGTCGAGGTGACATTTGCCAAGGTCTGGCTATGTAGACGATAGCCTGGGACAATAAGTTTTTTCTTACGTTTGGGGCTGATGACTGAAAGAGTGGTACATTTGCCAGGATGGAAAGCCATGTCCCAACTCTTTTCCCACTTTTCAAGTTTTTGTAGATCATGTTGCTGATCGCTTTGGTCTTGCCTTGATGTTATTAGTTGGTAGACAGCTGTGTCATCCGCGAAGATTCGTTTCTGTGCGGGGATATTTTTGGGCAAGTTGTTTATGTAGGCGAGGAATAGACTCGGTCCTAAAACAGAGCCCTGAGGTACTCCTGACTTGACACTGACAAAGTCTGATCTGGTTCCATCAACCACAACTACCTGTCGGCGATCTTGCAAGAATCCACCGATCCACCTGCTGACATGGCCCAAGACTCCATACTGATGTAACTTGTGGAGGAGGAGCGAGTGGTTCACCTTATCAAAAGCCTTGGCAAAATCCATGATGATAATAATTGTTTGACCGCATTCTTCCATCGTCTCTGTCAGCTCTTCCATAAATTCCAAGAGTTGCATCTCGCAAGATCTTCCTCTGCGGAAACCATGTTGACATGGGGAAAGGATCTTGTTACTCTCTAGGTGGTTCATGAGAGCACTGACAATAATGTGCTCCATAATCTTGCAAGGCACACTTGTCAGAGAGACTGGCCTGTAGCTGGCTGGATCATAGTGCTCCCCTTTCTTGAAAACTGGAGCGATATTTGCTGATCTCGCAGTACACGATTTCATGATCCGATACACCCATGACGATTTCGACTCTCGGTACTAGGCTTGGAGAGTAAGGACTAAGTCGAGTGTATTTCCATGTCTGGTAGGTTCAGTGACCATCTGCTCGAGACCATGGTCCCTAATTGTCTCAAGGAACTCCTTGTGACGTTCAACATAAGATCTTTTCATCTTCAGAGTGGTTGACTCCCAGTCCCATCCTGATAGGTTAAAGTCTCCCCCGATCATCACATGAGCACTGGATGATGTACAATAGGAACTTGAAACTTTTGTGGAGACTCAATAGATAGGTAGATAAACAGATCGACAGACAGACAGAGAGATAGATAGATATATAGATAGACAGACAGATACATATATAGTGGAGTAAATCTATCTCTACCTATCTGATGGGGAGAAGACAGACACAGAGAGAGAAACACTATAGTGGTAATTGACCCATAGACAGATAGGGAGAGGACAGACAGACAGACACAGAGAGGCAAACACTATAGTGGTAATTGACCCATAGACAGATAGGGAGAGGACAGACAGACAGACACAGAGAGGCAAACACTATAGTGGTAATTGACCCATAGACAGATAGGGAGAGGACAGACAGACAGACACACAGAGACAAACACTATGGTGGTAACTGACCCACAGATAGGGAGAGGACAGACAGACAGACACACAGAGACAAACACTATGGTGGTAACTGACCCACAGATAGGGAGAGGACAGACAGACAGACACACAGAGACAAACACTATGGTGGTAATTGACCCATAGTCAGATAGGGAGAGGACAGACAGACAGACACACAGAGACAAACACTATGGTGGTAATTGACCCACAGATAGAGAGAGGACAGACACACACACACACAGAGACAAACACTATGGTTGTAATTGACCCACAGACAGATAGGGAGAGGACAGACAGACAGACACAGAGAGACAAACACTATGGTGGTAACTGACCCACAGATAGGGAGAGGACAGACAGACAGACACAGAGAGAGAGAAACACTATGGTGGTAACTGACCCACAGATAGGGAGAGGACAGACAGACAGACACACAGAGACAAACACTATGGTGGTAACTGACCCATAGACAGATAGGGAGAGGACAGACAGACAGACACACAGAGACAAACACTATGGTGGTAACTGACCAACAGATAGGGTGATCACAGACAGACAGACAGACACAGAGACAAACACTATGGTGGTAATCAACCCATAGACAGGGAGAGGACAGACAGACAGACACAGAGAGACAAACACTATGGTGGTAACTGACCCACAGACAGGGAGAGGACAGACGGACAGACGCAGAGACAAACACTATGGTGGTAACTGACCCACAGAGAGATGGGAAGAGGACAGACAGAGAGACAAACACTATGGCAGTGACTGACCCACTTACAGACTGACAGAAAAACACCATGGTTGTAACCGACCCTCAGCCAGACAGGGAGAGGGCAGACAGACAGACAGACAGGCAAATGCTATGAGGTTGATGGGGAGAGGACAGATGGGAGGTGAAGCATAGAAAACCAGGAAGAGAGGGTCAGAGAAGCTGAAGCCTGTCTGTGCCACAGACAGAGAGAGGGAAACATGGAGAGGCAGACAGACAGACAAGACAACACTGGGGACTGACCCAGATTCAGGTCAGTGGCCTTCAGAATATCGTGCAGTTCCGTGGAAGACAAGTGCAAGAACTCATTGGACTGCACCACCAGCGGGAACCGCTGTTTCACCAGGTGCTGACTCCGCTGAACCAGACGCGTGCAGCTGTACACCTTCCCAAACCTCTCGATGCCTGTGCACAGAGGGGAACAGTCCGTCTGTCATACACATACTGTCACTATGACAGAACAATCCACCCCTCATACACACACTGTCAGTATGACAGAACAATCCACCCTTCATACACACACTGTCACAATGACAGAACAATCCACCCCTCGTACACACACTGTCACTATGACAGAACAATCCACTCCTCATACACACACTGTCACTATGACAAAACAATCCACCCCTAATACACATACTGTCACAGCAAGAGAACAATCCACCCCTCATACACACACTGTCACAACAACAGAACAATCCACCCCTCATACACACACTGTCACTATGACAGAACAATCCACCCCTCATACACACATTGTCACTCTGACAACACAATCCACCCCTCATACACATACTGTCACAACAACAGAACAATCCACCCTCATACACACACTGTCACTATGACAAAACAATCCACCCTCATACACACACTGTCACTATGACAAAACAATCCACCCCTCATACACACATTGTCACTCTGACAACACAATCCACCCCTCATACACACACTGTCACAACAGAACAATCCACCCCTAATACACACACTGTCACAATGACAGAACAATCCACCCCTCATACACAACACTGTCACTATGAGAGAACAATCCACCCCTCATACACACACTGTTACAATAACAGTCACAGAACAACGACCAACATCTCCCCGGACTCTAGATGCCTGAACTAAACCCCATCCCCCATTCACACACCCCAACACCATGCTATTCACAGCAGTATGTCTCCCTGATTCTCTCCATACCTGCACTAACACCCCATCCCCCATTCACACACCCCAACACCATGACATTTACAGCAGTGTATCTCCCAGGATCTCTCCATACCTGCACTAACACCCCAACACCATGACATTTACAGCAGTGTATCTCCCAGGATCTCTCCATACCTGCACTAACACCCCAACACCATGACATTTACAGCAGTGTATCTCCCAGGATCTCTCCATACCTGCACTAACACACCAACACCTTGACATTTACAGCAGTGTATCTCCCAGGATCTCTCCATACCTGCACTAACACCCCATTCACACACCCCAACACCATGACATTTACAGCAGTGTATCTCCCAGGATCTCTCCATACCTTCACTAACACCCCAATCACACCCCCCAACACAGCAGTGTATCTTGCACCAACATGCCATATGCCCCTCCCCTCTGTTCCCCATGGAACACACAGATGTGTTATGTGTGCTTGCAAGCATCCGTGTGAGCCAGCGAGTGTCTCTGTGTATGTATCAGTGTGCGTGCGTGTGCGTGTGTGTGTGTGTGTGTGTGTGTGTGTGCGTGTGTGCATTATATAGACAGTTGCTGTGGTCGATCAGACCACTCCATGCAGTGTGATGTGTGTGCCTGTATGCATGTGTATGTGTGTGTGTATGTGTGTGTGTTGCTATGGTCAATCAGTTACTGTGGTTGAACAGACGCTCCATGCAGTGTTAAAACTCTGCATTGTGTGTGTGTGTGTGTGTGTGTGTGTGTTTTGTGTGTGTGTGTGTGTGTGTGCGTGCGCATGTGTGTATGCCTCTGTATGTGGTGTGTGTGTGGTGGTGTGTGTGTGTGTGTGTGTGTGTGTGTGTTGAGTGTGCGCATGTATGAGTGTGTATTACCAGGTAGCTGCTGTGGTCAATGTGGCTGTGTGTGTGTTGTGTGTGTGTGTGGTGGTGTGTGTGGTGTGTGTGTGTGAGCGTGCATTACCCAGACAGTTGTTAGCGTCGATCAGTCGCTCCATGTAGTCCTCACAAAGTTTCTTCACCTCTGTCATCTGCCACAGGTCAGCCGCCATGATGAGGCCTTGAACACTGTTCCCAATGACTGTCAACATGTCAACAATCAGCCATGATCAGCCATGAACGCTGATGACCCCAATCGCTGTCAACATGTCAACAATCAGCCATGAATGCTGATGACCCCAATCGCTGTCAACAATCAGCCATGAACGCTAACCCCAATTGCTGTCAATATGTAAACAATCAGCCATACACACTGTCCCCAATCACTGTCAACATGTCAACAGTCAGCCATGCACACTGTCCCCAATCGCTGTCAACATGTCAACAACCAACCACGAACACTGTCCCAAATCGCTGTCAACGTGTCAACAACTAGCCATGATCACCACGAACACTGTCCCTAATCACTGTCAAACACATCAACAATCGGCCGTGATCACCACGAACGCTGACCGCAATCGCTGTCAACATGTCAACAATCACCCATGACCCCAAACTCTGTCAACATGTTAACAATCAGCCATGAACACTGTCACTAACCACTGTCAACATGTCAACAATCAGCCATGATCACCACGAACACTGTCCCCAATCACTGTCAACACATCAACAATCAGCCATTAACACTGTCGCCAATCATTGTCAACACAACAACAATCAGCCCTGAACACTGTCCCCAATCACTGTCAACACATCAACAATCAGCCGTGATCAGCCCTGAACACTGTCCCCAATCACTGTCAACAATCAGCCATGATCAACTATTAACACTGTCCACAATCACTGTCAACACATCAACAATCAGCTGTGATCAGCCCTGAACACTGTCTCCAGTCACCGTCAACAATCAGCCATGATCAACTATTAACACTGTCCACAATCAGTCCAACACATCAACAATCAGCCGTGATCAGCCCTGAACACTATCCCCAATCACTGTCAACAATCAGCCATGATCAACTATTAACACTGTCCACAATCACTGTCAATAATTCAACAAGTCAGCCGTAATCAGCCCTGAACACTGTCCCCAATCACTGTCAACACCTCAACAATCAGCCGTGATCAGCCCTGAACACTCCCAAATAACTGTCAACACAACAATCAACCGTGATCAGCCCTGAACACTGTCTCCAGTCACTGTCAACAATCAGCCATGATCAACTATTAACACTGTTCACAATCACTGTCAACACATCAACAATCAACAATGATCAGCCCTGAACACTGTCTCCAGTCACTGTCAACAATCAGCCATGATCAACTATTAACACTGTTCACAATCACTGTCAACACATCAACAATCAGCCATGATCAGCCCTGAACACTGTCTCCAGTCACTGTCAACAATCAGCCATGATCAACTATTAACACTGTTCACAATCACTGTCAACACATCAACAATCAACAATGATCAGCCCTGAACACTGTCTCCAGTCACTGTCAACAATCAGCCATGATCAACTATTAACACTGTTCACAATCACTGTCAACACATCAACAATCAACAATGATCAGCCCTGAACACTGTCTCCAGTCACTGTCAACAATCAGCCATGATCAACTATTAACACTGTTCACAATCACTGTCAACACATCAAACAATCAACAATGATTAGCCCTGAACACTGTCTCCAATCACTGTCAACAATCAGCCATGATCAACTATTAACACTGTCCACAATCACTGTCAACACATCAACAATCTGCCGTGATCAGCCCTGAACACTGTCTCCAGTCACTGTCAACACATCAACAATCAGCCGTAATCAGCCCTGAACACTGTCCACAATCACTGTCAACACATCAACAATCAGCAGTGATCAGCCCTGAACACAGTCCCCAATAACTGTCAACACATCAACAATCAGCCGTGATCAGCCCTGAACACTGTGCCCAATAACTGTCCACACATCAACAATCAGCAGTCATCAGCCCTGAACACTGTCAGCACATCAACAATCAGCCATGATCAGCCCTGAACACTGTCCCCAATCACTGTCAACAATCAGCCATGATCAACTATTAACACTGTCCACAATCACTGTCAACACATCAACAATCAGCAGTGATCAGCCCTGAACACTGTCTCCAGTCACTGTCAACACATCAACAATCAGCCGTGATCAGCCCTGAATACTGTCCACAATCACTGTCAACACATCAACAATCAGCCGTGATCAGCCCTGAACACTGTTCCCAATAACTGTCAACACATCAAACAATCAGCAGTGATCAGCCCTGAACACTGTCCCCAATCACTGTCAACACATCAACAATCAGCCATGATCAGCCCTGAACACTGTCCACAATCACTGTCAACAATCAGCCATGATCAACTATTAACACTGTCCACAATCACTGTCAACACATCAACAATCAGCCGTGATCAGCCCTGAACACTGTCTCCAGTCACTGTCAACACATCAACAATCAGCCATGATCAGCCCTGAACACTGTCTACAATCACTGTCAACACATCAACAATCAGCCGTGATCAGCCCTGAACACAGTCCCAAATAACTGTCAACCCATCAACAATCAGCCGTGATCAGCCCTGAACACTGTGCCCAATAACTGTCAACACATCAACAATCAGCAGTCATCAGCCCTGAAACACTGTCCCCAATCACTGTCAACACATCAACAATCAGCCATGATCAGACCTGAACACTGTCCCCAATCACTGTCAACAATCAGCCATGATCAACTATTGACACTGTCCACAATCACTGTCAACACATCAACAATCAGCCGTGATCAGCCCTGAACACTGTCCCCAATCACTGTCAACACATCAACAATCAGCAGTGATCAGCCCTGAACACTGTCCACAATCACTGTCAACACATCAACAATCAACAATGATCAGCCCTGAACACTGTCTCCAGTCACTGTCAACAATCAGCCATGATCAACTATTAACACTGTCCACAATCACTGTCAACACATCAACAATCAGCCGTGATCAGCCCTGAACACTGTCTCCAGTCACTGTCAACACATCAACAATCAGCCGTGATCAGCCCTGAACACTGTTCCCAATAACTGTCAACACATCAAACAATCAGCAGTGATCAGCCCTGAACACTGTCCCCAATCACTGTCAACACATCAACAATCAGCAGCCATCAGCCCTGAACACTGTCCCCAATCACTGTCAACAATCAGCCATGATCAACTATTAACACTGTCCACAATCACTGTCAACACATCAACAATCAGCCGTGATCAGCCCTGAACACTGTCTTCAGTCACTGTCAACACATCAACAATCAGCCGTGATCAGCCCTGAACACTGTCCACAATCACTGTCAACACATCAACAATCAGCCGTGATCAGCCCTGAACACCATCCCCAATCACTGTCAACAATCAGCCATGATCAACTATTAACACTGTCCACAATCACAGTCAACATGTTAAAAATCAGCCATGCTCAGCCCCGTACACTGTCTCAAATCACTGTCAACCATCAACACTGTACCTGATCACTGTCAGTATGTCAACAACCAACCATGATCAGCCACGAACACTGTCAATCTATCAACAATCAGCCACCAATACTGATCCCAATCACTGTCAATATGTCAACAATCAGCTATGATCAGTCCATACTGTCCCTAATCACTGTCAACAAGTCAACAACCAGCCATGATCAGCCATGAACACTGTCCCCAATCACTGTCAATCTATCAACAATCAGCCATCAATACTGACCCCAATCACTGTCAATATGTCAACAATCAGCTATGATCAGTCATACTGTCACTAATCACTGTCAATAAGTCAACAATAAGCCATGATCAGTCACAAACAACATCTCCAATCACTGTTAATATGTCAACAATCAGCTATGATCAGTCATTCTGTCCCCAATCACTGTCAACAAGCAACCATGATCAGCCCAAAACTCTGTCCCCAGTCACTGTCAACAATCAGCACTCAACAATGCCCCCAATCACTGTCAACAATCAGCACTCAACAATGCCCCAATCACTGTCAACAATCAACCATGATCAGCCCAAAACTCTGTCCCCAATCACTGTCAACAATCAGCACTCAACAATGCCCCCAATCACTGTCAACAATCAGCACTCAACAATGCCCCCAATCACTGTCAACAATCAGCACTCAACAATGCCCCCAGTCACTGTCAACAATCAGCACTCAACAATGCCCCCAATCACTGTCAACAATCAACCATGATCAGCCCTGAACACAGTCTCCAATCACTTTCAACATGTCAACACAGACCCCATGATATGCCACAAATACTGTCCCTACTGTCAACACGTCAACACTGAGCCACGATCAGCCACAAACACTGTCCCTACTGTCAACATAAAGCCATGATCAGCCACAAACACTGTCTCTACTGTCAACATAAAGCCATGATCAGCCACAAACACTGTCCCTGCTGTCAACATAAAGCCATGATCAGCCACAAACACTGTACCTACTGTCAACACTGAGCCACGATCAGCCACAAACACTGTCTCTACTGTCAACATAAAGCCATGATCAGCCACAAACACTGTCCCTACTGTCAACATAAAGCCATGATGATCAAGCCACAAACACTGTCCCTACTGTCAACATAAAGTCCATGATCAACCACAAACACTGTCCCTACTGTCAACATAAAGCCATGATCAGCCACAAACACCGTCCCTACTGTCAACATAAAGACACGATCAGCTACAAACACCGTCCCTACTGTCAGCATAAAGCCATGACCAGCCACAAACACCGTCCCTACTGTCAACATGTCAACACTGAGGTATGATCAGCCTCTAACACTGTCCCTACCACTGAGCTTTGTTAATCTGTATGTTTATCAGGTTTTTCATCCATTTGCTTGTTTTGTCTTAACCCTTACCCTGGTTGTCGCGACATGTCGCGCCATTACGTCATGGCCGTCACTGGTTGTTGCGACAAAAGTCGCGCCGTAGGGTGAGTCTTGCTAGCCTAGTTTCACAGACACACGCAGATACGAAACTATGGCTCAGTGACAAACTAATTTGCATGAGTGACTGAGCGAGCCCTGGAACATGGATTTTCAATGTTTTAGCTTTGTTTATGGTTAGTAGCAGCTTGTAATGCATAGTGCGACTCGACTCGTCTGGCGAACAAAAATGGCGGCGCCCAAAGCAGAACATGATAGAATTAGGAACTTGTTTGAAGATGTTTTTGCTGAATTTCTTGTAGAAATAGCAGGTGAAGAAGAAGTTATGGACATTTTGAATGAACTGGGTGTGATGGGTGATAGTTTTGATTTACATCAAGCACCATGCAATCGTGATTTTGAGATCGACACAGACAGTGACTGGATGAGTGCCTAAGGGTGAGGGGAATCTCAAGATGCTATTCAGTGGGGAAGAAAAAGTGTAGCGCTTCCAGATGATCCTAAACCTTTCAAACATAAATGATGACAGTGTGGGCTGACTATTCCATTTGTTGATAGTGACCATTTTTGTTTTTTTGTATGTTAGCAGCACATGATTTCAATGTGAAAACTGAACTGTAACTGAACTGTACCTTATTCATTCTTACCTGAATTACCTGCATGAAAGATGGGTATAATCCACACTGACTTTCCTTTGTAAAAGGCTATGACTTATTTCTGGATACTGTGGAACACCATAGACTGGATTATTTGTGAACAAGCTCGTGAGAATGACAAGCAGGATGTGCCACCTGTTTTCACCTGTTATTTTCACATTCTGGACAGGTCAGCACCTAATCAAACACTCACATGCACCCCAGTTCTGTTTTATATTATTCTTTATTCAATTACTAACAATTTTTATTCTGCATGTCATGTTCAAATACTTACCGTTGAAAAGTTATGCATATCATACAAACTTGACTATTCTTTTCAAACTTTCCTTCTGGAAATTCACCAGACAACATGTTTAATAGTACATTGTTAAATAACCAGTGTAAGGGTTAAAATTAAGGACAGCTTGATGTACAAAAGCACAATTATTGTTTCTTCAATGCTGGATCTGGAAATGCAATTCTGACTTTGACTTTGACTTTGCCAGAAAGCACATTTCACCTGTGAGGTTTCCAGAGTACATGAAGTCGATGAGTGTCCGAGCAGATGCGGGGTCGATGCTGCCATCCATCAGGGTGATCTCCCTTGCCTGCGCCTCGCTGAAACCCTGGGCGAACATGCTGTGGTAGTATTGGCTGTTGATGGCCAGCACATTGCGGTGAGCCAAGATCTCTTCATCATTCACCTGCACACACACACACACACACACACACACACACACACACACACGCACATTACTATTACCATAAACACATGATCACACACACATACTACTATTACATGGGGGAAACCTACCAAACTTGATTTGACTGAAATAAGGCCAGGGGCCGCCTAGGTACAGGGGCAGTGCCCTGTTGGGGGGGTCCAGGAGGGCAAAGCCCCCCTGGGCGAAATTGAATTTCTTGATTTTTTAGGCCAATTTCGTTGGCTCTCCTGCACCAGAAAAAGCTTAATTGTAACATGATTTCTGCAGTAAAAAGCATAACTGTAACATGCTTTTGTGAGTTACTGTTAGATTTTATGTTCCATTAATTCATAATGGATAAAAATAATACATGTGGCATATTGTACAAGCTCTAGAAGTGTAGAAATAAACCAGAATATAAAAACTCAAAAAGGAAAACATTTTCTCACCCAATCTGAACTGATCAAACATTCCAAAAATCAACAAAATTTCCCTCACAAGTTCTTTAAAATGGTCACTTTACTATTTAAATCAAGACTGTGTCCATGTTTTTCTTGTGCTCTGGGTGATCAGCATGGCTTCAAAGTTTCTTTTTTTCCGTTCGCTCCGTAACTGATCGTTTTTGAGCAAACGATACAGAAACACGTGCCGGCCACATTCATTTTCTTGCACCACTTGCGATATTCACTGCCGTCGTCACCAGTTTCGTTTAGCCATTGCCATCTCCATTGTTTCTAATTTGGCCCTCAATGCATGCTGCTGGATCTCCTTCTCTCAAAAAAGCCATGACTACTTAATTTCTGGAGTACCATGCAAACTTTCGTTATCAGCCAAACGCGCCAATTTAGCCTGTGAAGACACCGGAAATACAGAAACAGCTAATTCCAGTAAGAGATAGAAAGCTTGGATCGAACACAAAATTGGAATTTTTTTAAAAATGTTTTTTTTTTAACTTGATGGAAGTTCCGTCAAGACTGAAAGTCATTTTGACGGATTTCCGTCCACAGACGGAAAAGTTTCACCCATGGAAACATGTGTGGCATGGGGGCAACTCACTTGGAAGACTAAATTTGTTTGAAGTTAGTGGATGATTGTGCTATATGTTATTTTTAGGTGATATTTCTATTAAACTAAAGAAATAAAATCTAAAAAAGTATTCAGTGTTTGTATCTGTGTTGTTATAAATTGAGCATTTACTCAAACAGAAAACGCACAAAACAATATGGTGGATTTGTGAAAGGAAGATGCACATTGTAAAAAGATCGTTCTTAAGACCATTTAGGATTGTTATTTTGAAACAAAAATAACATGAAATGTTCAGCTTTACACAGGCATCTTTCTACATTTGCACCAAATGAAATCTTTGCTGTACCATGAAATTAATAATATATGGGCGAACAATTTTTTCGTTACGGTCATGACGCTTGGTTTCCGCTTTCTGGTCCATCTTAATGTTCCATGCACACAACTACTCAACATTCTAGGGAATGCTTTCCAACAAAAACTAATGGAGAAAACTGTCCACGACATCGGGAACAATTGTTTCATACGAACGGCGGTTCTTGTGCTCGTCCATCATATCGCGGATTGAAGACTCGGCATCGCTTCCAATTCTCAGTCGCAACCGTACAACAGAAGCCCTATGTGAACTCTGAGACTGGGGTCAGCTCACCGAGATTTCAGGTCACGGCACTCAGCCTTGACCTGAAAAATCTCTGGCACCTAGGTTTTTTCCACTGTGTCACTTAATGAGTACATTCTAGACTGCGGATCCTTTGTCTTCCATCCTCTTTGGAAACGTCATGACCGTGCCAGCCTTCTGCAACTGCATCACTGAAGGTAGGTGTGCTGGTTTGTTTCATCATTTTTGATAGTTAATTAAAATATGAATAGTTTCTTATTAAAAGAATACTGTTACATCGTTAAGGCCTAAAATAATGTAAATCTGTGCTTTAAGACTTGAAATTTTACAATTTTGGATGTTCGCTCAAACTTCGTCTTAGCCTATGAACTGGTCTTGCTAAAACCAACTCGACTCCATTTAGTCTTTCTTTTTAAAGACATGATGCTTACAGAGGCTGAAAATATCATCTGGACGCACACACTCTGATTAAAGAAACCACTTGTTCTGTGCAAGATGAAAATTTTACGCGCATTCTAAATAAATAGATCTACTTGTGTGCAATGTGTCGGTTGCGACAGGAGACGAAGGTGCGGTAGTTTCTTGCGCCGACCTTTCGAAGTTTTGGGAAACTTTTTGCTCCCTATATGTCATTGATGTTTTTCTTCACTTCATTAGTGTAATTAACAAATAAATTTGTAGTGTAATTACTGAATTTGATTTTCAAACTGTTGATTGTGTTATTATTTCCCTCTCCACCTGTAAATGCCAGGCTGAGTATGATAGTTGCGACTGGAAACGATGACGCTTTGGTTGCTTGTTGCGACTGCAAGATCTGGAAAAAGAGAAAGTTGAACAGTTTGCCCATCACTTGTTTTCGGTTCCATTTTTTTTTTTTATCTATCTCTAGCGCTGTTGCAAAAACCGAAATTTACAGTTAGTCCGCCCTTCTGTCACTGCTATTTATGTAAGTCACTGGCGGAATGACAGCTCACTGATGTGTTGATCGCGACAGGAAATGAACCTGCAAGGTTTCCATTACCGAGCGCAATGAGGCTTCTTATAACTTTTCTCCTTTTCATACACAGCATGTTTCCATTGATAATTTGGTGGAAGGAACAGAACAATTGTGCTGTCGTCAGTCTTCAGCGTAATAGTTGTCGGAAGTACGCATGGTCGCTCGCGGAACACACTGTTCGGAGTTTCTCCTCATGACCGTCACTCCTTCTCTCCCTTCCGCACCTTCTTCCGTGTGATTCTGCAGCAGACTGACGATGGGCCGCTTTCTTGATACAAATTTCATCTCACTGATGACATTAGTCTGTATGCAAAACCAATACATACTTTGATTTTAAAAAGCAAAAAAAAAAAAAAAAAAAAGGAAAAGGTGAATGGTTGTGACATGGAAACGAGGCAAAGAAGTTTCCAACTACAATTAAAGAGATTTTACGTTTTGTTATCCATACCCCCCCCCCCCCCCCCCCAAAAAAAAAAAAGAAAATCCTTATTTTTCAAGATCTATATTAGACCAAATGTTTACAACAAAACTGAAAGCTGACAAAAGTAGAATTTAACAAGCAGATTGGCTAATTTTAGTCATGACAAGAAACCAAGAATACCTCATTCTTCCAAATCATGATTAAAAATGTTTCTGTGCTTGAAAAAAAATATTGCTCACTACATAGTTCTTTTGTTTTTATTTAATTGTCACTTCTCATTCTTCTCAGTTTTATCACAATTGTCACTATCACCGTTTCCACTTCAATTAAATTATATTTTAAAAAAAATATCTGTGTGTGTGTGTGTGTGTGTGTGTGTGTGTGTGTGTCTGTGACTGTGTGTGCACGTGCGTGCGTGAAATAAGCTGACAGCACACAGTTGTTTTATTTTAAAACCATAATAAACAAATAAAAATATGTATCACATGTCTTCTTTTTTCAAATGACACTTTTTCTTTTTCTACATTGTCCCTCCCTCTTGACCATTCAATCCTTGCAACCCTCAATTGTTTGCCCGTAGATGTCTCATTTTAATATGGAACCACGAAGATGTCAATGACTGGCAGAAAAGAGAGCCAGGCCAAAGCCCCTGAACTTTCATCCCCAGTCCCCACCCCCAAGCAAAAGAAAAAAGCTGTATCAAATGCTGAGAGGGTCAAAGTACACAGGCAGTATCAAAAGAAAAAAGCTGTATCAAATGCTGAGAGGGTCAAAGTACACAGGCAGTATCAAAAGAAAAAAGCTGTATCAAATGCTGAGAGGGTCAAAGTACACCGGCAGTATCAAAAGAAAAAAGCTGTATCAAATGCTGAGAGGGTCAAAGTACACGCGCAGTATCAAAAGAAAAAAGCTGTATCAAATGCTGAGAGGGTCAAAGTACACAGGCAGAAATTAACAGAGCATCCCGAGAAGTATCAGAAGTACTCAGCTGATAACAAAGAAAAGTGCAAAGCATACAGAAAAACTTTAGCAGAAGAAGAAAGGCAGAACATGGAGTAAAGGCTAGACTGAGGAAACAACGAGAAAGGCCGTGGAAAAAGGAGTGTCAACCAGAACAAATGAAAACTAGGACAGACATATTAGCCACTGAATCTCAGATGCAAAATGGAGGGGGCATATAATTTTATTGTTGCTTTTAATTGCAGATTGGAGCCATTGATGCAGAGGAGCAGGATGTCTTAATCAACTTCATGACACTGCATCCCTCAGGCTGTTGCCACACCTGGCCACAACAGGTTGATTCCTCATGGGTCAAGGTACATCAGATCAACAGAGTGATGGGCGACCCATGGACTGATGCCTGTGACCATTATACTTTTAGCGGATAAAACTGTATATCATTAAATTGATTTCTCTTCTTTCATTTTCCTGAATTTCATTGTTCTTTTTTCAGCTGCTTTATTTATGACTCACATTTGCCATGTAGAGAAAGTGATAGTGAGAGAGAAGTGATAGGATAAGAGGAATGGGAGAACATGTGCATTTGAGATGGTGGGGGCAAATTGAAAGTAATCAGTGGGGGTGGGGACAGGGCGAGTGTAGTGTAGGCCCATCATGTGCATTTTGTGTCTTTGTGAGATAACATGTATTATATATGCACTGATCATGTTTGTAAGCGCTTAGAGTTTTTGGTGAAAGGTTGGGCGCACTAAACATCCCTACTACTGCTATGACATTGTTGGTTTCCGAGTCTCACTGCTTTGTAGATTTGGATTCCATGTCACAACTGTAGCAGACTCCAAACTGATAACCTTTGTCAGTGGACTGACTTCAAATCTTTTTTTTTTTCTTCAAAATTTAATTATTCTAATGTCAATTCTATTGTTTTTAACTCATATTCGCCATGTCTATACTTGGTTTCAAGTTGCTTCGCAGAATTAGATTCCCATGTCACAACAGTAACGGACCCCATGTCACAATTGTAACACTTGTTTTCATTAAATAATCAAATGCAATAAACAGCACACTACCTTGAAAAAGCTGCACTGTATTTTAATTTATGAGTGCAAGGATATATGAAATAATGCATGCCTAACTTGAGCTGTATGTTCAATGATTATGAAGAAGTGAGAACGTGAAGTTACTGCCAGCATGGAGGATAAATGTGCGACTTGAAAATCACAGAAAAACACATGCTCACAATCATTCTTGAAGTTCTTTTCATATGGGAACCTTTCATTCTTGGGATTACAAATAATGAAAATCTGTTTTTAGCTTGATAATCACCACATTACACATCATGTATCGATATGTTTAATACTAACAGTTACATTCCTCACTTTGATAGCCCTGTCGCACATCATGTACCCAAGTGTGCATGTACTAAATGGTAATGCTCACCTTAATGACTACGTCACACATATTTTGGTCCAGTCGTAACTGACGGAGTGCTGCCAGGGTGTCGTTGCCGCCATTTTTACTTGAAATGATCCTTGACCCATCGGTCATATCCTTGCTACCTAGTCGCTTCCTGTTCAAGGTCAACACAGACAGATATACTGTTGAACTTCATCAACTGACATAGCCCTATTTATACATCACACAGTCCTATTTATACATGATTGATGATACTGATATAGCCCAGTTAACACAATGCCTTGATACACACACACACACACACACACACACACACACACACACACACACACACACACATACACACACAGAGGCACACACAAATGCATGCATGACGGCTAATGTATACTAGCTCCACTCATACAATGTCATAATATTACTTACACAGCCCCACTGACACTTAGCTAATACCCTCATTTACACATGATGCATCGAGCTATTCACACATGATACAGTGCTATTAACACATGAGGTAGAGGCAGAAATGCTTAGCAAACATCAACCCTGTCACAGTGCCTGTAAACGGCCTGCACTATGTCAGTGCAGTTTACATTTTCAATGAATGTCCTCTAGTACTCATTCAATGCGTGCTGCTTGTTTGGGGTTTTGACTTCACAATGACCATTTTTGAGATTTGGCTTTTTTTGACATTCATTCTGAAAATTTTCTGAATTCTACTAGTATGAGCAATCAATTACACTAATTTGACTTGTTTTATAATTCAAGTTACTTTTAGTCTATCCTTTACCAGGTCACAATTCTGACAAAGGTGTGGGGAGAAGGGAAGAAAGCTGACATTGATCTGAGGACCTCTGAATAGGCTGAGTACTGGAATATCATGATAAAGAAGGCTAAGGTCCCAGTAAATTGGGTATGATCTGCTCTGGAATACTGCGATAAAGGCTAAATCCCAGTTAATAGGCTGTGGTCTGTAACGGAATATCAAGATAAAGAAGGCTAAAATCTCAGTAAACAGACTGTGGACTGTACTGGTATACATATATATCACAATAAAGAAGGCTAAATTATCCAAGTAAACAGCCTGTGGTCTGTACTGGAATATCATGATAATGAAGGCTAAATCTAAGTAAATTTACTACTATAGGCTGTGGTCTACTGAATGTGTAAGCACACATGCACGCTCTACCTCTCTCTCTCTCTGTCTCCATCGTCTAATATTACATGATTTTGTGAAAAAACATAAAATGAAAGTACTACTACAACTACGTACACAATTCATGTGAAAACAGGACTTTGGAGTGATTGCTGATGGCTGTATTCATATCCAATGTAATCACGTCAGACACTCAAATGACTGGACTTGTAAAAATGGAATTCTCATATCTTGATAAAACTGTTTCAATGGACAAGTTTGTAAAAACAAAATTCTCATATCTTGATTAAAACTATTCTAAGAACTTCAAAGTGCTAATCTGACTTCTTGCGGAATGTGCAATTGCTCTATGGAAAATTGGAATCCTTACCTGAAAAGAAAGTATGTGGCCATTGAAAGCATTAAAAAAGAGAGCTACTTGTATTGAAAGAGTTTAATGGAATAAATTTTGAGTATCCTAACCTACATTCATTAACAGTGTAGAAGATTATGGGGTGATTTAATTAATAATAAACGCTGATATCTATAGGGAAGATTTTTACATTAATTATTAACAAATTATGAAAAAACGACGAATTCTGATGTGAAAACACTAATGAGCTACAGTTATGAGTAAAACTAATAATGATTTTTGAAAAAAAACACACACACAGAAAAGCACAGATAATATCTTCTGTTCGAGTTGAATGTGCACTGAATGCTAATACTTTCAAAAATATCATGTATAACTTGTTTCCTGAATTTGATACTAAACAAAATATTGTGTGTAAACACAACCCTCACAGTTTGTGTGTAAACAATATCGAGAGGGACCCCGCGTACACAGATACTTGTGATAGGGTATCTTCTTCTTCTTCTCCTTCCTAAAATACTGGTTCACTCAAAAACGAGTAGGTCACCAGCGCGCATGTTAAAAAGTAAAATAAAATAACATAAAATAAAGTGCAACTCAGTCTGTTGGCCCCTGGAGCAAAATTCGGCAACAAGGGGTCGCACACGATATTCAAGAAGTTAAAAGCAATGGCCAGATTCAGGCCCAGGTAACCATAAAATATCTGGGGAAGTTAAAATAGAAAATCGTCAATGCAGATCTCAAAACTGTCATATCAATTTGCTTTTTAAATGAGACTGCATTTGTGGCAATCTTGATGGCACCCGGCAGTGAGTTCCACAGCCGTACAGAACTAGGATAAAATGAATGTAAGTGGCTGTCAATATTTGATGCAGGTATGGTATAACATTGACCGCCACACCTGGTGCTACTTTTATTCAATACTAGTTGTTCCATTGGAATATCAATTAGTTTAGCTCTGCCTTTGAAGAAGATCAAGTTTGATAAAAGCTCTTCTCTCTTCTAAGGGTTTCCATTCTAATTTCCTCATGTTCTTCCTAGTATTCCCCTTCTCTCTGATATGGTTCCCTGTTACGAACCATGCTGCTCTCTTCTGAATCTTTTCGAGGTTATCAATGTCCTTTAGATGGTAAGGATCCCAGACTGAGCAACCATATTCCAGTACTGGTCTAACCAGTGTTTTGTAGCAGTCATCTTTAACCTTTTTGGGGCAGTCATTGATATTCCTGTATAAGAAAGCTAAGATGTTATTTGCTTTCTTACATACTAAATTGTAATGTTCTTTCCATTTGAGACGACTATCTATAATCACGCCTAAATATTTTGCAGCATTGGTTTCTTAGTTTAAGAATAGTATTATGAATAGAATATTCTGATCTAGTTGGTGAGCGTTTATTACATATATACGCAACACTTGCACTTCTGGGGATGAAATTCCATTTTCCAAGTTCTTTCCCACTCTTGTAAACCATTTAGATCTTCTTGTAGAATGCGTGTATCATTCTTGCTTCTGATTGTTCTATACATATACTAAGCTGTCATCTGCAAAAAGCCTTATAGTAGTTCCAGGAGAGAGATTTCTACTTATGTCATTTATAAATTAAGAAAAACAAGGGCCCCAGAACAGTTCCCTGTGGTACACCTGACAAGACTGGTTTACAATGGGATGACGACCCTTCCACAACAACTTTCTACATTCTCCCAACGAGGAATGATCTAGCCCATTTTAGCAAAGAACCGCCAATGGTCGATGTGTTCTAATTTAAGCAACAGGCCCTCATGGTCAACCTTATCAAAGGCTTTAGAAAAGTCTAATAAAATTGCATCTATTTGCTGTCTGTTGTTAAGACAGTTATTAAAATCATTGAGAGTTGTTATAAGTTGAGTCTCACAACTCCTTCGCTGTCTAAAACCATGCTGGGCGTTATTTAAGAAGTCATATTTGTCAAGATGGTCCATTATGCTATTGCTACCATATGTGTTCAAGTAGTTTTGCTGATATGGATGTAAGAGATACAGGTCTACAGTTCTCTGCTTTTGTTTTGTCACCCTTTTTGAATAAAGGAACAATGCTCGTATCTCGCCGCTCATCAGGTGTTACTCCCTGGTCCAGTGAATCTTGATAAAGTAGTTGGTATACCTCAGTCAATTCATTGGCACATAATTTTAAGAGCTTGCCAGGAACGCCATCAGGACCAGTAGATTTGTTTTCATTGATGCTGGTCAGTAACTTAAATACTCCTGCTTTGCTTACTTTGATATTTTGCATTTCAGGGAGTTTATCATCATCCTTTAGTCTAACGTTAATTAAACTAAGGCTTGGGATTTGAGAAAACCGAACAAAACTGCTTGTTTAGTAAATTTGCTTTCCCTTCAGGGTCCTGCATTAGGTTATTCTGGTTGTTTCTCAGGTCTGGAATCCCAATGTTGTCCTGTCTCTTACTCCTTATGTAAGACCATAATTTCTTGTTTTGATGATCACCTTCTGAAATCATCGAATTAACATAACTGGAGTGAGCAAGCCTACATTCTCTCTGACACCTTCTCTTAATATGTTTATATTTATGCCTAATCAGTAATCTTTCTGAATTAGGGTATAGTTTCAATTTCCTAAAGAACCGATGTTTCCTTCTCAACAAACGTTTAGTTTTTGTATTAATCTATGGCTGGTGGTTCTTGCTTGAAGTTATTTTAGTAGGTATGTTGTCATCCATAATAAATTCCAAGTTAGTTTTTATACACTTCCAAAGGTCACTGACATTATCTTTAACACTATGAGACCTCAAGAAAAGACGACATGAGTATCCCTGTGTAATTTTGGTAATTCTGCTTGGTTCCAGAGTCTGATGGTACGTTTAGGGGGTTTTCTTCGAAAGGGTTGAAAGTTGCTCTCTAAGAGAATTATGTCATGATCACCCAGGCCTGCAATTAATTCCTGACTGCCTAAAGCGCCTGGACAATTGGTAAAAAATAAATCCAGGAATGCATTGCCACGTGTTGGTATTTCAACTGACTGCACTAATCCAAGGTCTTTGGTGGTATAAAAAAAACTGAGAATTAATATTTTTATTGTATTGATTACCAAGTATGGCATCTTCACGCCAAACAATATCTGGTAAGTTGCAGTCTCCACCAATCCATAATATTGCCTTCCTATTGGCCAAAACAATGTCAGAAATGTCTGCAAATAGACGAACATACACAATTTTCATCTGAGTCTGGAGGTCTGTACACTGATCCAACAATGACTACTACTACTACTACTACTACTTCGTAGTACTACCCCTTTATTCATTTATTTTCCAAGTACAGCTAAAAATCAGACTGGGGTATGGAACTAAGGGGAACAACAAACAAAACACAAAAGACGTTGACCGTTAGGCCTAGTTTGATTCTCGGACGAATTAGAATTCAAATTAGTTACGGCGACGTCAGAACGGGTAACTCCGTTACGTCACCGTATCTAGTAACGCATACAAATTTTGCGCTCGTCTTGACCCAGTTTCCATAAAAATCACTGGAAATGAAACACAACTTTCTAACTACTCTTAAACACATGCCCATGTTTCAATCAAGGAAAATTAAAATTAAACTCACATGTTCTCTACGTTTCTAATCAATCCAGATGTCCAACACTACATGTACAATCGATCAAGCAGAAAAACGCGGAAGTGGCTTCCATTGTGTCCCCTTTTCCTTTCTCGAACAACGAAAAACTGGACTTGTAACATCCCCGCGTGTCTCAGAATAACAGTAAAACCCCTCTTTCTCAGCTGGATGCCGAAATGATCGACAGGTTGATCATGGGGCCTGAACAGATGAAGATGAAAGGAGAATCAGTCTACTTCTACGTAAACACTAAAATCCGTCCTTCGTCAATTCCAAACAGTGCGCATGTGCAATGGGCACTGAGGGTTAGGAACAGTGTGGTGTTGTAAGCGAGTTTTTACCTAAGGGACATTACTCATATGCGTTTACTTTTAGAGCCTCGTTTGGATGATAAACATTTCTGATGGCAACCGTCAAGAAGACCAACAGTATTACCGCATCAACATGACTTGAAAGTTTCTGCTGTATGAATCCATGCAAAAAACTTTCAACAATCCCAGGCAGTCACAACATCACAACAGGTCCGAGGTCACGGTTTCAGTTTAGGCCCAAAACACTATTATGTTTGTGTCTAGTCCTGTACTCTGTCTGTGTCCTTGGCGGTAACTAATCCCCTCTCTTTCTAAATTTTGCTTCATTTTCCGCCCTCAGTCACTCCGTTTTGAAACTATAGATGTTCTCAATTACACCTGCACCTGGCTTTTCTCAGAAGATCAGCCAGTACCAAAATATATTCATCGCACAGTCCAGCCCTTGGCCCATACCATACCTGACTCTGAGGCGGGTCTCTGCCCGTTTCTTTTGCTATGCAAGCACGGTCCACATGGCCCGTCATTTTCCTCTCGTCTGCTAGACTTTTCACTCCAAAATCCTAGTGCCCTACTAATGGCGTAAAAACACAAGGAGTCCGTAAGTCATACATCATTCGGTTATTTTTGTTGACATATGGCATTGAATTGAATTGCTGACCCCAAATTCCTGGATAAAATAATTTTTGCACATTCAATTACTTTTGTTTTCACAGAGCCAAGGTGATGTTTATCTGTTCAAACTTTGTTGTTAATACTTCACTTTTGTTATAATCCCGAACTCTGACCAAAATCGGCCGTCCGCAGAATAGTACGCTGCATTTTTATATCCATGCGACTCTGATGCCTATGAACACACACACACACACACACACACACACACACACACACACACACACACACACACACACACACACACATCTAACAAAACCCAAAACAAACCACCCGCTGTGGCGAAGTGGTTAGCGTCGCGGACTCCCGGCTGGGAAGTCGTGGGTTCGATTTCCCATCAGAGTCATGTGGATTTTTCTGCTCCGACCGGCTCCTACTCAGAGTTGAGTTTGCTACGGGCTCATTTGGGTAGACTGGGACCACACAGTCGAGTTTCATCCACTTAATGGATGCGTCTCTCAGATTGTTGCTTAAATTTCCTGACCAACACTGCAGGTGTTTGTATCTCTCGGGCCTGGTTGACGCGTGGATATGTTATGAAAGGAAGCGTAGAGTACAGCCCTGTCATGCAGTCTCAGACCGGAATGGAAATCCGTGGCATCATCTTAATCATCCTCATTCTCAATCAGCTTAAAAAAGTCTCAAATTCTGTGGCCCTTCATGCCTTTCTCTCATAGTGACCTCAGTTTCGATGTCCTCTCCACGGCTGTGGCCTTGATTTAGTTCCGTCGGGGTCACCGGTATCGGCGAGTCCATAGGGGCTGTCGTTGGATAGACGTGGTGGCGCCCTCCGGAGGGAGAGCTCACTCGACGCCGGCTCCGCGACTAAGCAATTATTGTCGTCAGTAGGGGGCTTAGTAGGTGGTGTTCTGTGTATGTTAGATCAGAACAGGCGCCACTGAACACCACCAAAGTGACTCGGCATCAGCGCTGTGTCTCCTCTGGTGGGTTGCCTCTTGACGACTTGACACTGACCGCTCCCTGTGGATTGCCGGTGCAGGGGCTGCGGCGGGACTGACCGGGCTGTGGCTGTGGACGGGTTGTCGAAATGAGCGGCGTGGGTGCACTGCCACTGAGGTGGCACAGAAGATGAGACAGCAAAAAAACAAACAAATCCACACACACACACACACACACACACACACACACACACACACACACACACACACACACACACACACACACACACATCTACCAAAACCCAAAACAAACAAAATTAATCGACAAACCGAACACACACACACACGCACACACACACACACACACACACACACACACACACACACACACACACACACACACACACACACACACAATTATATATGATCAGCTTGTAATAAAAGTAATGAAGTCCCACCGGAAGCAAGCTGTTATAAGACGCACTGGTGAGCACATGCACTGTTCACAAGCTAGCTCACTCGCCTTGTAATCTTTGGGCGTCACTTGTGCCACAGTGTGCGCAGAAAACGCTTTTAAGAGAATGGGGTTACATAAAACGCTACTTGTTCCCATTACAGGAGTGGGCACTGCAAACTATTTCCTCGTCCACAATAACCAGTTGTCGTCTTCGTCTCTCAAGCAGTCTCCTGATATAGAGGCGCTGTTCAGTCTGCTGTCTCAAAGGCGTTGTTCAGTTTGCTGTCTCAAAGGCGTTGTTCAGTCTCCTGTCTGAGAGGCGTTGTTCAGTCTGCTGTCTCAAAGGCGTTGTTCAGTCTCCTGTCTCAAAGGCGTTGTTCAGTCTCCTGTCTCAAAGGTGTTGTTCAGTTTCCTGTCTCAAAGGCGTTGTTCAGTTTCCTGTCTCAAAGGCGTTGTTCAGTCTCCTGTCTCAAAGGTGTTGTTCAGTCTCCTGTCTCAAAGGCGTTGTTCAGTCTCCTGTCTCTAAGGTGTTGTTCAGTTTCCTGTCTCAAAGGCGTTGTTCAGTCTCCCGTCTCAAAGGTGTTGTTCAGTTTCCTGTCTCAAAGGCGTTGTTCAGTCTCCTGTCTCAAAGGTGTTGTTCAGTCTCCTGTCTCAAAGGCGTTTGTTCAGTCTCCTGTCTCAAAGGTGTTGTTCAGTCTCCTGTCTCAAAGGCGTTGTTCAGTCTGTTGTCTCAAAGGTGTTGTTCAGTCTCCTGTCTCAAAGGCGTTGTTTAGTCTGCTGTCTCAAAGGCGTTGTTCAGTCTCCTGTCTCAAAGGCGTTGTTCAGTCTCCTGTCTCAAAGGTGTTGTTCAGTCTCCTGTCTGAGAGGCGTTGTTCAGTCTGCTGTCTCAAAGGCGTTGTTCAGTTTCCTGTCTCAAAGGCGTTGTTTAGTCTGCTGTCTCAAAGGTGTTGTTCAGTCTCCTGTCTCAAAGGCGTTGTTTAGTCTGCTGTCTCAAAGGCGTTGTTCAGTCTCCTGTCTCAAAGGCGTTGTTCAGTCTCCTGTCTCAAAGGTGTTGTTCAGTCTCCTGTCTGAGAGGCGTTGTTCAGTCTGCTGTCTCAAAGGCGTTGTTCAGTTTCCCGTCTCAAAGGCGTTGTTTAGTCTGCTGTCTCAAAGGCGTTGTTCAGTCTGCTGTCTCAAAGGCGTTGTTCAGTCTGCTGTCTCAAAGGCGTTGTTCAGTCTCCTGTCTGAGAGGCGTTGTTCAGTCTGCTGTCTCAAAGGCGTTGTTCAGTCTCCTGTCTCAAAGGCGTTGTTTAGTCTCCTGTCTCAAAGGTGTTCAGTCTCCTGTCTCAAAGGCGTTGTTCAGTCTCCTGTCTCAACGGTGTTGTTCAGTCTCCTGTCTCAAAGGCATTGTGAAAACAGCGTTCCGAAAGTTAGCACTTGTTCAAAATCTCTCCTGTCAGATAGACGTCAGTAACGTTCTTTTTTTTTTTGTCACCATGGAATTAGCACTGCCGGTATCGGGTTGAAACTGAACACACACACACACACACACACGCGTGCGCGCGCGCGCGCCGCACACGCACAGAGTAAAAGTAGAAGTCCACCAATACCGCGTTTTTTTTTTTTTTTCGAGTTGTAGGTCATTTGGTTCATTTTCGTAGACTGGTTGGTCAGCACTTTGCAGAGCAGTCTTCTGTCACAAACGCGTTGCCCGAGAGAGAGAGAGAGAGAGAGAGAGAGAGAGAGAGAGAGAGAGAAGAGAGAGAGAGAGAGAGAGAGTTTGTGTGTGAGCGCGCACGTGCGACTGTTGTTTATGTATATGTGTATTGGCGCGCGCGCGCGCGTGTGTGTGTGTGCGTGTGTGTGTGCGTGTGTGTGCGTGCGTGCGTGCGTGCGTGTGTGTGTGTATGTGTGTGTGTGTGTGTGTGTGCGTGCGTGCGTGCGTGCGTGCGTGCGTGGTGTGTGTGTGTGTGTGTGTGTGTGTGTGTGTGTGTGTGTGTGTGTGTGCATGCGAGCGTGCGTGCGTGCAACCGTGCGTGTGTGTGTGTTTGGATTCTTATCAAAACTTAATTCAGAGATTTTTTCATATGATAATCATAATATTGATAATGATGATGATGATGATGATGATGATGATGATGAGATGATGATGATGATGATGAGATGATAAGAAGAAGAAGGAGAAGATAAAGAAGAAGAATAACAATAATGATAATAATAATAATAATAACAACAGTGCCAAATAATAACAACAATAATAACAATAATAATGATAATAGTAATGATGATGATGATGATGATGATGATGATGATGATGATGATGATGATGATGATGATGATGATGATAACAGTGACAACAGTAGAGTCGAACCGACAACAACTGCATTACGTCATGATTTCTGGTATGATTGAAATTGTAACTACATTGTTTTCATGGCTCGCTATGTTTACCTTTTGTTGTTACAGGTAGGATATATTTTTTTAAAGTTCCCCTCTGCTTGTCACCTCTTCTTTTGGAAAAAAGAAACTTCCTAATGTCCCCATCCCCCTATGCTTGTCAAGCCCCCCTTTCCCTCTCCTATCTGGATTCCCCTTGTGTCTTTTGCGCCTCCCCCTACCCAGGCAGCAAGCCAACCTCGAATCGATCTTGGCATAAACTAGGCAATTATAGGGACTAACCTGCTGGGGACAGTCTAGAAGTGCTCATGGACCTAACCTTGGTTCTAGCTTGGCACACTAGCTAGTTCTACGTGGGCCTAACCTTGGTTCTAGCTTGGCACACTAGCTAGTTCTACGTGGGCCTAATCTTGGTTCTAGCTTGGCACAGTAGCTAGTTTACGTGGGCCTAATCTCGGTTCTAGCTTGGCACCCTAGCTAGTTCTACATGAGCCAAACCTTAGTTCTAGCTTGGCACCCTAGCTAAGTCTACATGGGCCCAACCTTGGTTCTAGCTTGGCACCATGCCTAGTCCTAAATGGGCTCAACCTTAGTTCTAGCTTGGCACCCTAGCAAGTTCTACCCAATCTTGGTTCTAGCTGGGCACCCTAGCTAGTCCTACATGGGCCTAATCTTGTTTCTAGCTCGGCAACCTAGCAAGTTCTGCATGGGCCCAACCTAGGTTCTAGATTGGCACCCTAGCTAGTCCTACGTGGGCCCAACCTTGGTTCTAGATTGGCACCCTAGCTAGTCCTACGTGGGCCCAATCTTGGTTCTAGCTTGGCACCCTAGCAAGTTTTACATGGGTCCAATCTTGGTTCTAGCTTGGCACCCTAGCAAGTTTTACATGGGTCCAATCTTGGTTCTAGCTTGGCACCCCTGCTAATTCTACATGGGCCCAACCTAGGTTCTAGCTTGGCACCCTAGCTAGTCCTACGTGGTCCAATCTTGGTTCTAGCTTGGCACCCCTGCTAATTCTACATGGGCCCAACCTAGGTTCTAGATTGGCACCCTAGCTAGTCCTACGTGGGTCCAATCTTGGTTCTAGACTGACACCCTATCTAGTCCTACGTGGGTCCAATCTTGGTTCTAGATTGGCACCTTAGCTAGTTCTACAGGGGCCCAGCCTTGGTTCCAGCTTGGCTAACCTTGGCACTCTAGCTAGTTCTATGACGGGCCGTACTGCTATCATCATCCTCTTCATCCTTCACCTTCGCCGGTGTCGACGGTGGGAGCCGTTTTCAAAGTCAGAATCAAGTGTCACGATTGACTCCCCCCCCCCCCCCCCCCTCCCGTTACTTTTCCCCTCACCTCCTCCCCACACTTTTTTTCCTTAACTTAATTGTTTATGGATTACATGCTGAAATATTTGTTATATTGGGAAAACTATGTACACTTTCTTTGAATGCCAGGGGTTAAAAAAAAAACATGTTGAAACGGAAATCCTCGTTTACGTTTTTAAAGAAAAATCGTTTAGATATAGTTTGTTTACAGCAATCGCATGTTACTAGCTCTGATTTATGAACGTGGGAAAAGGAGTGTGGTGGTAAAGTATTCACCAATGAAGGCACAAATGGATGTAGAGGCGATATTTTCCTGGTTTCAACATGTTTTTTTCTGGACATGTTGACTAAGTACTTTTAGAGCAAAGAATTTTGGTTGTCTGTGTACTTAACAATAAACATAGTTTAAGCAAATCGTATTAAATCCGTTCTTCCCAAATTAATCAATGAAGATCAAACGGGGTTCATGGCAAATAGATATATAGGGGACAACATCAGATTAATCTATGATCTAATCCATTACTTAAAAACAGAAAAACTCCCAGGCATGCTTATCTCTATTGATTTTGAAAAGGCGTTTGATTCCTTGAATTGGCAATTTATGTTGAAGGTATTAAAATCATTTGGATTTGGTAAAGATATATGTCGTTGGATCACGACCTTTCATAAGGGAATCAAGTCATCTGTAATAGTAAACAGTCAGAGCTCAACATGGTTCGAAATACAAAGAGGTTGTCGACAAGGTGACCCCATATCTCCCTATTTATTTATATTGTCCGCAGAAATATTAGCCATATTGATCAGGGAAAATAAAAACATAAAGGGAATACACATTAACCAAACTGAACACAAGCTCTCTCAGTTTGCAGACGATACACAGTTGACAAACGAAGGGACAGAGTATCATTTGAACATTCAATAGAGACCTTAAACAAATTCGCAAAAGTGTCTGGGTTGTACATGAATATCGAAAAAACGAAGGCAGTTTGGCTAGGAAGCAAAGTGTTATCAAAGACTAGATATATGCCCCACTTAAAAATAGACTGGAATCCAAAACAGTTTAAGATCCTTGGAATATGGTTCACCCCAGAACTATCACACTGCCTAGAACTGAATTTCAAAGACAAATTTCTCGAAATAACATCGTTATTTAACGCCTGGAGTAAGAGAGCTATTACACCTGTTGGCAGAGTAGCCGTTTTAAAATAACTGATTCTCTCAAAATTGATATATCTTTGGATCTTGTGACCTAATCCACCAAACAGTTTTATGGATAAGCTTCAAAAGCAATGCTTTCAATTCGTATGGAATAACAAACAAGATAGGATAGCCCGAAAAACAACAGTAAAAAATGTTAGAAATGGAAGATTAGGTATACCTTCACTTAAACACATGATAATGGCATTGAAACTTACATGGATCAGAAAACTTAAATTCAGTAATCATAAATGGAAGTCTGTGATAGAAACAACGTATCCTTTGGTAAAAGATCTTGAAAAATATGGTTATGCTTTACCAGTTAGCCGAAAAGAGACTAATGCCTTTTGGAGTGACACTTTCCAAGCATATAAAATCTTTGGTGACAAAGTAAGTATTGAGGATCCTAGTGATGTTTTGGCTGAAAACATTTTTTACAATAAAAACATTAAAATAGACGGGAAAAGTATATGTTTCAAGGATTGGATAGACAAAGGTGTATATCGTATTGCGGATTTAATAAACCAAGCAGGGTCGTTCATGACATATGAAGAATTCAAGCAAAAGCATACCGTTCAAACAAACTTTATGCTATACCTAGGCTGTGTACAATCTGTCAGAAAATATATTCGAACAAAGAATATCAGATTCGCTAGTAATATGCCTACGACTACTGAAAAGGCTCTCAGTATCATCTGGAGCGCAAAGAAAGGAGCTCGACTTTATTATGATATCTTAAATGCAGATAACTCACAACCAAGATGCTGTGAGAAATGGAACAATGAAATAGGTAAAGAATTGAACTGGAAAAATATATTTCTTCGCACACACACAATAAAAGAAATTAAACTGAAATGGTTTCAGATGAGATTATTTCACAGGATCCTGGCTACAAATATTGTTCTAGAAAAAATGAACATCGTTGAAAATAACAAATGTACTTTTTGTAAGTCTGAAAAGGAAACTATAGATCACCTATTTTTCACATGCGACGTGACAACACATTTTTGGACTGACTTTCAGAATTCTTTAAAAGACAATTGCTCTGGTGTACCTGAAATTGTATTATCAAAGGAACTTGTTTTGTTTGGCACTGACTCTCGGATAAAAACTGATATCGTACTCGATTACATTATTATCTCTTTAAAGTTCTTTGTATATAAATCCAGACTTGAAAAGGTGCTTCCTCTGTTTCCTGTCTTCAGGAAATATTTAAAAACCAAATACCAAGTCGAAAAATGCATTGCAAAAATGAATTTGAACTATGTTGATTTTGGAAACAAATGGCAAAAATATGAATTTTTTTTTATTGAAAACTAAGATTTGTATGTAGTCCTGAGCAAAGCCTGGCGTGGCAGCTAAAAGTCAACCGTCGTTTCTGGATATGTAATTTATTTGTACTGTTGATGTCGATTCCTATGCTTCTATATAGAAAACTTTAGGAATCTAGGGTTGTGATTTTTCTTCTTTTCTATCTCTGTCTGTCTGTCTGTCTGTCTCTTTGTCTGTCTGTCTGTCTCTCTCTCTCTCTCTCTCTCTCTCTATTGATTTTGAAAAAAAAAGGAAAACGCTCCAAAATAGTAAGTTTAATGTGTGACACTGACAGTGTAGACACAATGTTGTGCTTATTTGTAATATGTATATATTAAATAGGAATCGCTGTTCTTCTTGCGAACTTATTGCAGCTTTGTAATGTATTTATGTAAGATAAGATCTACAGTCATTTTTTATTTTTGTAGTGGTGCTTTTTCTTTTTTCTTTTTTTTGTTTGTTTGCTTGTTTGTTTGTTTTTTGTTTTGTTTTTGTTTTATTTTTTGTTTTTCTTTTCACGTGTTCCATTTGTAAATTTCTGTACAAGCAAATAAAAGCGTTTGCGGGAGAAAAAAAAAAAAAAAAAAAAAAAAAGAAATGCGCAAAATAAAATAAAATAAAATAAAATAAACATAGTTTAATGATTGCTAACACTTACGCTCCAAACAACATTAACGATCGAGGAGGTATATAATTTTCAATTTCTGAATGAAATAATTTTGAATGATTTGAACGGTGACTTGATTCTTTTAGGGATTTCAACTGTTCACATAACACTGACTGAGAAAGAATATCCGGTAAAGCCCATAACAAGTTGGAAACTGAAGCCTTAAATCAAACAATAAACGCGGTTGAACACTGCATCATCCAACTGAAAAATCGTTCACTTGTAGGAAATAAAATCCATTTATTGCACGTCGACCAGATTATGGTTTTGGTTTTTCTTCTGAAAACATTCTGTATCTTCGTTCGTCACTGACCTCGTGACTGTTCAAGGCTCGGATCATAAGGGATAGTATCAAAATCAAACAATTTCAGTGGCTTTGTTCGTGGTCCGGGATACTGGCGTTTTAACAACAGTTATTTGAAAACAAATTATTTGTTGAAACATTGAACAGACTCTTAGATGACTGTCGAGAAAAACGAAGAGGTAAGCTGTGTTGAAAAAATGGGAGGTTCTTCTGAAGATATGTCGGAATAAAGTAACCACTTTCAAAGAAAAGTGTGATGTCATCACAGTAGTCTATAACAGTGCAGAAAAGAAAGAAAACCGATATAGAGTAGCACTCTGGCAATAGTGGGTCAAATAGTGAATTTAATGTTTTACATAGAATAAACTACTGACCTGGAAGATGCAAGAGAAAAGAGACGTTTTACGTATTACCGATGTCTTCCCTTACAATTTTTTTCCCTACAATTCTGATCCAAGTATTTTCTTTAGCACAGCGTCCTTGCACTCTGCGCGGCTTGTGTCCTAGAGATTCTCTCTCATAAGACAAATGGGTGTTATTAGTTCCTTGCCATCATCGTCACAGTTGCATCAAACGCTCCAACTCGCCCGAGAAAAACGCGGGAAATCAGACGCGCCCACAAACTCGGAGTCACGACTGCCCGATCGGTAACAACGAAACACAACTTTAACAACGCTAGCGCTAGAAGGGAAGCAGTCGCCATGGCGAAGTAGTTAGCGTCGCGGACTCCCAGCTGGGAGGTCGACGGTTCGATTTCCACCAGAACCATTATTTGTGGGATTTTTGTGTCCCGACCGGCTCCTACACAGAGTTGAGTTTGCTATAGACTCAGTTGGGAAGACTGGGACCACAAAGTCGAGTTTTATCCATTTAAAGGATGCGTCTTTGGGTGTTGCTCAAAATTCATGACTAACACTGCAGGTGTCTGTAACTCTCGGGCCTGGTAGAAGCCAATATCTGTTATGAAAGTAAGCGTAGAGTATGACCCTGTCATGCAGTCTCAGCCCAGAATAGAAATCCATAGCATCATCTTCATCATCATCATCCTCCTCCTCATCATCGATCAACATAAAAAGTCCCCTTCATACCATGCTCTCATGGTGATCTCAATTGAGGTTTCCTCTCCACATCTATGGCCTAGGTTTGATGTTGTCGGGGTCACCGGTATCGGCAAATTCATGGGAACTGTCATTGGACGGGCGTGGTGGCGCCCTCTGGAGGGAGAGCTCTCTCACGACGGCTCCCTTGTTACACAATCATCGTCGTCAGTAGGGGGGCTATAGTCCTGCGTATGTTTGATCGGAAAATGCACCACTGAACACCACCAAAGCAGCACCAGTTCAGCGACTTCTCATAACGACATGACATCCACAGCTCCCTGTGGATTGCCGGGCCAAGTCTGTGGCGGGACGGGCCAGGCTGTGGCTGTGGACATGGGGTCGGGAAGAACAGTGTAGGTGCAATGCCACTGAGGTGGCACAGAAGATGGGACCAAAAAAAACAAACAAAAAAGAAATCTAGAAGGAAGACGTTTGACGAGTAAAAAAGGCAGACAACCCATGCGTGACACCAGTTTACGGTAAGATTAAAACCACATCAGAGGCAGAAGGAATGCTGCCGCCGCAAACTATGACAGTGCTCATAAGCAGTCGGCCCTGGACCATCTTCATGAAAGCAAACATGATCCTGAAATGTTCTGGAAAAAATTTTAAGTCTGTTGTTTCAAATAAGACAAAGTCAACCGGGAAAAAAAAAAAAGAAAAGGTATCAACACGCTTTACCAACTATTCAATATCCTGTCTTTCGTTCACCCTGACATGTAACTTGATGACTGATGGCAGAGATGGAGACAGCACTGACGCACGCGAGGAGAGCGAGGAGGAAGACGATGATGCAGTAATAAAGGGGGACCGTGACATCAGAAGCCTTGAATGTAACTATTTGAAGCACAGAAAACGGTAAAAGCTTACAAGGTCTGATTATGTCCTTAATGAATTTTTAAAAAGAAATCTGATGCTCCCATTGTGCCGTCTCCAGGGAAACATTTTAGTGTAGTTTTCATGTGGTAGGCCTATGTGCCCAGATGGTTAGTGTGATGATGTAATCCAGCCCATTTATTCAAAACGATGACCAAGAAAATCCGGATTACAGCGGTATATTGTTATAAAGTACATGCAACAAGCTTTATCGGTAGGCTACATTCAGTAAACGGTATGGTGGATTTCGAAAAGGATGCAGCGCAATGGATCATGTACATTTTCCTTAGTTGCTATAGTATAAAGACAGTTATAATCGCGTTTACTAACTTTAGAAAAACGTTCGATTCGGTTGTTCGAATGAAATTGTAGACAATACTGAAGACGAATGACATAAAAGGTAAAAAGACTCAAGCAATCAAAAGCATGCATAAAGTTGTAAAGCTAAAGTTTGAATCAAGTGAAGGCAAAATATCAAGTCCTACGATATTTTCACTGTTCGTAAATAAACTTGCAACAGACATTCTGAAGTATGACAAAAATGGTGAACTGTTAATTCGTGATTTCTCTGAAATTTTAATCCTTTTGTTCACCGTCGATGCACATATGATTTCCGATTCAGTGTGTGGTCTCCAAAAATAAACACTACTTGAAGTTATGCAGGAAACTACTTATCGTATAAACCTCTTTGTAATCCTAGACAAGTCCATCATCGTCTTGAAAAATGATGGCTGTGTTGCATCCCGTGAATCTTGGTTGCGTGGTGACCGTTGCGTTAAAGAGTTTTATGCATTCAAGTATCAGGGAATACTTTTGTTTAACTGGTGAACATTCTATCATACAATGAATGATGTTGCATACCATCCAAAGAGAGGAACTTCTGGTATTTTGGAACTTCAATGGACTCACTGAGAGATTTCCATGTGCCTTTTTCAGGCCCCTTGCCATACAGCTTCAGCCCATATTAACGTACAGTGCCGAATTATGATATCTAAACTCATCTGGAGCTCACTCGTCCTGAAGAGATTTTTGAATGTTGGTGCAAGAACACAAACTCCTTGGCTTATGAAGAACTGGGCAGCAGATACCCTCTGTTTGTTAACCGTCTTATGAAACACATAAAACTCTGTTTTCATCCTTCTAGAATGCAACAGCATCGATCGCCTTACAAAGCCTGTCAAATGTTTCTCTTCCTGCATTAATCAAATAGTAATACTTGGGATCGTCCGTTTTCTTTGTTTTGTATAAATATGGATTTGATGAGTTTGGATAAATCAGGGAGTTGGCGAAGAAAGCGTATTTCTCAAAGAATTCAAAGAAAAATTGATTTCATCATTTGACTAGACAAATGAGGTTTCAGCTTAAGTAAGAACGCATCACATCCTATTCAACGCCTATTCGCTTTATCTGTCTGAGCTGAAACACATGGAAGTAAGGAGCCTTTTATTAGGTTGAGACTAGGTGCGTCTCATTTGAAGAGAGACCGCGTTTTTTTTTTTTCCAACGGTGCTGTACCTGCCCTTTCTGCAAAACTGAAAGAGAAACCGAAGTATGTCGTACATAACAGCAAATGGTACAACAGGGCCTCAAGTTCCTAGCCTTCTCTTCTTTCGGCGTCAAGTCACAAACCAACCCTACTTCGTCGTGCTTCCTGTATTTACAATACAATTCCAAGTCATCACTCGTAGAGAGCTGCTCTGCATCTCTTCGCTGTGGTCATTTTTGAAAAAATTGACAGATCAAAATCTTTCCCCAAGATTCGGCGATGAAATGTTCCAAAGTGTCACGCTGTACAACCTGTCAACAAAGCGTTTTCTGTTGTTACATTACCGTGACAGTTCGATCTTCGTCATTACTCACTTTTGCGTCATTGTGTGTGTGTGTGTGTGTGTGTGTGTGTGTGTGTGTGTGTGTGTGTGTGTGTGTACGTACATTTACTTGGTTTTGTATTCGAGTTGTATCTTGTACTGATGCCTTTGTGGGTGCAAGTTTCCCAAGTGTGTAGTCATCCATTGAAACAGGCATGTGGCCTATTCATTGAATTAAGCCGAATCTCTCTCTCTCTCTCTCTCTCTCTCTCTCTCTCTCTTAGAGACACATCCACAGCCACACCAATACCCGTACCCACACCCACTCTTTACTGGTGAACATGTTCATGTCATTGTTTTATTTTCAGCCTGGCCACATAAAGAAAGTCAAGAAATTCCCATCCAAAATCCCACCATGCCTTTGAATACTTTTTAACACTTCCATTTCCGATTCTCTCTGCGATACCTCAGTGTACAACAATTTTCCCGCTATAAATAGCGCTACCTCTGTGTACCTCAGCGTACAATTATCCTCCTTTTTCTGTGATACCTCAGTACACAACAATTTTCCCTCTACCTCTGTGTACCTCAGCGCATTATTGTCCTTTTACCTCTGTGATGCCTCGGTGCACAACAATTGTCCTTCTACCTCTGTGCCTCAGCGCACAATCATCCTGCTACCTGTGTGATACCTCAGTGCACAATCATCCTTCTACCTCTCTTATACCTTAGTGTACAATAACTGTCCTTCTACCTCTGTGATACATCAGTGCACAATTATCCTTCTACCTCTGTGATACTTCAGTGCACAATTGTCCTACCTCTCTTATACCTTAGTGTACAATTGTTCTTCTACCTCTGTGATACCTCAGTGTATAACAACTGTCCTTCTGCCTCTGTGATACCTTAATGGCTGTACTGATCCATGCTATGTTAATGGCTTTACTGGTCTATGCTATCTTACTGGCTGTACTAGTCTGCGCTCTTACTGGCTTTACTGGTCTATGCTATTCTACCTTAATGGCTGTGCTGGTCTATGCTATACTACCTTAATGGCTGTGCTGGTCTATGCTATACTACCTTAATGGCTGTACTGGTCCATGCTATACTACCTTAATGGCTGTACTGGTCTATGCTATACTACCTTAATGGCTGTACTGGTCCATGCTATACTACCTTAATGGCTGTACTGGTCCATGTTATACTACCTTAATGGCTGTACTGGTCCATGCTATACTACCTTAATGGCTGTACTGGTCCATGCTATACTACCTTAATGGCTGTACTGGTCCATGCTATACTACCTTAATGGCCGTACTGGTCCATGCTATACAAACTTAATGGCTGTACTGGTCCATGCCATACTACCATATTGGCTGTACTGGTCTATACTATACTACCTTAATGGCTGTACTGGTCTATGCTATACTACCTTAATGGCTGTACTGGTCCATGCTATACTACCTTAATGGCTGTACTGGTCCATGCTATACTACCTTAATGGCTGTACTGACCTATGCCATACTATCTTAATGGCTGTAATGGTCCATGCTATACTACCTTAATGGTTGTACTGGTCCATGCTATCTTAATGGCTTTACTGGTCTATGCTATCTTAATGGTTGTACTGGTCCATGCTATACTACCTTAATGGCTGTACTGACCTATGCCATACTATCTTAATGGCTGTAATGGTCCATGCTATACTACCTTAATGGTTGTACTGGTCCATGCTATACTACCTTAATGGTTGTACTGGTCCATGCTATCTTAATGGCTTTACTGGTCTATGCTATCTTAATGGTTGTACTGGTCCATGCTATCTTAATGGTTGTACTGGTCTATGCTATCTTAATGGCTTTACTGGTCTATGCTATCTTAATGGCTGTACTGGTCTATGCTACCTTAATGGCTGTACTGGTCTATGCTATCTTAATGGCTGTACTGGTCCATGCTATCTTAATGGCTGTACTGGTCTATGCTATCTTAATGGCTGTACTGATCTATGCTATCTTAATGGCTGTACTGTCTATGCTAATGGCTATACTGGTCCATGCTATACTACCCTTAATGGCTGTGCTGGTCTATGCTATCTTAATGGCTGTACTGGTCCATGCTAATGGCTATACTGGTCCATGCTATACTACCTTAATGGCTGTACTGGTCTATGCTATCTTGATGGCTGTACTGGTCTATGCTATCTTAATGGCTGTACTGGTCTATGCTATCTTGATGGCAGCAGTGGTCTATGCGAGTGTCGCAGGCAAGGCACTGGTTACTGCAGCTTTAACGGTTGCACTGGTCCGTGCCGTCACTGCGGTAGATGACCACCGGCATGTGGGCGTGATGCAGCACGTAGTCGGCCACGCCCCCCAGCAAGGTGCGGCGGTCGATCCCCGTGCCGCGGGCCGCCATCACCACCATGCGTGCTCCGCTGGACTCCGCCAGGCGGCAGATCTCCTGGCCCGGCCGGCTCCCCTCCGTCACCTCCACCCGGCCTGCCTTCTGCACCCCACATACACACACACACACACACACACACACACACACACACACACACACACACACGCACGCACACACGCGCGCGCGCACACACACACACGCACACACGCGCGCGCGTACGCACGCACATGACGTCAAAAACTTTGAACAGAGACATCTCCGCAAACTTGGCGTCAGCGTTCATGACCTACAAACAGAAAGGACAAACACACGACTGCTACAAGAGAAGACAGGAACTGCACAGCATGTGGTGTGGTCCAATATCAAACTGCACAGCATGTGGTGTGGTTCAACAAACTGCACAGCATGTGGTGTGGTCCAACATCAAACTGCACAGCATGTGGTGTGGTCCAACGTCAAACTGCACAGCATGTGGTGTGGTCCAACATCAAACTGCACAGCATGTGGTGTGGTCCAACATCAAACTGCACAGCATGTGGTGTGGTCCAACATCAAACTGCACAGCACGTGGTGTGGTCCAGCATCAAACTGCACAGCATGTGGTATGGTCCAACATCAAACTGCACAGCATGTGGTGTGGTCCAACATCAAACGTCTTCTGGACAGCCGCTCCAGACAGCAGCTCAGACCAGAGTTAACAGAACGGCCACCGAAAGATACGTCAGAGCCCAACTTGCGTGAGGGAGTGGTCCAAACAGCTCCCCGTGTCAACCATCATCTACAAACGGCGCCTCCGCTGGCTGGGTCATGCCTTGAGATTACCCTCATCAAGCCCTGCAAACCAGGCCACCAAATGGACCCCAACAGGCCAGAGAAAAGAAAAAGAGGACGACCCAGGATGAGCTGGTGGTGACAGTTTCAGTTTCGTCAAGGAGGCGTCACTGCGTGCGGACTAGTCCATACACACCACATCCGCTAAGTTTTGAGACCACACTGCGGATGATTTTAAGCTGATGGATAAATGAATTAACAACAAAGATGAGAGAACTGAAGAAGAGGGTCTCGTGGCTACGACCTAGCAGATGTCTGGCCTACGCATTAGCCCAATGCGCTGGACAGACCTTGAGGGCGACAGACCGTGGAGAGAGACCTCAGACTCGTTGACAGAGGATGGAGTGACACCAGCAGACTGGCTGAGGACCGTGCACAGTGGAGCGTCTCGACTGCCTCATGCGTCGCAAGACGCGGAAGCGTCTAAGTACACTTGCATCAACTTTGCCCAAGTGAAATCCCTGGCAGTGACGGCCTACACGACCTTACTGCAAAATGTGTTCGTGACTGCATGAACATTGAAAACGACTAAAAACGGCTCCCCATTCGGGTCCAGATAAATTTTGCCCACTCACTATGGCTTCTGATGATATTTTTTTTACCATGTGTATCTACAGACCCTCATGGGTTCTTGTGATCATTTTATCTAAGTCTCTCTCTCTCTCTCTCTCTCGCTCGTACACGCACAAGCAGACACACACACACGCACACGCACACACACACACGCTCACACACACACACACACACACACACACACACACACACACACCACACACACACACTGACCCCAGAGCGTTGGAGCATGAGCTGCAGTTCCTCGGTGAAGGCCATGGTCCGGGTTTGTTCCTGTCGCACCAGATCTCCCACAAAATGTGGTTCCAGGTACAGCTGCATGGCTGCCACCACATCACCACATCACCTTTACCGCATCATCCTCACTCTCAACACATCGCCACTTTTCTTTTCTTTTTTTAAACGTATCAACACGAGGTTACCACATATAGCACAGTACCGGTACTGTCAGAACAAAGCTACCACATCACCACAGATAACCACATCACCACAGACTACCACATTACCCCACAGATTACGACATCACCACGGTTCTCCCATCATCACACACTGCGCCATCACGGTCATCACCACATCGACATCACATAGTTATCACATTACCACATGTAACCACATCGACACACGTCAAATTATCACATCACCACACACGACCACATCATTACAATCCATATAACCCCATTACCACAAACGTATCGCCACATATCAACGTACAACCACGGTATCCCACAGTTACACATCACACATCGACACAACTGTCGGCATCACCGCAGCCACCACCACATTATTTGTTATACAGTTACGGCACCGCAGACACCACATCGTCATCACAGCCCTACAGTCGTGTCACTACGATCATCAGCCACATGCCCACACTGTGATCGTCCCATTACGAGTTATCACGCCTGACTACCACATCAAAGTCATAATTATAATGATGTTCACCCTACCTCATTTTCATACCTCAGTGCGACGCAGCGAAGTTGAGACCACCACAAAATCAACATAACGCGATTGTCACCAGAGAATCATCACATCACATGATCAGTATCACGGCAAGGTCCGACATAAGAGTTCAGAGATGTCAAACATAGTGCACACCATCATAGAGTTCAGAGATGTCAGACATAGTACACGTCATCATAGAGTTCAGAAATGTCATAGTACACGCCATCATAGAGTTCAGAGATGTCATAGTACACACCATCATAGAGTTCAGAGATGTCAGACATAGTACACACCATCATAGAGTTCAGAGATGTCATAGTACACACCATCATAGAGTTCAGAGATGTCATAGTACACGCCATCATAGAGTTCAGAGATGTCATAGTACACACCATCATAGAGTTCAGAGATGTCAGACATAGTACACGTCATCATAGAGTTCAGAAATGTCATAGTACACGCCATCATAGAGTTCAGAGATGTCATAGTACACACCATCATAGAGTTCAGAGATGTCAGACATAGTACACACCATCATAGAGTTCAGAGATGTCATAGTACACACCATCAGAGTTCAGAGATGTCATAGTACACGCCATCATAGAGTTCAGAGATGTCATAGTACACACCATCATAGAGTTCAGAGATGTCAGACATAGTACACGCCATCATAGAGTTCAGAGATGTCAGACATAGTACACGCCATCATAGAGTTCAGAGATGTCAGAGTACACGCCATCATAGAGTTCAGAGATGTCATAGTACACACCATCATAGAGTTCAGAGATGTCAGACATAGTACACACCATCATAGAGTTCAGAGATGTCAGACATAGTACACACCATCATAGAGTTCAGAGATGTCAGACATAGTACACACTATCATAGAGTTCAGAGATGTCAGACATAGTACACACTATCATAGAGTTCAGAGACGTCAGACATAGTATACACTATCATAGAGTTTAGAGATGTCAGACATAGTATACACTATCAAAAAGTTCAGAGATGTCAAACAAGTACACACTATCACGGAGTTCAGAGATGTCAAACACAGTACACACTATAATAGAATTCAGAGATGTGAAACACAGTACACACTATCATAGAATTCAGAGATGTCAAACATAACACACTGCTATAAAAGTTAAGGAATGTCAGACATAACACACACTGCCACAAAAGTACAGAGACGTCACACATAGTACACATTACCGTAGAGGTCAGAGACGTCACACATAGCACACATTACTGTAGAGGTCAGAGACGTCACACATAGCACACATTACCGTAGAGGTCAGAGACGTCACACATAGCACACATTACCGTAGAGGTCAGAGACGTCACACATAGCACCCATTACCGTAGAGGTCAGAAACGTCACACATAGCACACATTACCGTAGAGGTCAGAGACGTCACACATAGCACACATTACCGTAGAGTTCAGTGACGTCACACATAGCACATATTACCGTAGAGTTCAGAGACGTCACAAATAGTACATATTACCGTAGAGTTCAGAGACGTCACACATAGCACACGGCGCCATAAGAGTTCAGAGATGTTGGACATTGCACACAGTGTCATAAGAGTTCAGAGATGTCGGACATTGCACAGTGTCATAAGAGTTCAGAGATGTCCAACATAGCAGACAGCGCCGCAAGAATTAAGATCCAACAGTCAGATCCAGCACACGAAGCCTTACGAGTTCAGACAATTCTACCAGAAGTCGCAGTGCCGTGAACGTCCAGAGAGTTCAACAAGCGCCAAAAGACTTACGAATGGTCAGATATAAGACAGTGCTATAGGAATTGAAAAAAGGGCAGGTATAGCACACAGTGCCTACAAGTCAGAGAGGTCAGACGTAACACACGGTGCCACAACAGTTCAAAGAGGTTGGATACAACTTTTAGTACCATGCAAGTTAAGTAAAGAAAAAAAGAGAGATATAACACAGTGCCGTAAGAGTTCAGATATAACCCATAATGCTATAAATGTTCAGATGTGCCACAAAGAACAGACGGTGCTGTAAAGTTCAGATTAGTCAGAAAGGACACGTGGTGCCATCAGAGTTCGGATGTGTCAGCAAGAACACACTGTGACATGAGAGTTCAGCTGTGCTGGACAGAACACATGGTGCCATGAGAGTTCAGATGTGTTGGACAGAACACACGGTGACATAAGAGTTCAGGTACAACACACGGTGCCATAAGAGTTCAGAAACACCACACGGTGCCATAAGAGTTCAGACACAACACACAGTGCCATGAGAGTTTAGATATAACACACACTGCCAACTGTTCAGATATAACACACACTGCCATAACTGTTCAGATGTAGGACACAGTACCATAGAAGTTCAGATATGACACACACACTGCCACAAGAGTTCATATACGACACACAGTGTAAGAGTTGGACAGAACACACTACGTTGTGAAATGGAGGCGCGGCCAGGCAGACAGTGAGGTCAGAGGTCAAGGGTCAAGGGCACTCACTGGCGTTCTTCAGGCCCACGAACTCCGGCACGTGCTGCAGGATGAGGCGGTCAGAGCTCTTGTGCAGGTACTCCAGGTAGTCTGTGCGTGTACACACACACACACACACACACACACACACACACACACACCACCACCACCACACCACCACCACCACCACCACCACCACCACACACACCACCACCACCACCACCACCACACAAACACATTAGCGCCCGCCCGCACTTACACAAACATTCACACACACACACACACACACACACACACACACACACACACACACACACACCACCACCACCACCACCACCACCCATACACATTAAAGGACGCACGCACGCACTTAAACATTAACGCATTTACACACATACATATACACATTAACGCACATACGCGCGTGCACACACACACACACACACGCGCGCGCGCGTGCGCGCGCGCGCACACATATTAACGCACACACACATACAACCCCCCCGCCACGCCCTCACTCACACGCACACACACAACGCACACACTCGCACGCATGCATGCACGCATACGCACACATATGTGCGTTAACGCACTAAAATGCACGCACGCACGCGTACACAAGCACACATACTCACACACACACACACACACACACACACATGAGCACACATACACACATGTGCTCGTGCGCGCGCACACGCACACATACAGTGAGAGAGAGAGAGAGAGAGAGAGAGAGAGAGAGAGAGAGAGAGAGA
>CM065734.1:60809187-60811687 GCA_033310375.1 Conus canariensis
TAAATGACGCATGAAATGACGGAAATAAAAATATGCGTTTCTTTTTGTGCATAGTATAAAATCCTGTGATGAATATCATGGTTGTTGTTAGACAATGATGTGGATGACTGTAGAGGCACTGGAATTGGAATCTAGGTATTTTGAATACGTGCTGTTCTATTTTTAACTTAATTTATTGTAATCATGACGTAGCTTCCATTGTCGGCTAGGTTACAAACATCAGGACTGGAAGTGTAGCCTAAATAGCGAGAGAAGAGAACCACGGCGCGCACATGTTAAACCGTGTGTGCGCGCGTGCGCGTGTGTGTGTGTGTGTGTGTGTGTGTGTCTGTGTGAGTGTGTCTGTCTGCGCGCGCTTGCGTGAGCGCTTGCGTGCGTGCGTGCGTGTGCGTGTGTGTGTGTGTGTATGCACACAGCTGAAATATATGATTGTTCAGCTGCGTGTCTGGTAAATAAACTCGTGTAGTCGACTGAGGCCTAATTGCTGGAACTTGACCATTGGCCAGTGGGGTGCATCACAAACACCACCAATATCATTGCTGCCCTAACCCCCACCCCCTCCCCCCTCTTTGTGTGTAAGTAAAGACACCGACACCAGCCTTTCCATGCTTTTTACCCCGACGACCTGCCCATAGCTGATGGGCTGGTTCATGAATACCAGGGCATGTCCACACGCCGGTGAGCCTGCACGTTGCATGTTTAGGGGCCCAACCTCCTCCAAGTCCCCTGAAGTTTGGCCTGGGGCCGCAAGGCACCCAGTGGACATGCGTTGCCACATGGTGGCACTATAGAGGGCTTGTAGTGGAGAGGCTATAGTACTGGCAGGAGAGACTTGCCCACTCGGCTCTCTTTTCGCAGTGTTCTTCACAGTGGTGTTACCAGCGGTGAAGGCTGAAAGCGAGTGGTGACAAGCACACGCACACACTTCGCCAGCGCACTACCAAAACGCATTTGAAACCAGTAACATCGCAGCAATCGTCAGTTCACTTCCCCTTCGCTTCCCGTTGACCTACCCTGTCAGTCCCCATTATGTAAACAATGATGCTGACACCAGCCGTTACGTGATGCGTCCCTGACGACCCAACCTGTCAACCCCTGCAATGTTGACGATGACATTGGCACCAACCTTTGCTTAAAGCTTCTCCTTACAACCTAACCTGTCAAACTCCACGGTGTAGACAATGATATTGACACCGTCATTCAAATTATGCTTCTGCTAACGACATCACCTGTCAACCCTCACTCTGTGGGACCTTAACACAAACCTTCACTCAATACATTTCCCCTTACGACTCACCTGTCAACCTTCCATGGGAACAGTTGAAGTGACATCAACTTTCGATCAATGATACTCCTGACGACCTGTCAATCCTCTTTGTACACAGTGACACTGACTCTACGTTTCTATCACTGCTTTACCGATGACATAACCTGTCAACCCTCATTGTACACAGTGACACCGACTCCACGTTTCAATAATGCTTTATCTGACGACATAACCTGTCAACTCTCTTTGTGTACAGTGACATTGACTCCACGTTTCGATCAATCCTTTACCTGACGACATAACCTGTCAACTCTCTTTGTGTACAGTGACATTGACTCCACGTTTCAATCAATCCTTTACCTGACGACATAACCTGTCAACCCTCTTTGTGTACAGTGACATTGACTCCACGTTTCAATCAATCCTTTACCTGACGACATAACCTGTCAACCCTCTTGATACACAGTGACACTGACTGCACTTTTCAATCAATGCTTTATCTAGAAACTTAACCTGTCTACCCTGCTTGTACACAAAGACACGGACTCCTTCTTTCGATGGTGTATCAGACGACCTAACCTGTCAACCTTCTTTGTTCACAATGACACTGACTGCAACTTTCAATGCTTTATCTAGCGACCTAACCTGTCAACCCACTTTATACACAGTGACACTGACTCCATGCTTCAACGCTTTATCAAACAAACAGACCTGTCAACCCCTGTTGTCCACAATGACACAGATTCCAAGTTTCAATTGATGCTTCACCTGACTACTTAACCTGTCAATCACTTTGTCTACAGAATGGCAAGTCTACACAATTCTCCTAACGACCCCCGTGGAAACAATATCCTTACATAAATCTTCTGAATACCTAACATGCCAACCTTCTCTCTGTGTAACCTTGATAACGGTCTGTACACCATTTTCCTAACTACCTTACATGTCAACACTCTCTGTGTGTAGCCCTGATAACGGTCTGTACACCATTTTCCTAACGACCTTACATGTCAACACTCTCTGTGTGTAGCCCTGATAACGGTCGGTACACCATTGTCCTAACGACCTTACATGTCAACACGCTCTGTATGCCCATCATGACAGCAATCTTTTCACCATTGTTCACGCGACCTAACTGTTTCTGGTGAACGGGGACATTTCTGTTTTGTTGGAAAATGAAGTGGAGAGCAAGGCACTTGTCTCTATGAAGAGAAAGCGGAATTTAACGGAGAG
>CM065734.1:60816687-60819187 GCA_033310375.1 Conus canariensis
TGTGAATGAAAAGATTTGCTACGACTGATGATAATTTGATGTGGGAACTCTGGGATTTTTCGGCACTGTTAATGAGTGAATGTGAGAATGGATGATTTTACCACCACTGGTAACGATCTGATGTGTAAATGGAAGATTTTTATCACCACTGGTAACGATCTGATGTGTGACTGGAAGATTTTACCATCGCTGATGACGATCTGATGTGTGACTGGAAGATTTTACCACCACTGATAAATGATCTGATCATGTGTGAATGGAAGATTTTTGCCATCACTAATAATGATCTAATGTGTTAATGGAAGATTATTCCACCACTGATGACGATCTGATGTGTGAATGGAAGAGTTTACCACCACTGATAATGATCTGATGTGTGAACAGAATATTTTGCCACCACTGATAAATGATCTGATCATGTGTGAATGGAAGATTTTTGCCATCACTAATAATGATCTAATGTGTTAATGGAAGATTTTACCACTACTGATGATGATTTGATATGAGAACAGAAGATTGTACTACCACTGATAATGATCTGATGTGTGAATGGAAGATTTTACCACCGCTGATAATGATCTGATGACGTGTGAATGGAAGATTTTAACAACGCTAATGGTGAGCTAATGTGTGAATGGAAGATTTTTAACAACGCTAATGGTGATCTGATGTGTGAATGGAAGATTTCACCACCACTGATAATGATCTATGGTGTAAATGGACAATTTTTTTTTTTTTTTATCACACTATGTGCGTGCTGTTTTTGACCTGATTTTCTAACGCATCGGGGGGGGGGGGGGGGGAGGGAGAGAGAGAGAGAGAGAGAGAGAGAGAGAGAGAGAGAGAGAGAGAGAGAGAAAGACAAGACAAGACAAGACAAGACAAGACAAGACAAGACAAGACAAAATTCTTTATTCACAAGGATAATAGATAAGCACTGACATGCTTTTTTACATCCAGTCCTCGCCAATATGCAGTAAAATGAATTAATGTAAGAAAGCAAACAAGCAAACAAAGCGGTCATGCAATCATAATTGAATATCAAATGAAAATAGGAGAGAAATGAATAATAATAATAATAATAAACAAACAAAAAATAAAAATAAAAATGAAAATAATAATTAAGGGGAAGGAGAGAGTGGGGGTGGGGAGGGGGGGTGGGGGGCTGAGCAGGGGAATATATGGAAATGTACTACAACGTACAAAATTAGCATGTATAAAAACAGACAGTAAAATGAATATGACACAGTACGTACATAATTTGGAACACACACATACACGCACGCATGCACGCAAGAGAGAGAGAGAGAGAGAGAGAGAGAGAGAGAGAGAGAGAGAGAGAGAGAGAGAGAGAGAGAGAGAGAGAGAGAGAGAGAGAGGCACAATATGTAATAATTTTCCGTAAGACATGAAAATACGTAGAAGGTATTTAGGAAAGTGAGATGGAATTTGAGTGGGGGGGGGGGGGGGGAGCAACAAAAAAAAAAGAGAGAGAGAGAGAGAGAGAGAGAGAGAGAGAGAGAGAGAGAGAGAGTCTCCCTTTTCCTGTTTTTTATGAAGTAAAGCTAACTTCCTCTAACTCTGACAGACGTAACTACTAGCATGACACAGCCCCCCCCCCCCCCCCAACTGTCTACCTCCCCCTCTCGCCCTCCGATCTATGGTAATAGTGGATCACAGTCTTTCTGTAACAGAGACAGGGGAGACCTGACCTTAACCTGAGAGATCAGCGTTCCCTTCTCCTGTGACCTGAACATGGTCGCCCGTTATGCAGTTGTTTATGTCTGTGCTGTTGGTTTTTTTTTAAACTTTGCCTGATACCGTTCGATTGCCCCGGAGGGTGCAGCAGTAGCAGCTGCCATGAGGGGTCGGGTTGCATCTGCTCGGGTCAGGTCTGGCAGTAGACTGCAACTGCTAGACAGTGAAGCTAGCGGGACTGAGGCAGCCTACGACCCACAGGCAGAACTAGTGCTTTGCAGACTGCGTGTTACCACAGAATGCCAGTACCAGCCGCCGTGGCGAAGTGGTTAGCGTCGCGGACTCCCGGCTGGGAGGTCATGGGTTCGATTCCCATCAGACCCATGTCGGATTGTTTCTGCCCCGACCGGCTCCTACCCAGAGTTGACTTTGCTACGGGCTCAGTTGGGAAGACTGGGACCACACAGTCGAGTTTCATAACATTAATGGATGCGTCTCTGAGAGTGTTGCTCAAATTTCCTGACCACTACAGGTGTCTATATCTCTCGGGCCTGGTTGACGCCAGGATGTATTATGAAAGTAAGCCTAGAATACAGCCCTGTCATGCAGTCTCAGACCGAAATGGAAATCCATAGCATCATCTTCATCTTCATCGTGCTACAGAATGCAGTGCTCACAGGTAACACCAGCAGAACTAGTTCCTGGCAATACTACGTTTATTATAGAATGCCAAGATTCACAGGTAAAACCAGCAGAACTAGGTCTTTGCAGGCTACGTGTTCCCACAGAATGCCAGTGCTCA
>CM065734.1:60821687-60829187 GCA_033310375.1 Conus canariensis
ACTATCACGTCTCCATGGTCTGCATGTCACGAGCGACGTCCATGAGTAAAGCATGAATGAGAAAAGGAATGATCGCGGCGAGAATGCGAGAGAGTGTGTAAAGATTAGTCCGACTAGCCGGTGGCCAATTTTTGGTTTCAAAAGGAAACATCACATGGATAATTATAGTGAAATAAAAAGGGGCGATTATTCGTCAGTAAACAAACCATTCCACGATGACTAGCATAACAATTTGTTCACTAAACGGCCAGGGTCTGGGTAAATATGAGAAAAGAAAGGATGTCTTCCAGTACTTGAGGCAAAAAAAATACTCAATATACTTTTTACAGGACACGCATTTTACTAAAAACCTGGAACTTCAAATCCGTGCTGAATGGGGATACGAGTGTGCATTTTCATCAAATAATAGTAGATCACGAGGTGTAGGTATTCTCTTCAATAACAATTTCGATTTTAAGATAGAAAGAACAATAAAAGACAGTGAAGGTAATTATATAATTTCGATTATTAACACGCTGGATAAACAGATTATGTTAGTGAATATATATGGTCCAAACAAAGACGATCCAGATTTTTATAAAAGTATCCAAAAGAAAATAGAAGAATTATGTGTTACAAATGTAGTATTAGCAGGAGACTGGAACTTTGTGCTTAATCCAAATTTAGATTATTATAATTACAAGCATATTAATAATATTAAAGCTAGTGATACAGTATTACAAATGATTTCTGATTTAGAGCTGGTAGATATCTGGCGCGAACTCAACCCAGAAATTACTCGTTTTACCTGGAGAAGAATGCAACCGCTTCTACAAAGTCGTTTGGATTTTTTTCTTGTTTCCGACTCGTTGCTCAGTAATGTAAAAAATGCTGATATTCTCATGGGTTACAGGAGTGATCATTCACTAATAACCTTAGAATTGAACTTTAAGAAAGAAGAAAAAAAGAAAATGTTTTGGAAATTTAATGCATCATTACTGAAAGATCGCAACTATGTAGAAATTATTAATGAAATAATCGAAAGAGTGAAAGAACAGTATGCAGTGTTACCATACGCAAAAACAAAAATTACTGACATTCCAAACAACGAAATGCAATTTACAATATCAGACCAGTTGTTCCTAGACACTTTACTAATGGAAATCAGAGCAAAAACAATTACATATTCAATAAAAAAGAAAAGGGAACTTAACGCGAAAGAGCAAGAGTTAGACCACGAAATACAAGAACTGGAAAAAGATAGCTTCAAAAGTAAAAGTGACTTAATGCTCTTACAAGAAAAGAAGAAACAATTCTTAGAAATCAGAAAAATAAAAATGGATGGTATAATTCTGCGCTCCAAAGCGAGATGGGTATCTGATGGAGAAAAAGTAAACCGATATTTTTGTTCTCTTGAGAAAAGACACTTTGTGAGCAAACAAATGTTTAAACTTGTAACACATGGAGACCGGACACTTTCAGAAACAGACGAGATTTTGGAAGAAACTAAAACATTCTATAAAGAATTATATGAAGAAAGACAAACCAAAAATGTTGACATAGAACAATATATCTTAAACTTACCAAAACTAACTAAATTAGAATCTGATAACATGGAAGGCATAATATCTAAAGAAGAAGCAACGATAGCGTTAAAGCATATGAAAAATGATAAAAGTCCGGGAACTGACGGGATGACTTAATTTTTTCAAATTTTTCTGGAAGCAATTGGGCGATTTTGTAGTCAGGTGCATTAACGAAGGTTTCAGTAAAGGTAAAATGTCCATAACACAAAGGGAAGGGATCATAATATGTCTGCCAAAAGGCGATAAGCCAAAAGAATTTTTGAAAAACTGGCGACCGATTACACTTTTAAATGTAACATATAAGATCGGGTCAACGTGTATAGCAAACAGAATAAAGACCGTGCTTCCAAAGTTAATAAATGAAGATCAGACTGGGTTTATAAAAGACAGATACATTGGAGATAATTTGAGAATAATCTACGACATGATGTACTATTTAGAACAGAAGAATTTGCCTGGACTGCTTGTATCAGTTGATTTTGAAAAAGCGTTCGATTCGGTGAGCTGGAAGTTCATAGAAAAAACGCTTAAAGCATTTGGTTCTGGTAAAGATCTCTGTAACTGGATTTCTATCTTCTATTGCAATATAAAATCTTATTTAACAGTTAATGGAAAAGTTTCGCAAAGCTTTGATGTTAAAAAAGGATGTCGTCAAGGCGACCCAGTCTCCCCCTACCTATTTGTTTTGTGTGCTGAAATTCTAGCATGCAAAATAAGAGAAGATCAAGAAATAAAAGGTATAGTTATTTCGAACACTGAGTTTAAAATAAATCAATTTGCTGATGACACGACGTTTATTCTGCATGGAGACAAGAAGTCGTATGAAAAAGTCTTTGAAATATTAAACGAGTTTGAACAAATTTCGGGATTAAAACTTAATTTTGAAAAAACAATAAATGTTTGGTTAGGAAAAAAGAAAAACTCACCTGAAAAATACTTACCACATAAACATATGGAATGGAACCCCAGAAAATTCAAAATCCTAGGACTTTGGTTCTCAAACGATTTAACAAATCTAACGGAAATTAATGTAGCGGACAAACTTTTAGAAGTAAAAATTCTATTTAAGATTTGGGCAAAAAGAATGTGTACCCCACTAGGCAGAGTTGCAATACTGAAGTCTCTAATTCTTTCAAAGTTAGTTTATTTATGGATTTTATTACCTAACCCACCAGATGTTGAGATTAAATCACTACAAAAGATGTGCTTTGATTTCATATGGGACAACAAACCAACAAAAGTCAAAAAAACATATTTCACGTACGACATTGAACACGGAGGACTGGGAATCCCAGACATAAAAACTTTTATAAAGTCATTAAAACTAGCATGGATAAGAAAGCTGTATATTGGATCTCAAAAATGGAAAATAGTAATTCAGACGCTATGTCCAGAAGTAAACAATCTCAGTAGTTATGGAGCAAAACGCTACACTAACAGCCGATGTAATTTTTTCTGGAGAGATGTGTTTTTAGCATTCGCAGATCTGAATACTAATATCGATTTAAATGAAAGCAAAGAAATTGTCTCTGAACCTATTTTTTACAACGATAAATTTAAAATCGACCAAACATATTTTTTCTGGAGAAATTGGGCACTTAACAATGTTTTCCTTGTAAAAGATATTCTAAACGAAAGTGGTGATTTTTTAAGTTGGGATGATTTCTGCAGAAAATATAAAATAAATGTGAACTAGCTACGGTATGTCAGTTGTATACAAGCAATAAAAGAATACATGAGAATAAGAGCTATCAAAATAGACAGCAACGTTGGATATCAACATCCAAAAGCACTTCAAATAATATGCAGTGTAAAAAAAGGTTCAAGATTATACTATAATCATCTTCAAAAAATGCAGATAATCTTTGATATAAAACCGTTTAAGAACTGGGAGAAAACAATTGATACTTTTGTTGACTGGAACGTGGTTTTAAAGTTGGCTGATAAAATAAAAGAAATAAAACTGAAATGGTTTCAGTTAAGAATTTGTCATAGAATCCTTGTTACAAATGTTGTTTTTGAAACAAATGGGGGTAACTGAAAATGATAGATGTACTTTTTGCAATAGCGAACGAGATTCTATCCACCACTACTTATGGCTATGTACTTACTCTAAAACATTTTGGCAAAATCTGGAAATGTTACTTAAACAGAAAACCGCACATCATGTGCGAATGTCATTTAATGTTAAATTAATATTGTTTGGCACTGATGAAATAACTCAAACGGACGAAATATTCAATATTATTATACTATGGGCAAAATATTTCATCTACAAATGTAGATTTAATCAAAGTAAGCCTAGACTAATTTTTTTCGTAAAAGATTTGAAAAGGAATTATCGTATTGAAAAATATATATATAGCTCCGAAATGCAGCTGTTGGAGTTTGAAAGAAAATGGGCACCTTATACAGGTCTGCTTGAGGAGTAAATGTCAAATTCTTTAAAAAACATGCCTTAAAAAAGTTAAAAATCGTCACAAAGCCAAGGTGGTTATCCTTTTTTTTTTTTTAATGTTTTCCTTTTTTTCTTTTATTTAGACATCATATTGACTTATTTATGTCAATTATAATCAACACTTAAATATAAGCGGTACACATAAGAAACAACAACTTCAACTAAATGCTCCTGGCATTTTTTTTTTTTTTTTTGTTCCATAATGTTTCCTAGATACTACTAGGTAACAACCGGCAAGAAATAGTCAGACATCCATAAACATTGTAAGAAGACAGAGAAGGGTGTGCATATGAAGGGGGAGTGGGATTAAAGAGAGAATGAGACTTAGAGTGAAGTTTGAGTATAAGGGAGGGGAGTGGGGGGGGGGGGGGGGAGGGGGAGGGAGGGGAGGAAGGAAGGAGGGGGGGGGGGGGAACCTTGTAAAAATGTAAACTCCTGAAATTAATTGAAATGATGAAATGATGTATCAAAGCAATGTATGGGGACTATTGTTTTTCTGTTCATACCATTGATATTATCAGCTATGTTAAATTCCATATTCGTGGAAATTACTGGAATATGCTTGTGTTTAATGTGCCTAAGTTTGTATTCATACCTGTTTGTGTTTTTTGGTTCTATTTTTCACAATAGCTAGAAATATTTATGTATTATCAGTTTAATGTATGTGTGAAAATCTCTGCGCACTGTCCTCTTTATGCGCATATGTATTTCTCCTGTTAGCTGAATAAAGCATGTTCCTCTGGGGGGAAAAATGGAAGAAAGACAGAAAGAAAACAAAATACAAACAAACAACAAACAAACAAACAAAAACACTAGAAACAAAACAAACAAACAAACAAACAAACAAAACAAAAAAATATCCCAACGGAAGAGCAGAAGAGAAGGCACAAACTTCTCGTCCTCTTCTTCTTTCTTCTTTTCTTCTGCTCCCTCCCGTCCCTCCCCCTCCCCCTCCTCCGCCAGCCCCCCCCCCCCCCTTCCCTACCCACCCCCACCCCAACCCTCACCAACAACCGCACCCTTCCTTTTCTTCATCATCCCCACCCTCATCAAATTCTCCTTGTCTGATGTGTACGTCGTCGACACCTCCTCTTTCTCTTTGTTTCCGTCTGCAGCGGTGCTGATGACAAAGACAGTTGTTCCGGGTGCCAGTGACGTGGCACTACAGGCCACGGTAGGTTTCCGCCGTTATGATGGCGTGGATCTGTAACGTGTCTGATCAACAATTAGTACCACCTCCCTCCTCCTCCTCCTCCTCCTCCTCCTTCTTCTTCTTCTTCTTCTTCTTCTTCTTCTTCTTCTTCTCTCTCTCTCTCTCTCTCTCTCTCTCTCTCTCTCTCTCTCTCTCTCTCTCTGTGCGTGCATGTGTGTGTGTGTGTGTGTGTGTGTGTGTGTGTGTGTGTGTGTGTGTGTGTGTAGTGTGTGTGTGTGTGTGTTTACTTTTTCCTTTCACACACACACATGCACACAGACATATGCACACACACACACACACACACACACACACACACACACACACACACACACACACACACACACACACACACACACACACATACACACATGGACGGACAAGTGCATGCACATAATCATGTATAAACGGGTGACCACACATCCTTTCGACTTCATGTGAATGAAGTTGACGGAACTAAGCGTCTGATTACAAAAACATCACGAAAAGAAGACAGCGATGTTGTGACCTTGCTGGGGAAGGTTCCACAGAAATACTCCTTACAATGATACACTCCTTTGGAAAATATCCATTCCAGGTCTCGGTAATAATAGCGGCTGGTTTGACTTCTTCAGGATCGATTTTGTGAACAGTTTCGATAGAGATACGTGGATAGTTTTGTGCTCAACACGTTATGAATCATTGTGCCTGAGATATTCAGGCAGAGGTAGGATTCAGAAGTGTTTCATTTTTTTCTTCAACGACAGTTGCGGATCAAGAAATCTGAGTTGTCTGCGCTACATTACATGTAATGTAATTTGACCAGCCGCCGTGGCGAAGTGGTTTGCGTCGCGGACTTCCGGCTGGGGGGTCGTGGGTTCGATTCCCATCGGAGACATGTGGGATTTTTCTGCCCCGACCGGCTCCTACCAGAGTTGACTTTGCTACGGGCTCAAGTTGGGAAGACTGGGACCACACAGTCGGAGTTTCATCCACTTAATGGATGCGTCTCTGAGAGCGTTGCTCAAATTTCCTGACCAACACTGCAGGTGTCTGTATCTCTCAGGCCTGGTTGACGCCGGGATATGTTGTGAAAGTAAGCGTAGAGTACAGCCCCGCCATGCAGTTTCAGACCGAAATGGAAATCCGTAGCATCATCTTCATCATCTTATTCTCATCGATCAGCATTAAAAACAAAAACAACAAAAAAAGAGGAATGCAATTTTGTTCCGACGTCTCTCGACTCGGTCATCCCGCACAGCGGACACCTTATCCAGGTGGTAATTCACGTGGGGCACTGTCATGAGTTTACTTTAGGAGTAGGTCCTAACTTTATTGTTGTTAATGCTATTAGGCTTTCTGTAACAAAGGTAGAAAAGGTTTTATCTATTCAACCTGATTTCATTGGGTCCGGAGGCTTCTTTTGTTTTTCATGAAGGTTATAAGTTTATCAGCTTCCTGCACATTCAGAGTAGGGTATACTGAATGGATGGACTCTGTCTTTTGTCTGCAGTATGTCTGTAGCGAAGACACTGAAAACGAAGAACGAACATTCATTTATCTTCTCATATTCGGCGCAATCACTCACGAGCGAGCTGCCACTTATCTTCTTCTATTCGCCCATTTTGCGCCTATTATGAGCAGATAAGTGATTGCTCGTTCTTCGTTTTCATTGTCCTGAATTTTGTTTGCTTTACCTGAAGAAGACCCAAGAGGTCGAATGCATCGTGTTTTTTTCCTGTAATCTGTTTGGATTGTCTCGCGAAACCATAACATTTCTTTTTAAAATTTACTTCAATTTCCGCCTTCAGTCATCTCATTTTGAAAGTAACTTTTCAGACGTTTGCAGCTACCGTTCTACATGATCACACTGAGCATTGATTACTTAGAACGTTTAACTTCTTTCAATCAGTGTTGTAATTTTATGCTTTATTCACGTCTTTTGTATACCAAGATGGTATAATAGAATGCCTTCCCCTTTTTTTTTGTTTCGTGTGGGTGCATGATTTTCGAGGATTTGTAGAGAACTGTCATGCTAAGTGCGGAAAGCAATGTCAGGATCACATGTGGGAAAAGTCAGTGTGGACATGGGTAATGGGCAGACCGGTCCATGAGAAAGGCAGTGTCAACAAAGTGTTCGTCAGATCCGTGGCAGGACTTGCCCTATCTCTTGGATTTCTGCACAACATACGTGGCATTAGGGTCTCCAGCAGAAGGGGTGGTTGGTAGTGGGAATAGGGAAGGAAGAAATAAACAGTGTTTGCAGGCCCGCTGCTGAGAGAGAGAGAGAGAGAGAGAGAGGAGAG
>CM065734.1:60834187-60839187 GCA_033310375.1 Conus canariensis
ACACACACACACACACTCACACACACACGCACGCACGCACGCACACAGGCACGCTCTCATGCACCCACACCCACCCAACCCCTCCACCCCTCCTCTTCCTCCGCCCAGGTCCGCACTGATCTGACTAACAAGGGGGGTTGGGCGGTCAAACAGTGGAGCTAACCACTCTGACTGGTGACAACTGCTGACCTCCCTTGTGTCCTAAAATAGTTCCGCCAGTATAGGCTTCAAGATTTCCCCTCATATTCATTACTCTTTTTACCTCCATGATTTGATTTTTTTTTTCAAGCACATTATTTCCCATCAATACTTTCTTCTTATTCTGCTTTCCACCCTTCGCTGGCTGCTTGGGGACGCCATTGGATTCTCTTTTTGAGCCTTTAGTACGATAATACCAGAATATAATCAGAGGCAGGTCTGTATTCAATGCCAGGGGAAGATTAACAGCACAGCTGGATTTTCACAATTTGTGCAATTCAGTGGATGACAAGCGTCTCTGGACAGGCGATGTAAAATATCTGCGTTTTCGTGTCGTAACATGGAGGTTCGCATATATTGATAACACCCTGAAGTAATCGTTCTGACGAAGGAGGCATTCTTATCCATTCCGGTATGTTTGTTCAAGATATGTTTTACATACAGACGCAAACGTGTGTATCTGTATGTAAATAACATACACACACACACACACACACACACACATGATGATGACAGAACACAGCTTGTACCGAACACTGGCCATGCAAGTACAGCAAACCTCAGCAGTGTCTCAATAGTTACACAGTTGTAGGTGACACTCAGTGGCCTGTGTACTGACAGTGTCACAATAGGTATAGAGCTGGAAGTGACGTTTTCACACAAAAGGTGAAGAGTTGGAAATGACACACAGGGAGTGGCCTGTGTACTGACAATGCCACTATATGTAAAGTAAGAAGTGACACACAGTGGCCTGTGTACAATAGGTAAAGTAGGAAGTGACAGCCTGTGTACTGACAAAGTCACAATACGTAAAGTAGGAAGTGACAGCCTGTGTACTGACAATGTCACAATAGGTAAAGTAGGAAGTGACAGCCTGTGTACTGACAATGTCACAATAGGTAAAGTAGGAAGTGACAGCCTGTGTACTAACAATGTCACAATAGGTAAAGTAGGAAGTGACACACACAGTGGCCTTTGTACTGACAATGTCACAATAGGTGAAGAGTTGGAAGTGACACACAGTGGCCTGTGTATTGACAATGTCACAATACGTAAAGTAGGAAGTGACACACAGTGGCTTGTGTACTGACAGTGCCACAATAGGTGAAGAGTTGGGAGTGACACACAGTGGCCTGTGTACTGACATTGCCACAATAGGTGAAGAGTTGGAAGTGACACACAGTGGCCTTTGAACTGACAATGTCACAATAGGTGAAGAGCTGGTAGTGACACACAGTGGCCTGTGTACTGACAGAGTCATAATCAATAGAGTTGGAAGTGACACACAGTGGCCTGTGTACTGACAGAGTCATAATCAGTAGAGGTGGAAGTGACACACAGTGGCCTGTGTACTGACAATGTCACAATAGGTGAAGAACTGGTAGTGACACACAGTGGCCTGTGTACTGACAGAGTCATAATCAGTAAGAGTTGGGAGTGACACACAGTGGCCTGTGTACTGACAGTGTCACAATAGGTAAAGTTGGAAGTGACACACAGTAGTCTTTGTACTGACAATGTCACAATGGGTGAAGAGTTGGAAGTGACACACAGTGGCCTTTGTACTGACAGTGTCACAATTGGTGAAGAGTTGGAAGTGACACACAGTGGCCTGTGTACTGACCATGTCACAATGGGTGAAGAGTTGGAAGTGACACACAGTGGCCTGTGTACTGACCATGTCACAATGGGGGAAGAGTTGGAAGTGACACACAGTGGCCTGTGTACTGACCATGTCACAATGGGTGAAGAGTTGGGAGTGACACACAGTGGCCTTTGAACTGACAATGTCACAATCAGTAGAGTTGGAAGTGACACAGTGGCCTGTGTACTGACCATGTCACAATCAGTAGAGTTGGAAGTGACACACAGTGGCCTATGTACTGACAATGTCACAATCAGTAGAGTTGGAAGTGACACACAGTGGCCTTTGTACTGACAATGTCACAATAGGTGAAGAGTTGGGAGTGACACACCGTGGCCTGTGTACTGACAATGTCACAATGGGTGAAGAGTTGGAAGTGATACACAGTGGCATGCGTACTGACAATGTCACAATAGGTGAAGAGTTGGGAGTGACACACAGTGGCCTGTGTACTGACAATGTCACAATGGGCGAAGAGTTGGAAGTGACACACAGTGGCCTGTGTACTGACAATGTCACAATGGGTGAAGAGTTGGAAGTGACACATGGTGGCCTGTGTACTGACAGTGTCACAATAGGTGAGGAGTTGGAAGTGACACACCAGTGGCTTGTGTACTGACAATGTCACAATGGGTGAGGAGTTGGAAGTGACACACCAGTGGCCTGTGTACTGACAGTGTCACAATAGGTGGAGAGTTGGAAGTGACACACAGTGGCCTGTGTACTGACCATGTCACAATGGGTGAGGAGTTGGAAGTGACACACCAGTGGCTTGTGTACTGACAGTGTCACAATAGGTGAAGAGTTGGAAGTGACACACAGCGGCCTTGGCCTTTTTTTCTTTTAATGACACATTGTGGTCTTTGTGTAGAGTATTACAGTAACGAGTTTGAAGATACAGAGTGATCAATATACCAACAATGTCACAAAGATGGAAGAGTTTGAAGCATCACAAGATACTATTATGTGTACATCAATGCCCAGAGAGTAGTGGTTTCTTCTGACAGGGTAACAACAGCTTCCAAGTGTCTATTTTTATGCATACTCCATCAGTCATTTTTTGCACACTTCTTTTCCATTACCTCTTTTTTTTTTTAATCTATTTATTTATTATTTTATTGAAAGAGCTTTTCTCTCTCTTCTCTCTTCTCTCTCTCTCTCTCTCTCTCTCTCTCTCTGACGCTCACCATGCAATGTCTCTGTTTAGCTGAGAGACATCGGTATGCTGATCTGAATGTCCTGTCGTTTGATCAAAGAGGGTTTGAAGTGTCATTTACAGAGAAGGGGTGGAGGGGGCGAGAGGACCGATGGAATTGAGAGTGGAATTAGGAAGAAGAGGGGGGGGGGGGGGGGGGAGTTAAAGAGCTCTCAGAGGAGGAGTTGAACGAGGAAGGATCGGGGAGAGAGGAGGGGAGGGGGGAGGTAGGGCTAGAGATGGAATGAGGAGGGATCAGTGGGGGAGGGGGTGTAGAGGTCAGGTGGGGAAGGGGGTGGAGTGGAGGGGTGGGGGAGGGGGTGGAGTGTAGAGGTCAGGTGGGGGAGGGGGTGGAGTGGAGGGGTGGGGGAGGGGGTGGAGTGGAGAGGTCAGGTGGGGGAGGGGGTGGAGTGGAGGGGTGGGGAAGGGGGTGGAGCGGAGAGATCAGGTGGGGGAGGGGGTGGAGTGGAGAGATCAGGTGTGTGTGTGTGGGGGGGGGGGGTTGTGGAGGGGTGGGGAGGGGTGGAGTGGAGGGGTGGGGGAGGGGGTGGAGTGGAGAGATCAGGTGTGGGGGGGGTGGAGTGGAGGGGTGGGGGAGAGGGTGGAGCGGAGAGATCAGGTGGGGGAGGGGTGGAGTGGAGAGATCAGGTGGGGGGTGGAGTGGAGGGGTGGGGAGCGGTGGAGTGGAGGGATGGGGGAGGGGGGTGGAGTGGAGAGGTCAGATGGGGGAGGGGTGGAGTGGAGGGGTGGCGGAGGGGGTGGAGCGGAGAGATCAGGTGGGGGAGAGGGTGGAGTGGAGAGATCAGGTGGGGGGTGGAGTGGAGGGGTGGGGAGGGGTGGAGTGGAGGGGTGGGGGAGGGGGTGGAGTGGAGAGATCAGGTGGGGTGGAGTGGAGGGGTGGGGAGGGGTGGAGTGGAGGGGTGGGGGAGGGGGTGGAGTGGAGAGATCAGGTGTGGGGGTGGTGGAGTGGAGGGGTGGGGGAGAGGGTGGAGCGGAGAGATCAGGTGGGGGAGGGGTGGAGTGGAGAGATCAGGTGGGGGGTGGAGTGGAGGGGTGGGGAGCGGTGGAGTGGAGGGATGGGGGAGGGGGGTGGAGTGGAGAGGTCAGATGGGGGAGGGGTGGAGTGGAGGGGTGGCGGAGGGGGTGGAGCGGAGAGATCAGGTGGGGGAGAGGGTGGAGTGGAGAGATCAGGTGGGGGGTGGAGTGGAGGGGTGGGGAGGGGTGGAGTGGAGGGGTGGGGGAGGGGGTGGAGTGTAGAGATCAGGTGGGGGTGGAGTGGAGGGGTGGGGAGGGGTGGAGTGGAGGGGTGGGGGAGGGGTGGAGTGGAGTGGAGAGAACAGGTGGGGGGTGGAGTGGAGAGGTGGGGAGGGGTGGAGTGGAGGGGTGGGGGAGGGGGTGGAGTGGAGAGATCAGGTGGGGGTGGAGTGGAGGGGTGGGGAGGGGGTGGAGTGGAGAGATCAGTTGGGGGAGGGGGTGGAGTGGAGAGATCAGGTGGGGGTGGGGGGGTGGAGTGGAGGGGTGGGGGAGGGGGTGGAGTGGAGGGGTGGGGGAGGGGGTGGAGTGGAGACATCAGGTGGCGGAGGGGGTGGAGTGGAGAGATCAGGTGGGGGGTGGAGTTGAGGGGTGGGGGAGGGGGGGAGCGGAGGGTAGGGGAGGGGGTGGAGTGGAGGGGTAGGGGAGGGGGTGGTGTGGAGGGGCGGGAGGGGGTGGAGGGGTGGAGTGGAGGGGTCAGGTGGGGGAACGGGTGGAGTGGAGGGATCAGGTGGGGGAGGGGGTCTGTCCTTTGTGTGTGATCCTCCGGTGAATCTGGAACAGCTCTGACGTCACCGTATCCTCCTGGATTTCCTGCATCCGCTCTTCTTGATCCTGACAGGCAACACACACACACACACACACACACACACACACACACACACACACACACGCACGCACGCACGCACGCACGCACGCACGCACGCACGC
>CM065734.1:60841687-60849187 GCA_033310375.1 Conus canariensis
ATCATCCCCTGAGGACCTGTCCCAACATGCTCTGAGGACCTGTTCCAATATTCCCCGAGGACCTGTTCCGATATCCCCTGGGGACTTATTCCAATATCCCCGAGGACCTGTCACAATATCTTCTAAGAACCTGTCCCAATATCCCTTAAGGACCTGTTCCAATATCCCCTGAGGATCTGTCCCAATATCCCTTGAGGACCTGTTCCAATATCCCCTGAGGACCTGTTTCAATATCCCCTGAGGACCTGTCCCAATATCTTCTTAGGGCATTCCCATCATTCCCCGAGGACCTGTCCCAATATCTCCAGAGGACCTGTTCAAATATCTCCTGAGGATCTGTTCCAAATATCCTGTCCCCGTATCCCCTGAAGACCTGTTCCCATATCCCCCGAGGACCTGTTCCAATATCCCCTGAGGACCTGTTCCAAGATCCCTTGAGTACCTGTTCGAATATCTCCTGAGGATCTTTTCAATATCTGCTGAGGACCTGTCCCAATATCCCTTGAGGACCTGTCCCTATATTCCTTGAGGACATGTCCCGATATCTATCGTGTACCTGTCCCAATATCCGTTGAGGTCCTGTCCCTATATCCGCTAAGGACCTGCCCAACTATCACCTGAGGACCTGTTCTAATATCCTCTGGGCATCTGTGTCAATATCCCTTCAGGACCTGTCCAAATATCCCCTGAGGATCTGTTTTAATATCCGCTGAGGACCTATCCCAATATCCCTTGAGGACCTGTTCCGTATCCTCTGGGACTGTTCCAATATCCTTCGAGGACCTGTCCAAATATCCCCTGAGGATCTGTTTCAATATCTGCTGAGGGCCTGTCCCAATATCCCTGTGAGGACCTGTTCCTATATCCTTGAGATCCGTCCCAATACCTGCTGTGTATCTGTCCCAATATTCGTTGAGGACCTGTTCCCAAATATCCACTGAGGACCTGTCCAAATATCCACGTGAGGACCTGTCTCAATATTCGTGAGGACCGTCCTCAGTATCCCTGAGCACCTGTCCCAACATCCCCCCAGGGCCTGTCCCAATATCCACTTGCCAGCACGCTATCCATGCAGACTGACCTTTTGCAGCTGGTAGGGCCGTTTCTCCCAGCTTCATTCCAGACTGGTTTCTTGGCCGCCTGCTGCTGCTGCCACTCCTTGCGCTTCTGGTGGCCGTTCCGCTCCGCCAGGCACCTTGCTCAGCTCGCCTCGCTGCAGCACGTCACGCCCCCTGCCAGTCACCTTGTACACGCCTCCGCCCTCTGTACACACGTCACGCCCCTGTACACACACACGTCACGCCCTCTGTACACACACACTCACCCTCTGTAACACACGTCACGCCCTCTGTAACACACACGTCACGCCCTCTGTACGCACACACGTCACGCCCCTGTACACACACACGTCACGCCCTCTGAAAACACACACGTCACGCCCTCTGTACGCACACACGTCACGCCCAGTGTATACACACGTTACGCCCCCTGTATACACACCTAACGCCGTCTCTATACACACACGTCACACCCTCTGTACACACACGTTACGCCCTCTGTATACACACGTCGCGCCCTCTGTACACAAAGTCACGTCCTCTGTACACACGCCCACTGTACACACAAGTCACGCCCTCTGTACACACAAGTCACTCCCTTTGTACACACAAGTCACGCCCTCTATACACACAAGTCACGCCCTCTGTACACACAAGTCACGCCCTCTGTATACACACACGTCACGCCCTCTATACACACACGTCACGCCCACTGTACACACAAGTCACGCCCTCTATACACACAAGTCACGCCCTTTGTATACACACAAGTCACGCCCTCTGTACACACACGTCACGCCCTCTATACACATAAGTTACGCCCTCTGTATACACATACGTCACGCCCTCTGTACAACATATCACGCCCTCTAAGCACACAAGTCACGCCCCCTGTACTCACACGTTACGTCCTTTGTATACACACACGTCACGCCCTCTGTATACACACAAGTCACGCCCTCTGTACACACACATCACGCCCTCTGTACACACCACGCGGCCTTCGATTCCGGCATCTGCAGCACACTCTATTTCCCCGTGTCTGCCTGCCTGCATGCCTGCCTGTTTGTCTGTCTGTCCGCCTGTCTGTCTGTCTGTCTGTCTCTCCCTGTCTTTGTCTCAGTCTGTCTGTCTGTCTGTCTCTCCCTGTTTTTGTCTCAGGCTGTCTGTCTGACTCTCTGTCTGTCTGTCTGTTTGTCTGTCTCTGTCTGTCTGTCTGTCTGTCTGTCTGTCTGTCTGTCTGTCTGTCTGTCTCTCTCTCTCTCCTCTCTCTCTCTCTCTCTCTCCTTCTCTCTCTCTCTCTCTCTCTCTCTCACGCATGCTGTCTATCGGTCCGACCATCTACCTACGTCTGTCTGCCTGTTTGTCTGCCTCTTTGTCTGTTTGTCTGTCTGTCTGTTTCTCCGTCAAACACACACACACACACACACACACACACACACACACACACACACACACACACACACACACACTGACGTTTTACAGTTCATCAGAAGCTCTCGGTGCATGGCCTCTCGTTCTTTGGAAACAGCACCAGGGGGAAGCACTCTTCGAGAATGACTTCTCTCCCCTACTTCTTCCGGCACTGCCACTGCGCCGTCAGCCTCATAGCCACTGGCTGTTTCGGCGGAGGTATTCTTGTTGTCATGATGACTGTTGTTGTTGCTGTTGTTGTTGTTGTTATTGTTGTTGCTGTTGTTGTTGTTGTCCTCACTGTTGTCCACGGCTGGCATTGATTGCTGCAAGGTGCGGGGGGAAGGAGGCGGGGGGAAGTCTTCCGAATCGTCAGTCTGGTAGTCTGGCTCTGGCTCAGGTAGCTGGCAGGACAGATCGCCTGCAATCAGGAGGGTACGTCACAGGTAATATGACTGTCTGCAGTCAGGATGGTATGTCACAGGTAATATGACTGCCTGCAGTCAGGATGGTATGTCACAGGTAATATGACTGCCTGCAGTCAGGAGGGTATGCCACAGGTGATATTGTGACTGACCTCAATCAGGAGGGTATGCCACAGGTAATATGACTGCCTGCAATCAGGAAGGTATGCCACAGGTAATATGACTGCCTGCAGTCAGGAGGGTATGCCACAGGTGATATTGTGACTGACGTCAATCAGGAGGGTATGCCACAGGTAATATGACTGCCTGCAGTCAGGAGGGTACGCCACAGGTAATATGACTGCCTGCAGTCAGGGGGGTATGCCACAGGTGATATTGTGACTGACCTCAATCAGGAGGGTATGCCACAGGTAATATGACTGCCTGCAGTCAGGAGGGTACGCCACAGGTAATATGACTGCCTGCAGTCAGGGGGGTATGCCACAGGTGATATTGTGACTGACCTCAATCAGGAGGGTATGCCACAGGTAATATGACTGCCTGCAGTCAGGAGGGTACGCCACAGGTAATATGACTGCCTGCAGTCAGGGGGGTATGCCACAGGTGATATTGTGACTGACCTCAATCAGGAGGGTATGCCACAGGTAATATGACTGCCTGCAGTCAGGAGGGTACGCCACAGGTAATATGACTGCCTGCAGTCAGGGGGGTATGCCACAGGTGATATTGTCTACAACCAAGAGGATAGAGTAACATGACTATATCCAGGTGGATAGAGTAACATGACTAAATCCAGGAGGATAGAGTAACATGACTAAATCCAGGAGGGTAGAGTAACATGACTAAATCCAGGAGGATAGAGTAACATGACTAAATCCAGGAGGATAGAGTAACATGACTGTCTATATCGAGGAAGATAGAGTAACATGACTGTCTACAACAAGGAGGATAGAGTAACATGACTGTCTATATCGAGGTGAATAGCGTAACATGACTGTCTACAACCAGGAGGATGGAGTAACATGACTGTCTACAATCAGGAGGATAGAGTAACATGACTATATCCAGGAGGATAGAGTAACATGACTATATCCAGGAGGATAGAGTAACATGACTATATCCAGGAGGATAGAGTAACATGACTATATCCAGGCGGATAGAGTAACATGACTATATCCAGGCGGATAGAGTAACATGACTGTCTACAACCAGGAGGACATAGTAACATGACTATATCCAGGAAGATAGAGCAACATGACTATATCCAGGAGGATAGAGGAAAGGATTGTCTACAACCAGGAGGATAGAGTAACATGACTATATATCCAGGAGGATAGAGTAACACGACTATATCCAGGAGGATAGAGTAACATGACTATATCCAGGAGGATAGAGTAACATGACTATATCCAGGAGGATAGAGTAACATGACTATATCCAGGAGGATAGAGTAACATGACATAATATCCAGGAGGATAGAGTTACATGACTACATCCACGAAGAAGAGTAACATGACTATATCCAGGAGGATAGAGTAACATCACTGTCTACAACCAGACGGATAGAGTGACATGACTATATCCAGGAGGATAGAGTAACATGACTATATCCAGGAGGATAGAGTAACATGACTGTCTACAACCAGGAGGATAGAGTAACATGACTATATCCAGGAGGATAGAGTAACATGACTGTATCCAGGAGGATATAGTAATATGACTGTCTATATCGAGGAAGATAGAGTAACCTGACTATATCCAGGAGAATAGAGTAACATGACTGTCTACAGCCAGGGGATGGAGTAACATGACTGTCTACAACCAGGAGGATAAAGTAATGGGACTGTTGTTACCAGGAAGATAGAGCAACATGACTGTCTACAACCAGGGGATAGAGTAACATGACTGTCTACAACCAGGGGATAGAGTAACATGACTGTCTACAACCAGGAGGATAGAGTAACATGACTGTCTACAACCAGGAGGATAGAGTAACATGACTATATCCAGGTGGATAGAGTAACATGACTATATCCAGACGGATAGAGTAACATGACTGTCTACAACCAGGAGGATAGAGTAACATGACTGTCTACAACTAGGGGATAGAGTAACATGACTGTCAACAACCAGAAGGATAGAGGAAAGGATTGTTACAACCAGGAGGATACAGTAACATGACTATATCCAGGAGGATAGAGTAACATGACTATATCCAGGAGGACAGAGTAACATGACTATATCCAGGAGGATAGAGTAGCATGACTATATCCGAGAGGATAGAGTTACATGACTGTCTACAACCAGGAGGATAGAGTAACATGACTGTCTACAACCAGGGGATAGAGTAACATGACTGTCAACAACCAGAAGGATAGAGTAAAAGGATTGTCAACAATCAGGAGGATAGTGTTATATGAAGATCTTCAATCAGAATGCTAGAGTGATATGATTCTCTGAAGGCTAGAGTGATATGACTGTCTGAAGGCTAGAGTAACATGACTTTCTGAAGGCTAGAGTAATATGACTATCTGAAGGCTAGAGTAATATGACTTTCTGAAGGCTAGAGTAATATGACTTTCTGAAGGCCAGGGTAATATGACTATCTGAAGGCTAGAGTAATATGACTATCTGAAGGCTAGAGTAATATGACTTTCTGAAGGCTAGAGTAATATGAGTTCCTGATGGCTAGAGTAATATGACTTTCTGAAGGCTAGAGTAATATGACTTCCTGATGGCTAGAGTAATATGACTTCCTGATGGCTAGAGTAATATGACTTTCTGAAGGCTAGAGTAATATGACTTCCTGATGGCTAGAGTAATATGACTTTCTGAAGGCTAGAGTAATATGACTTTCTGAAGGCTAGAGTAATATGACTTCCTGATGGCTAGAGTAATATGACTTTCTGCAACCAGACAGAGATATGAATATGTGATTGCTTGCCACCAGGAGGGTATGGTAAATTGATTTCGTTTGCAAAAAGGAGGCGAGGAGGTCATGAGAGTTTGACCTGGAGTAATGGCCATATGATTGTCAGTAAACACGACGATATAACACCATGGCTATCAGTAGCCAGGACGAAATCGCAAAATGCTTGTCTAATGCCATGGTGATGTGGCGTATGATTTTCTGTAACCATGACGTTAATTTAGTCTGATGGTCTGTAACCAAGATGATAATATTGTAGGTCTGTACCATGACAATAAGATGATGGTAATGTGATTGCTGTATGATGACAATAAGGCAATATGATGGTCTATAACCATGCTGATAGGGTAATATGATTGTATGTATGATGACAATAAGGCAATATGATGGTCTATAACCATGATGATATGGTAATATGATTGTATGTATGATGACAATAAGGCAATATGATGGTCTATAACCATGCTGATTGGTAATATGATTGTATGTATGATGACAATAAGGCAATATGATGGTCTATAACCATGCTGATAGGGTAATATGATTGTATGTATTATGACAGTAAGGCATTATGATGGTCTATGACCATGATGATTGGTAATATGATTGTCTGTACCATGATGATAAGGCAATATGGTAATCTGTAATCATCGTGATATACCAACGTAGTTGTATGTAGCCATGATGATATACCAATGAATGTCTGTAGCCATGATGATATGTCAATGAATGTCTGTAGCCATGGTGATATGTCAATGATTGTCTGTAGCCATGATGATATGTCAATGAATGTCTGTAGCCATAATGATATACCAATGATTGTCTGTGGCCATGATGATATGTCAATGATTGTCTGTGGCCATGATGACATGTCAATAATTGTCTGTGGCCATGATGACATGTCAATGATTGTCTGTGGCCATGATGATAGGTCAATGATTGTGGCCATGATGATATGTCAATGATTGTCTGTAGCCATGATGACATGTCAATGATTGTCTGTGGCCATGATGACATGTCAATGATTGTCTGTGGCCGTGGTGATATGTCAGTTATTGTATGTAGCCATGATGATATGTCAATGATTGTCTGTAGCCATGATGACATGTCAATGATTGTCTGTGGCCATGATGACATGTCAATGATTGTCTGTGGCCGTGGTGATATGTCAGTTATTGTATGTAGCCATGATGATATGTCAATGATTGTCCGTGGCCATGATGACATGTTAATGATTGTCCGTGGCCATGATCATGTGTCAATGATTGTCCGTGGCCATGATGACTGTTAATGATTGTCCGTGGCCATGATGATATGTCAATGATTGTCTGTGGCCATGATGACATGTCAATGATTGTCCGTGGCCATGATGATATGTCAATGATTGTCTGTAACCATGATGATATGTCAAAGATTGTCTGTGGCCATGATGATATGTCAATGCTTGTCTGTAGCCATGATGATATGCCAAGCATGCAATGAACAAGAACTCTCAAGCTTCTTAGAAGACTGGATGAAAACATCGACAAGATAAGGCATGACAGCATGGATATGATGTACATAGCTGCATGGTTCTGATAATACGCAGTGGAATGGCTCTGATAATGCATGCAGTGTGGTTCTGATATCACAGGGCAGTATGTTTCTGATAATACATGCGGTGTGGTTCAGTAAT
>CM065734.1:60854187-60867813 GCA_033310375.1 Conus canariensis
TTTTTCCTGTGTCTCTGACACTTCCAACCAGTGTGTTTCTCTGTCTGTGTCTCTGCACACTTCTTACAGGTGTGTTTTTCCTGTGTCTCTGACACTTCCAACCAGTGTGTTTCTCTGTCTGTGTCTCTGCACACTTCTTACAGGTGTGTTTTTCCTGTGTCTCTGACACTTCCAACCAGTGTGTTTCTCTGTCTGTGTCTCTGCACACTTCTTACAGGTGTGTTTTTCCTGTGTCTCTGACACTTCCAACCAGTGTGTTTCTCTGTCTGTGTCTCTGCACACTTCTTACAGGTGTGTTTTTCCTGTGTCTCTGACACTTCCAACCAGTGTGTTTCTCTGTCTGTGTCTCTGCACACTTCTTGCCGGTGTGTTTCTCTGTCTCTCTCTCTGTCTCTACACACTTCTTACTGGTGTGTTTTTCCTGTCCCTCTGCACACCTTACCAGTGTATTTCTCTGTTTGTTTCTCTCCACACTTCTTACTGGAGTTCCTCTGTCTCTCTGCACACTTCCTACTGGTGTTTCTATGTCTCTCTACACACTTCTTGCCGGTGTATTTTTCCTGTCTTTCAGCACACTTCTGACCAGTGTGTTTCTCTCTCTCTCTCTGTTTTTGCACTCTTCTTAACTGTGCATTTCTCTGTCCGTCGCTCCGCACACTTCTTTCCGATTTGTTTTTCCTGTCTCTTTGCACACTTCAGACGGGTGTGTTTTTCTGTCTGAACACTTCTCACAGGCGTGTCTCTCTGTCTGTCTGCCTGCCTGCACGCTACCTCATGCTGTCTGTCTGTCCGTCTCTTTCTGCACGGAGTGTCTTGCCGCGATTGTCTCTGGATCTCAGGGTGTGTCAGGTACCTGCACACACACACAGACACACAGACACAGCACACACTGTAGGACACAGTTCCGTTTCAGTCCTCGTCTCGTCTTTCCGCCACCTGTGACCCCCGTCTCTCACCGCCCTTCACTGACGCCAGTAGAACACACCTGGTTCCACCTGACTGACTTTCAGCGACTTTCGTGTCACACACATGGTCACACAAACAAGCACGTAGAGAGAGAGAGAGAGAGAGAGAGAGAGAGAGAGAGAGAGAGAGAGAGAGAGAGAGAGAGAGAGCAAGTGACAACAACGACAATGACAATGATTCTTTAATTCATAACGGAAAAAGTATTAGCTTAGTTAGCCGATGCTTAGTTAGTTAGTTAGTTAGTTAGAGAGAGAGAGAGAGAGAGAGAGAGAGAGAGAGAGAGAGAGAGACAGACAGAACAGACACACACACACACACACACACACACACACACACACACACACACACACACACACACACACACACACACACACAAACAGGGCCAATGGCGAAGTCAGATGGAATTAAATACACCTTTTGACTCGTGAATGCCTTGTTATGTATACACATATACTGTTGCACACACTTCGAGGCCAATGACGCAGTCAGATGGTAATGAATACGCCTAATGATCTCATGTATGCCTTGTTACAATCACACACTCTCAATCTCTCTGTCTGTCTGTCTGTCTGTCTGTCTGTCTGTCTCTCTCTCTCTCTTGGTTGCTCACTCATTCACTCACTTATCCACCCTTTCTCTCTCTCTCTCTCTCTCTCACCACACACACACACACACACACACACACACACACACACACACACACACACACACACTTCGCGCACACACAGAGGCAGGAAGCATTTGCAAGCAGGTAGTATCTAACGACCCAAGAACTTTGAAGGCAACCAGCACGGGGAAATGCTCACTGCTACAGTGGTTTCCAGAACAACTGGTCATAACACTGGGTGATAGGCTCTGTCCATCCTACCAGGTCCACTTCATGTCGCTACAAATGAGACGAACAAGGAATGGCCCTTTCCTTTCGTTCCCAGTTTGGAACATTTTGGGGATGTTTTAGAGGTTTATAGTCATATTAACTTGCATCACATGTCTGTTTTTTTTTTGTTTTTTTTTTCAATTCTCTTTTTCCCCCACCGCTGTTTATGTACTGTAACAAAATGTCGTGAAACCATTATAACTAATGTGGTGTAACACGATTGTATTTATCCTTAAGTCAGTAGTATTATTTCATTTAAATACAGGAACCTATTTTCGCTGAAATACGTTGTACGTTTAATTTTCTCCATGTCTTTCAGGTGGCAAAGTCTGAAAAACAAAACACCAAACTTTTGTTTGATTTATTACACAGCAATTATTTCTGAAAACTCGAAAAAAAAATATATGGCATAAATGTCCCAGCTCTCCAGATATATATCCTTCCTGATTCACCACTCCCCCTGTCCCGGTGCCCCCATATTCATCCAGCTCCATCTGTTTATACAGCCTTGACGTCCCGCACCGGCCACCTGAATTCCTTCGCAGACCACCTGAGTGTGGAGCAGAACAAATGAGATCATTGCAGACCTCACTGATCACAACGCTTCAGGTGTAAAAAGAACGTAGAGTTCAGAGAAGACCAAGATGCCACAGATTGTTGTTTCATATACACTGTTCAATCTTTATCATACATGCCAGACCTTACAGTTCCATGAAGATCAAGATGCCGCAAGACTGTTGTTAAATTAACAGTGGACAGTGTTTATCTGATAAAACAGACCTTCACAATTCCACGAAGACCAAGATGTCACCAGACTGTTGTTACAATTGCAGTGTAGAATGTTCATCAGAGCACGGTGGAGGACACAAACTCCTCGATAACAAACACGTGCACCAAAGTAATTTGTCATAAAACGTCATCTTCCTTAATAAACACATGTCACAAGATCCTTTGTCACACAAACTCATCCTTGTTAACAGTTACATGTGGACATAAGTCATACAAATATATCGTTAATCGATCACACAAGCCATTCTTGTTTAAAAGATCACACAAGTCACCCTCATTCACAGATCACACAAAGTCACCCTCATTCACAGATCACACAAAGTCATCCTCGTTAACAGACAGATGTGGACATCTGTCACACAAAGTCCACAACTGTCATACAAAGTCATCCTCGTTAATAGACACATGAATAGAAATCTGTCACACACAAAGCAATCCTAGGTAATCGACACACCCAAGTCATCTGTCACACACAAAGTCATCCTAGGAAATAGACACAACCAAATCATCTGTCACACACAAAGTCATCCTAGGAAATAGACACAACCAAATCGTCTGTCACACACAAAGTCATCCTAGGTAATCGACGCACCCAAGTCATATGTCACACACAAAGTCATCCTAGGTAGTAAAATCGTCTGTCACACACAAAGTCATCCTAGGTAATCGACACACCCAAGTCATATGTCACACACAAAGTCATCCTAGGTAACAGACACATCCAAGTCATACGTCACACACAAAGTCAGCCTAGGAAACAGACACACCCAAGTCATATGTCACACACAAAGTCACCCTAGGTAATAGACACACCCAAATCACCTGCAATACAGACAGAGTCCTCAAAGATGGCCATGCAGTCGTACCACACAGCAAATCACAGAAACGAAGCTCTCCACGTCTCCATGACTGTAGTAGTACTTCAGACACCCGTACTGTAACACTAAACGTGCCAAGCTGGGCTGACCTACATAGCAAGCAACAACTCTCAGAAAGCAGACCTACACTAACCTAGACTGTCCAGGCTGCCTGTCACTGCGGCGGCAGCCAGAGAGAGAGAGAGAAGAGAGAGAGAGAGAGAGAGAGAGAGAGAGAGAGAGAGAGAGAGAGAGAGAGAGAGAAGAGAGAGAATCAATCTTCTTTAATGAGGGATAAAGAATAAGCATAATATAAGCTTTTTTTACATCTTGCCCTCGATGAAGTAAAAACAAACAAAAAACAAACAAACAAACAAACAAAAAAACAACAACCACGATGATATGTGACTTCCAAAACTAAATGAACTATCTAAATAGTGAAAAGAATACTAGACTGAAATACAAAAGGCAATCGAAGATTAACACAATCAACCTTTCACACACACACACACACACACACACACACACACACACACACACACACACACACACACACACACACACACACATCCCCCCCCCCCCCCACAACACACACAAAAGAAAACTTTGCAAAGAGAGAGAGAGAGAGAGAGAGAGAGAGAGAGAGAGAGAAGAGAGAGAGAGAGAGAGAGAGAGAGAGAGAGAGAGAGAGAGAGAGGGCTATGAATAGCCAGCAGCGTCAGGTGGACCCTAATTCCACCACGTGCAGTGAAGGTCCACTGTTGGACGTGACCACCGAGTGGCTGTGGTGTTCGGCAGCCAGCGTGGACTGTGAGAATTCCGGGAGTGATGAAGCGTGCAGCATTGCCTGTGGTCTCTCACAGGGTCACACAGGGTGGAGCACCGCCGCCTTTGTTGACATTGTCAACACTGCCTGGCCCTTTCAACAGTCTTCTCTACTATATACTTACACTGTCAAAACTGCCAGGTGTTCACTGTCATATCTACCTACATGTCAACACTGTCAAGTGTTCCCTATCATCTCTACCTGCACTGTTAATACTGTCAGGTGTTCACTGTCATCTCTACCCACGCTGTTAACGCTGCCAGGCGTTTGTCATCTCTACCTACACTGTTAACACTGTCAGGTGTTCACTGTCATCTCTACCTACACTGTCTACACTGTCAGGTGTTCACTATCATCTCTGCCTACATTGTCTACACTGTCAGGTGTTCACTATCATCTCTGCCTACATTGTCTACACTGTCAGGTGTTCACTATCATCTCTGCCTACATTGTCTACACTGTCAGGTGTTCACTATCATCTCTACCTACACTGTCTACACTGCCAGGTGTTCACTGTCATCTCTACCTACACTGTCTACACTGCAGGTGTTCACTGTCATCTCTCTACATTGTCTACACTGTCAGGGTGTTCACTGTCATCTCTACCTACATTGTCTACACTGTCAGGGTTCACTATCATCTCTACCTACACTGTCAACACTGCAGGTGTTCACTATCATCTCTACCTACACTGTCAACACTGCCAGGTGTTCACTGTCATCTCTACCTACACTGTCACACTGCCAGGGTTCACTGTCATCTCTACCTACACTGTAACACTGCCAGGTGTTCACTGTCATCTCTACCTACACTGTCAACACTGCCAGGTGTTCACTGTCATCTCTACCTACACTGTTAACACTGCCAGGGTTCACTGTCATCTCTACCTACACTGTTAACACTGCCAGGTTTCATGCCTCTACATTGTCAACACTGCCAGGTGTTCACTGTCATCTCTGCCTACACTGTCAACACTGCCAGGGGTTTGTCATCTCTGTCTACATTGTCAACACTGCCATGTGTTCACTGTCATCTCTACCTACACTGTTAACACTGCCAGGGGTTCACTGTCATCTCTACCTACACTGTTAACACTGCCAGGGGTTTGTCATCTCTGCCTACATTGTCAACACTGCCATGTGTTCACTGTCATCTCTACCTACACTGTTAACACTGCCAGGGGTTCACTGTCATCTCTACCTACACTGTTAACACTGCCAGGGGTTCACTATCATCTCTACCTACACTGTTAACACTGCCAGGGGTTCACTATCATCTCTACCTACACTGTTAACACTGCCAGGTGATTCACTATCATCTCTACCTACACTGTTAACACTGCCAGGGGTTCACTATCATCTCTACCTACATTGTCAACACTGCCAGGGGTTTGTCATCTCTGCCTACATTGTCAACACTGCCATGTGTTCACTGTCATCTCTGCCTACACTGTCAACACTGCCAGGTGTTCACTATCATCTTTACCTACACTGTTAACACTGCCAGGTGTTTGTCATCTCTGCCTACATTGTCAACACTGCCAGGTGTTCACTGTCATCTCTACCCACATTGTCAACACTGCCAGGTGTTCACTGTTATCTCTACCTACATTGTCAACACTGTCAGGTGTTCACTGTCATCTCTACCTACATTGTCAACACTGTCAAGTGTTCACTGTCATCTCTACCTACAGTGTCAACACTGCCAGGTGTTCACTGTCATCTCCACCTACATTGTTAACACTGCCTGGTGTTCACTGTCATCTCTACCTACAGTGTCAACACTGCCTGGTGTTCACTGTCATCTCTACCTACAGTGTCAACACTGCCTGGTGTTCACTGTCATCTCTACCTACATTGTTAACACTGCCAGGTGTTCACTGTCATCTCCACCTACATTGTCAACACTGCCAGGTGTACACTGTCATCTCCACCTACATTGTCAACACTGCCAGGTGTACACTGTCATCTCCACCTACATTGTCAACACTGCCAGGTGTACACTGTCATCTCCACCTACATTGTCAACACTGCCAGGTGTACACTGTCATCTCCACCTACATTGTCAACACTGCCAGGTGTTCACTGTCACATCAACCAACACCGTCAATTATGCTAGGTTTCACTGACATCTCTACCAAGACCGTCAACAACGCTAGGTGATCAATCTTACAATACAGAACAAATTAGACACGACAGAACATGTGTACTCCATCATTGTTATTGACATTAGGCTATGTCCCAGAAACTGTCAGAGACACCTGTTGTCATTCTACTTTCCTGGCTCATCGTACATAATTATGATCATTGGTTGTTCCTCCACCTCCATCCTGTCATGTCCTTTGTTCCTTCCAATGTGTTCTACCACCTCCATCCCTATAATGTCCTTTGTTCCTTCCAATGTGTTCCACCACCTCCATTCCTCTCATGTCCTTTGTTCCTTCCAATGTGTTCTACCACCTCCATCTCTGTCATGTCCTTTGTTCCTTCCAATGTGTTCTACCACCTCCATCACAGTAATGTCCTTTGTTCCTTCCAATGTGTTCTACCACCTCCATCACAGTAATGTCCTTTGTTCCGTCCAGTCCATCGGCAGCCTATAGCCTTTATATCCTCCTGTCTCCGATCGGCAAAAAACGTTGGAAGGCAAACACCTGCAGACTTTACACTTCTAAACCTTCTTTATGAAGTCCCACTTTCCGCAATATCATACGCTGTGTCGTCCCGCCAACATGCTGCAGGAGATACAGTCTAATACACGCATACAGTGCATGCACAATAAAGAACAAAGTTTCTTTGCGCTTTTAACTATCACGATGCCCCTAGTAGGGTCACCGATGTTCGACAGGCAGAGGTTGAAGGTCGGGACTACCAGTGATCTCCCTTTGTCTGTTTCATCTTCTGGCTGTTCTATTTTCAGCTCCCATCAAGCAGTCTTTTCTCCATTCTTCCTTTTTCTGTGGTCTTCGTTTGAGCCGCCATATTTGCCGTGCTGTCTGAGTTCAGATGGAGGGGAATGATTCTAAAGACAGAGAGAACATTGCGGCTCTTAGCATCCCTCCTTTACTGGGACTTCCGCTAGACAGCAGATGCACATCAGCCTGACATGCACCAGTCCGCCCCCCATCGATTGGTTGGATGAAGCTTTCTGACTGGCCATGTTGACCCCTGAAGTATTGAACCCTCTATTCCAAAGAGCCAGGCACGTTCAGGGAGGAAGGGAAAGGGGAGGAGGAGCGGGGGGGGGGGGGGGGGGAGATAAGGTCGAGTTAGTTTCTGTCGTATATCCCTCCCCAAACCTGGATGGGGTCAAGACTATTTTTGTCGACTCTGTCCCCTTAGTTGAACTGTTCGGTGGGTGGGTGGGTAGGGAAAGGATGTATAACCAAAATCTTAGACTATGGCTTTAAACAACCGCTATCCCCACCCTAAACAGGGAGATGAACAGAGACGTCCTCAGACTGTGCTGATGACAGCGACTCAGAAATAATGCCCACAGACACTCTCTTTCCGATTTTCGAGTTTGTAAATTCTACGTCTGCAATACAGGGTTTCAGGTGTCAGAAGTTGGGATCTATAGGGATCGGTGCTCTTGGAGAGGAGGGGGGGGGGGGGGAGGAGGAGGGGTTGTAGTACATGTTACATGGCGGTCCACGAGGGCCGTGTGAAGGACTGACCCACCACACCCACTGCAGTGGCAGCCCCTCCTCCTGACAGGAGTGCCTGGTGTGGCACCTGGAGAAATCATACAGAAAGTCAGGGCATGGAAGATTTCTTTTTTTTTTTTTAAGCAAAGAACTGGGTGGTCTGTCGCATTCTGTATCGTCGAAAAAAGTGTCGACAGAGTGGACCTATTTTCAGAGTGACATGTCACGACTTTTTGAGACAGTGCAAGTTAAACTGAACTGGGGGGAGGGGGGAGGGGGTTGGAGGGGAGGGGCATTTAATCCGCCTCTTTTAAAAAAAAAGTGAATACCCCGGGCTGGAACATGAAACCCACCGTTTCCTAGCTGGTCCAGGAAACGAACATTCCCACTGCTGGAAAGCCACCACCCCCCACCCTTCTCTTCCTCTCCCTCCTCCTCCTCCCTGCGTCTCGATCTCCGAGAGCAGTACCTATTTGGACTGGAGGGAGAGGAGAGAAGGGTGGGGGGTGGGCTTTCCAGCAGTGGGCGGGGAGGAACGGGATAAGGATGGAGATGATCCGACCTCCATCCCTTCTTGCAGGGCCTACACTGTTCTGCCTGATGGCGGGTCTGCCTGTGGGACTGGACCATGCTTTGATGGAAGCTGAATAAAGCCACCAAATCAATACGCACGTTGGGAGGCACATGACGAAGACGCGGAGACAGGCTGAGCAGTCTGATGCTGGTCTCTATGGATAGCATGGACACAACTATGCAACATCGTGTGTATTACAGACCATCAGTGGGCAACGTCGTGTGTATTACAGACTACCAGAGGGCAACGTTGTGCCTATCACAGACCACCAGAAGGCAACGTTGTGCCTATGACAGACCATCAGTAGGAAACGTTGTACCTATCACAGACCATCAGTGGGCAACGTTGTGCTATCACAGACCATCAGTGGGCAACGTCGTGTGTATTACAGACTACCAGAGGGCAACGTTGTGCCTATCACAGACCACCAGAAGGCAACGTTGTGCCTATGACAGACCATCAGTAGGAAACGTTGTGCCTATCACAGACCATCAGTGGGCAACGTTGTGCCTATCACAGACCATCAGTGGGCAACGTTGTGCCTATCACAGACCATCAGTGGGCAACGTTGTGCCTATCACAGACCATCAGTGGGCAACGTTGTGCCAATCACAGATCATCAGTGGGTAATGTTGTGCCTATTACAGACCATCAGTGGGCAGCGTTGTGCCTATCACAGATCATCAGTGGGTACTGTTGTGCCTATTACAGACCATCAGTGGGCAACGTTGTGCCTATCACAGACCATCAGTAGGCAATGCTGCTGTGCCTATCATAGACCATCAGTGGACAACACTGTGTCTGTCACAGACCATCAGTGGGCTACGTTGTGTCTATCACCGGGTCCTTAGTAGGCAACGTTGTGTCTATCACCGGCTGTCAGTGGGCAACACTGTATCTATCACAGACCTTTAGTGGGCAATGATGTGTACAGTACAGATAATCAGTGGGCAACATTGCATCTATCCGAGATCATCAGTGGACAACATTGCATCTATCTGAGATCATCATGGGCAACATTGCATCTATCTGAGATCATCAGTGGGCAACATTGCATCTATCTGAGATTATCAGTGGGCAATGTCGTATCAATAACAGACCATTAGTAGGCAACGTTGTGTCTATAGCAGACCGTCAATAGGCACTTTTGTGTCTAGTGACCATCAATGCAGAGAGGGGGGGGGGGGGGGGGAGGTCGTTCAAGCACATCAGCATCTCTGAATGAAATCTAGACATACAAAATAAGAAATAAGAAATAAAATGTGAAATGAGAAAAGACTGTGTTGGAAAAAAAAAATTCTGCTACAAGATGAACCACACACACACAACACACACACACACACACACACACACACACACACACACACACACGCACACACACAACACACGCACACACACACATACACCAACACACACACACACACACACACACACACACACACACACACACACACACACACACACATGCAAGCATGCAGGAGCAAACAAACAAACAAGCACACACACACAAACATACAAACACACAGAGGTGCGCCCCCCCCCCCCCCCTCACACACATACACACACACTTCAGAAGCAAAAATATCTGGAAAAGAATAGACAAAATTAAAAAAGGAATGCACAAATTCATCTATCCACCACCCCAAACTTGGTTACGGATAAACAAGCTGTTGCCAATCTATTGATTTCCATCACAGACGTACAAGCTGTGGACAGTCTATTGATGTCAGTCACAGACAAACAATTAAGCTGTTGCTAGTCTATTGACCTCCATGACAAGCAAACTGTCGCCAATCTGTTGACCTCCATGACATACAAACTGATGCCAATCTATTGACCTCCATGACAAGCAAACTGTCGCCAATCTGTTGACCTCCATGACATATAAACTGATGCCAATCTGTTGACCTCCATGACATACAAACTGATGCCAATCTGTTGACCTCCATGACATACAAACTGATGCCAATCTATTGGCCTCCATGACAAGCAAACTGTCGCCAATCTGTTGACCTCCATGACGTACAAACTGATGCCAATCTGTTGACCTCCATGACATACAAACTGATGCCAATCTATTGACCTCCGTGGCAGACAAGCAAGCTGTTGCCATCCTTTTGACCTCCATCATCGAAAGTAACTCTGCATAAGCTAATAAGTCTACTGTCTTTTTAGAAAAACAAATAATTCAAAGAAACTTAGTCCTGTCAATTATTCTCTGACAATAATGAAGACTGCAATCTGCCATTTTATCTCCATGAACAAAAATGGCTCTTTCAGGGGTCTGGCATTGATTAAATTCATTTTCAGTTTTCGGTTTATTGTTCTGAGAGCTGTGTCTACACTAGCCAAAAAGTTTACAATCCTAGCTAGATTATGGGTTCTCTCTCTCTCTTTTTTTTTTTTTTTTTGTTGCTGTCCCAACCTCTGCGCCACCTCAGAGGCAGTGCACCCACGCCGCTCATTCCGACACCCCGTCCACAGCCACAGCCCGGTCGGCCCCGCCGCAGCCTCGGCACCAGCAATCCACAGGGAGCAGTCAATGTCAAGTCGTCAAGAGGCAACCCACCGGAGGAGACACTGCACTGCTGCCGAGTCACTTCGGTGGTGTTCAGTGGCGTTCTGATCTAACATACGCAGGACACCACCTACTAAGTCCCCTACTGACGACAATAATTGCTTAGTCGCGGAGCCGGCGTGAGTGAGCTCTCCCTCCGGAGGGCGCCACCACGTCCGTCCAACGACAGCCCCCATGGACTCGCCGATACCGGTGACCCCGACGGAACCAAACCAAAGCCACAGACGTGGAGAGGACATCGAAATTGAGGTCACCATGAGAGCAGGGCATGAAGGGCCACAGAATTTGAGACATTTTTTTTTATGCTGATCGATGAGAATGAGGATGATTAAGATGATGCTACGGATTTCCATTTCGGTCTGAGACTACATGACAGGGCTGTACTCTACGCTTCCTTTCATAATATATCCCGGCGTCAACCAGGCCCGAGAGATACAGGCATCTGCAGTGTTGGTCAGGAAATTTGAGCAACACTCTCAGAAACGCATCCATTAAGTGGATGAAACTGGACTGTGTGGTCCCAGTCTTCCCAACTGGGTCCGCAGCAACTCAACTCTGGGTAGGAGCCGGTCGGGGCAGAAAAACCCACATGACTTCTGATGGGATTCGAACCCACGACCCTCCCAGCCGGGAGTCCGCGACGCTAACCACTTCGCCACGGCGGCTGGTCATGGGTTCTCTCTTTGTTAAAACATCTTCATTGTTCCAGTTTCAAAATTGGAGAAAGGTTTTGCGAATCCCTTTAATATTTGTCCAATAACTCTGACTTGTTTCTTTTGTGAATTGATGGAAAATGTTTTATCCCTTGACTGACACAGAAGCTGGGAACCAGTGGTCTGTTAGTCACTAAACAGCGAAGCTTCCCCCTCGAGTCCTCCCACAATGGACCACTCAGTCCGTTTACAAACCACTGCCTGGAACATGTTTATCAATACCCAGGTAATGTGGCCCCTTTTGACACGGAGAAAGGTTATGACACCACTTGGAAATAGTCTTATTTTGTTAATTATTTCAATTATGTGGATTTTCAAGGCAATTTACTTTTTTCATTGAAAAAATTAAAAATCCTGTCAGATCAACAGTTTTCAGTTCACACTGGCATGATTTTCTCTGAGATCCATGAGCCTTCAGCCTTTGTTCCCCGGTGGCTCTGCACTCTAAACAGCTGGGGCCACCTACACGTGCATATGACGCCCCGCTCCAGCGTGGCATTAACAGATCCAAACAGCTGGGGCCACCTACACGTGCATATGACGCCCCGCTCCAGCTTGACATTAACAGGTCCAAACAGTAGCCAGGTAGAAAAAGGACTTTACTCTCTCATCTCCCACACCTCTACATATCCATTTTCATAATTTTCGATAACAGTTTTCTGACTTTGAAATTTGTTCCGGAAATCCTGCCATCCCAGCTGTGAAAGAAGCCAGATTTCTGGGAATTATTTGGAAGAGAAAATCAACTTTAAAAGTCAAATGTAATACTTTAAAATCCTGTCAGAAAGCAATGAATGTCCTTCCAGTTGTGGCTAAGATAGACTAGGGAACTGCTAAGAATGATAAACATACTCTGAGTTAATTGTGCCATGGCTGTCATTTATGGTTCTGTGCGGCATTATCCCACACACCATCTACTGCATTATCCCACACACCATCTACGGCATTATCCCACACACCATCTACGGCATTATCCCACACACCATCTACGGCATTATCCCCACACCAATCTACCTTCACACAAACTCACCAAGGGCACAGACCTGGAGAGGACATCGAAACTGAGGTCACCATGAGAGCAGGGCATGAAGAGCCTCAGAATTTTAGACTTTTTTATGCAGTGATCATAACTGACAATGGTAATAATATACATCTGGTTAAACAATGACAATGATCTAGGTCTGGTTATAAGCAGTGTCCTCAATGGACAACAGTAAAAACACACATCTGGTTGGACAACGGGACAACAGTAATAATATACTCATCATCAGTGGTCACAACTGACAGTGATAATGATTTACATTTGGTTAGACAACATTAATAATGTACACCTGGTTATAGCCAGTGCTCATAATGGACAATGGTAATATGGTTATCATCAATGTCCACAATGGACAATAGTTTTAATGTACATCAGATTACAATTAACGTTTACGATGCACAATAATAAGGGCACATATTGGTTGGACGAGGGTGTTATAATATACGTCTGATTATAATCAACATGCACAATGGTTGCAAGTAAAACATAACTTAGTTTATATGAAACCGGATTTGTTTCCCACAAAATCTCAGTTTAACCGAAATGTCATGCGATGGAATGCTCACTATGAAACAGGTTCCTGCAGAGTGTTTGGATATGCATAATACCAGACATCAGTAATGTGCAATAGGCTCCATGAAGACCTTGATGAAGGATCTTCCACCAAGTGCGATTTTTAAAAATTTCTTAAAATGATAGATATTTCTGGTTGAGTCTGGGATCTTGTTGAAAATAGATCCAAAATCATGTAAATTATT
>CM065734.1:60867913-60910413 GCA_033310375.1 Conus canariensis
CACAGAACATGTTACTCCACATGTTATTGACATTGGGCTTTTCCCCCAGAAACTGCAAACCCTGTTTCTTTCACTTTCCTGGCTCATCGTACAAATTAAATCATTGGTTTTTTCCCTTTCCACCCCATCCGGGGTTTTTTTCCCTTTTTTTCCTTCCAATTGTTCAAACCACCTCCACCCCTATAATTCCTTTGTTCCTTCCAATGTTTTTTTCCACCCGCCCATTCCTCCTTTCCTTTTTTCCTTTCCCAAATTTTTAAAAACTCCCCACCTCCATCTCTGTCATGCCCCTTTGTTCCTTCCAATTTTTCTCCCAAACCTCCATCCAGAAAATGTCCTTTGTTTCCTTCCAATGTTTTTTCAAACCCCCCTCCATCCAGAAAATTTTCCTTTTTGTTCCCCCATTCCATCGGCACCCCATAGCCTTTAATCCTCCTGTCTCCGATGGGGGAAAAAAACGGGGAAGGCAAACCCCTGCAAATTTTACACTTCTTAAACCCTTCTTTTGAAGTCCCTTTTTCCCCGCAATATCATACCTGTTCGCCCCCCGGCCAACATGCTGAAAGGAAAGATACATCAATTCACGAATCCCATTTCTTTGCAAAATTAAGAAAAAAGTTTCTTTGCGCTTTAACTATCACGATGCCCCTATAGGTCACCGATTTCACAGGCAGGGGGTTAAAGGGTTTGGGGACTACCAGTAAACCCCCCTTTTCTTTTTCATTTTCTGGCTTTTTCTATTTTCACTCCCATAAAAGCATCTTTTCCCATTCTTCCTTTTTCTGTGGTCTTCGTTTGAGCCCCATTTTTTGCCGGCGGTCTAAACCCAGTTTGAGGGGAATAAATCTAAAGACAAAAAAAAACTTTGGGCGGCTCTTAGCATCCCCCTTTACTGGGACTTCCGCTAGACAGCAGTAGAAACATCAGCCTACTTGCACCAGCCCGCCCCCCCATCGTTTGGGTTTGGGAAATAAGCTTTCTGACGGCCATGTTGCCCCCTGAAGTTTTTAAAACCCCTATTCCAAAAGCCACACTTCAGGAAAGGGAAAGGGGGGGGAAGGGGGGGGGGGGGGGGAGAAAAAGGGCAAATTTATTTTTCTGCCGTTATCCCCCCCCAAAACCCCTGGAGGGGTCAAGAATATTTTTTGTCGAACTCTGTCCCCTTTTTAAATTTGGTTCGTGGGGGGGTGGTGGGGAAAGGGAATGTAAAACCCCCAAAACTTAACTATGGTTTTTAAAAAAAACCGCAAAACCCCACCCTAAAACGGGGAGATAACAGAGACTCCCAAACTTGTTTAGACAGCAAAACCAAAAATTTATGCCCACAACACCTTTTTCCCGGGAATTTTGGGTTTTTAAAAATTTCTGGGCTGCAATACGGGTTTTTCGGGTTCAAAGTTGGGATCTATGGGGACGGTGCTCTTGGAGAGGAGGGGGGGGGGGGAGGAGGGGTTGTAGTACATGTTACATGGCGGTCCAGAGGGCCGTGTGAAGGACTGACCCACCACACCCACTGCAGTGGCAGCCCCCTCCTCCTGACAGGAGTGCCTGGTTGGCACCTGGAGAAATCATACAGAAAAGTCAGGGCATGGAAGATTTCTTTTTTTTTTTTTAAGCAAAGAACTGGGTGGTCTGTCGCATTCTGTATCGTCGAAAAAAGTGTCGACAGAGTGGACCTATTTTCAGAGTGACATGTCACGACTTTTTGAGACAGTGCAAGTTAAACTGAACTGGGGGAGGGGGGAGGGGGTTGGAGGGGAGGGGCATTTAATCCGCCTCTTTTAAAAAAAAAGTGAATACCCCGGGCTGGAACATGAAACCCACCGTTTCCTAGCTGGTCCAGGAAACGAACATTCCCACTGCTGGAAAGCCACCACCCCCCACCCTTCTCTTCCTCTCCCTCCTCCTCCTCCCTGCGTCTCGATCTCCGAGAGCAGTACCTATTTGGACTGGAGGGGGGGGGGGGGGGGGGGGGAGAGGGGCGGGAGGAACGGGATAAGGATGGAGATATCCGACCTCCATCCCTTCTTGCAGGGCCTACACTGTTCTGCCTGATGGCGGGTCTGCCTGTGGGACTGGACCATGCTTTGATGGAAGCTGAATAAAGCCACCAAATCAATACGCACGTTGGGAGGCACATGACGAAGACGCGGAGACAGGCTGAGCAGTCTGATGCTGGTCTCTATGGATAGCATGGACACAACTATGCAACATCGTGTGTATTACCGACCATCAGTGGCAACGTCGTGTGTATTACAGACTACCAGAGGGCAACGTTGTGCCTATCACAGACCACCAGAAGGCAACGTTGTGCCTATGACAGACCATCAGTAGGAAACGTTGTACCTATCACAGACCATCAGTGGGCAACATCGTGGTATTACAGACCATCAGTGGGCAACGTCGTGTGTATTACAGACTACCAGAGGGCAACGTTGTGCCTATCACAGACCACCAGAAGGCAACGTTGTGCCTATGACAGACCATCAGTAGGAAACGTTTGTGCCTATCACAGACCATCAGTGGGCAACGTTGTGCCTATCACAGACCATCAGTGGGCAACGTTGTGCCTATCACAGACCATCAGTGGGCAACGTTGTGCCTATCACAGACCATCAGTGGGCAACGTTGTGCCAATCACAGATCATCAGTGGGTAATGTTGTGCCTATTACAGACCATCAGTGGGCAGCGTTGTGCCTATCACAGATCATCAGTGGGTACTGTTGTGCCTATTACAGACCATCAGTGGGCAACGTTGTGCCTATCACAGACCATCAGTAGGCAATGCTGCTGTGCCTATCATAGACCATCAGTGACAACACTGTGTCTGTCACAGACCATCAGTGGGCTACGTTGTGTCTATCACCGGGTCCTTAGTAGGCAACGTTGTGTCTATCACCGGCTGTCAGTGGGCAACACTGTATCTATCACAGACCTTTAGTGGGCAATGATGTGTACAGTACAGATAATCAGTGGGCAACATTGCCGAATCTAAATCCCGAGATCATCAGTGGGCAACATTGCATCTATCTGAGATTATCAGTGGGCAAATTGTCGGTATCAGTCAATTAAAACAGACCATTAGTAGGCAACGTTGTGTCTATAGCAGACCGTCAATAGGCACTTTTGTGTCTAGTGACCATCAATGCAAGAGGGGGGGGGGGGGGGGGGGAGGTCGTTCAAGCACATCAGCATCTCTGAATGAAATCTAGACATACAAAATAAGAAATAAGAAATAAAATGTGAAATGAGAAAAGACTGTGTTGGAAAAAAAAAATTCTGCTACAAGATGAACCACACACACACACACACACACACACACACACACACACACACACACACACACACACACACGCACACACACACACGCACACACACACATACAACACACACACACACACACACACACACACACACACACACACACACACACACACACACATGCAAGCATGCAGGAGCAAACAAACAAACAAGCACACACACACAAACATACAAACACACAGAGGTGCGCCCCCCCCCCCCCCCTCACACACATACACACACACTTCAGAAGCAAAAATATCTGGAAAAGAATAGACAAAATTAAAAAAGGAATGCACAAATTCATCTATCCACCACCCCAAACTTGGTTACGGATAAACAAGCTGTTGCCAATCTATTGATTTCCATCACAGACGTACAAGCTGTGGACAGTCTATTGATGTCAGTCACAGACAAACAATTAAGCTGTTGCTAGTCTATTGACCTCCATGACAAGCAAACTGTCGCCAATCTGTTGACCTCCATGACATACAAACTGATGCCAATCTATTGACCTCCATGACAAGCAAACTGTCGCCAATCTGTTGACCTCCATGACATATAAACTGATGCCAATCTGTTGACCTCCATGACATACAAACTGATGCCAATCTGTTGACCTCCATGACATACAAACTGATGCCAATCTATTGGCCTCCATGACAAGCAAACTGTCGCCAATCTGTTGACCTCCATGACGTACAAACTGATGCCAATCTGTTGACCTCCATGACATACAAACTGATGCCAATCTATTGACCTCCGTGGCAGACAAGCAAGCTGTTGCCATCCTTTTGACCTCCATCATCGAAAGTAACTCTGCATAAGCTAATAAGTCTACTGTCTTTTTAGAAAAACAAATAATTCAAAGAAACTTAGTCCTGTCAATTATTCTCTGACAATAATGAAGACTGCAATCTGCCATTTTATCTCCATGAACAAAAATGGCTCTTTCAGGGGTCTGGCATTGATTAAATTCATTTTCAGTTTTCGGTTTATTGTTCTGAGAGCTGTGTCTACACTAGCCAAAAAGTTTACAATCCTAGCTAGATTATGGGTTCTCTCTCTCTCTTTTTTTTTTTTTTTTTGTTGCTGTCCCAACCTCTGCGCCACCTCAGAGGCAGTGCACCCACGCCGCTCATTCCGACACCCCGTCCACAGCCACAGCCCGGTCGGCCCCGCCGCAGCCTCGGCACCAGCAATCCACAGGGAGCAGTCAATGTCAAGTCGTCAAGAGGCAACCCACCGGAGGAGACACTGCACTGCTGCCGAGTCACTTCGGTGGTGTTCAGTGGCGTTCTGATCTAACATACGCAGGACACCACCTACTAAGTCCCCTACTGACGACAATAATTGCTTAGTCGCGGAGCCGGCGTGAGTGAGCTCTCCCTCCGGAGGGCGCCACCACGTCCGTCCAACGACAGCCCCCATGGACTCGCCGATACCGGTGACCCCGACGGAACCAAACCAAAGCCACAGACGTGGAGAGGACATCGAAATTGAGGTCACCATGAGAGCAGGGCATGAAGGGCCACAGAATTTGAGACATTTTTTTTTATGCTGATCGATGAGAATGAGGATGATTAAGATGATGCTACGGATTTCCATTTCGGTCTGAGACTACATGACAGGGCTGTACTCTACGCTTCCTTTCATAATATATCCCGGCGTCAACCAGGCCCGAGAGATACAGGCATCTGCAGTGTTGGTCAGGAAATTTGAGCAACACTCTCAGAAACGCATCCATTAAGTGGATGAAACTGGACTGTGTGGTCCCAGTCTTCCCAACTGGGTCCGCAGCAACTCAACTCTGGGTAGGAGCCGGTCGGGGCAGAAAAACCCACATGACTTCTGATGGGATTCGAACCCACGACCCTCCCAGCCGGGAGTCCGCGACGCTAACCACTTCGCCACGGCGGCTGGTCATGGGTTCTCTCTTTGTTAAAACATCTTCATTGTTCCAGTTTCAAAATTGGAGAAAGGTTTTGCGAATCCCTTTAATATTTGTCCAATAACTCTGACTTGTTTCTTTTGTGAATTGATGGAAAATGTTTTATCCCTTGACTGACACAGAAGCTGGGAACCAGTGGTCTGTTAGTCACTAAACAGCGAAGCTTCCCCCTCGAGTCCTCCCACAATGGACCACTCAGTCCGTTTACAAACCACTGCCTGGAACATGTTTATCAATACCCAGGTAATGTGGCCCCTTTTGACACGGAGAAAGGTTATGACACCACTTGGAAATAGTCTTATTTTGTTAATTATTTCAATTATGTGGATTTTCAAGGCAATTTACTTTTTTCATTGAAAAAATTAAAAATCCTGTCAGATCAACAGTTTTCAGTTCACACTGGCATGATTTTCTCTGAGATCCATGAGCCTTCAGCCTTTGTTCCCCGGTGGCTCTGCACTCTAAACAGCTGGGCCACCTACACGTGCATATGACGCCCCGCTCCAGCGTGGCATTAACAGATCCAAACAGCTGGGGCCACCTACACGTGCATATGACGCCCCGCTCCAGCTTGACATTAACAGGTCCAAACAGTAGCCAGGTAGAAAAAGGACTTTACTCTCTCATCTCCCACACCTCTACATATCCATTTTCATAATTTTCGATAACAGTTTTCTGACTTTGAAATTTGTTCCGGAAATCCTGCCATCCCAGCTGTGAAAGAAGCCAGATTTCTGGGAATTATTTGGAAGAGAAAATCAACTTTAAAAGTCAAATGTAATACTTTAAAATCCTGTCAGAAAGCAATGAATGTCCTTCCAGTTGTGGCTAAGATAGACTAGGGAACTGCTAAGAATGATAAACATACTCTGAGTTAATTGTGCCATGGCTGTCATTTATGGTTCTGTGCGGCATTATCCCACACACCATCTACTGCATTATCCCACACACCATCTACGGCATTATCCCACACACCATCTACGGCATTATCCCACACACCATCTACGGCATTATCCCACACACCATCTACCTTCACACAAACTCACCAAGGGCACAGACCTGGAGAGGACATCGAAACTGAGGTCACCATGAGAGCAGGGCATGAAGAGCCTCAGAATTTTAGACTTTTTTATGCAGTGATCATAACTGACAATGGTAATAATATACATCTGGTTAAACAATGACAATGATCTAGGTCTGGTTATAAGCAGTGTCCTCAATGGACAACAGTAAAAACACACATCTGGTTGGACAACGGGACAACAGTAATAATATACTCATATCAGTGGTCACAACTGACAGTGATAATGATTTACATTTGGTTAGACAACATTAATAATGTACACCTGGTTATAGCCAGTGCTCATAATGGACAATGGTAATATGGTTATCATCAATGTCCACAATGGACAATAGTTTTAATGTACATCAGATTACAATTAACGTTTACGATGCACAATAATAAGGGCACATATTGGTTGGACGAGGGTGTTATAATATACGTCTGATTATAATCAACATGCACAATGGTTGCAAGTAAAACATAACTTAGTTTATATGAAACCGGATTTGTTTCCCACAAAATCTCAGTTTAACCGAAATGTCATGCGATGGAATGCTGCACTATGAAACAGGTTCCTGCAGAGTGTTTGGATATGCATAATACCAGACATAAGTAATGTGCAATAGGCTCCATGAAGACCTTGATGAAGGATCTTCCACCAAGTGCGATTTTTAAAAATTTCTTAAAATGATAGATATTTCTGGTTGAGTCTGGGATCTTGTTGAAAATAGATCCAAAATCATGTAAATTATTCCATTTCATAGTTTTACATCAATAGGCCTACCATTGTCAGTTGTGAATGGTGACTATAACCCAGTGTTTGGAAACTAAAGGGGAAAACATTCTGCACTCCATCCTATTGCAGAAAATGTCTCTGAATATCGGAGGATTATAGGTAAACAGTATATATAGAAGACAGACTGAAGACTTTTTTTTTATTTTTTATTGTATCCCCATATACACAAGGAAAATGTTTTTGCAGGCACGTAAAACACAAATACAAACAATTCAACGTTAATCATTAATTCAACGTCAATCTGTGGGTAAAACAGGCCTCTAAAACAAAATCACCCCTTTTCCCATGTGGTTTATGTACATGTACAAAATTAGATATTTATACCAATACAAATCCATACCCAAATATTTGCACCCCCAAACACACACACACACACACACACACACACACACACACACACACACACACACACACACACACACACACACACACACACACAGAGACTCCCAACGTGTGTGTGCACCGCGTGCCCAAACCCACATCACTGTCTCTCTCTCTCTCCCTCCCCCCTCCCTCCCCCCCTCCCCCTCTCTCTCTCCCACCCTCCCCCATCCTCCACACTCCTCCAACCTTCCCCCCCCCCCCCCGTCCCAACCCTGCTCAACCACTCTCTCAATCTTGCTGTCATAAAATATGTACATAGGGGGAAAAACTGGACTACAATATATAAATGACTGGGAAACTGAGATGGAGGAAACAGTAAAGATGATAATAGAGAAGAGAGGGACAGACAGAGACAAACCAAACGGGGAAGGAAGAGAGCATGTGAGTTAGAGGCAGACATAGTGAAGGTGAGAAAGAGAGAGACTCAGAGAGCGACAAATCGTCAGAGGAGAGAGAGAGAAGAGAGAGAGAGAGAGAGAGAAGAGAGAGAGAGAGAGAGAGAGAGAGAGAGAGAGACGAGAGGAGGGGTAGGAGAAGGAGAGAGACAGAGAGACAGGGTGAGACAGACAGACAGACGCACAGAGACGGAGAGCTAAAACATGGACAAAATCTAAAACGATAACCATTTAAGACCCGAAAACACACTTAACTTCTTATGCACCCCCCCCCCCCCACCCTCAAACCTTTCCCCCACCATCTACTAGTACACACACACACACACACACACACACACACACACACACACACACACACACACACACGCACGCACGCACGCACGCACATACTTACATACACACACCGCGCACACACACACACACACACACACACACACACACACACACACACACACACACACACACACACAGTATTATAATCATCATCAAAAAGGTGTTAAAAATCAGACTGGCATTAAAACAAAGCAGTCAATTCATAGCACGTGCATTTTCTAAGTTACACATGGTTAAACACACCCATCCATTCCCACTTCCACCTTCTACCCCTCTACCCCCAAACATTTTCCAGCACACAATTCTGTTGGCTTCCTCTTTCGTTGGAGCTTTCATGTCCTCACGCACACACACACACACACACACACACACACACACACACACACACACACACACACACACACACACACACACACACACACACACGTGCGCGTCTGCGTGTACGTGCGCGCACACACTCACTCTCGTACTCATGTACGCATATATGCAGGCGCTCTGCAGGCAGTCAGATTTCACTCTCGTCCTGTTGCTGCGTTGTACAGCCTGACAGCAGTTGGCAGAAAGGATTTCCGCATACGAGTGGTCCTGGCCTTTGGACAACGCAGGCGCCGAGAGCCCTCTCTGTTGGACCTGCAAGAATGCACAGCAAAGTGAAGTGGGTGGGAGGTGTCTATCATGATAGCCATCAGCTTTTTGATGGCAGCACGCTCAAAGATGGTGGTTGGTGTTGCAAGGTTCGCCTTCACCACTCGTGCTGCTGTCCGTGCTAACTTCTCCAGCCTGTTGGTGTCCGCTGTCTTGGCGCTGCTGAAGAAGCAGATGTGGTTGTACAGCATGACACTCTGGACCACCGCCTGGTAGAAGAGGAACAGTATCTCCTGGCTGACTTGGAAGGATCTCAGCTTCCGAAGGAAATACAGGCGCTGGTTGGCCTTCCTGCAGCAGGCATCCACGTTGGCAGTCCAGCTCAGCTGATCGTCGATGATCGTCCCTAAGTATTTGTAGGTGCTGACAATCTCTACTGGCTGGCCTTTGATGTTCAGAGGTTGGATGTCACAGCGGTTCCTTCGGAAGTCGATGACCAACTCTTTCGTTTTGGCCACATTTAGCTCCAGGAAGTTGTCATCACACCAATCAACCAGTTGCTGGGCAGCCTGTAAATATGGGCGATCATCCTCCTGGATGAGACCGGTCAGGGAGGTATCATCTGCAAATTTAATCAGCACGGTCGACTTCTCTCTGCTGCGACAGTCTGCGGTGTAGAGAGTGAACAGGACTGGCGATAAGACGCAACCCTGTGGGGCTCCTGTGTTGGTTGTCTTTGTGTTGGAGAGTTCTTTGCCCACCCTTACTCGTTGGGGTCTTCCCGTCAGAAAACTGAAGATCCACTGGATCAGGACAGGGTTGACTGACATGTTCAGGAGCTTTTCAACCATGAGATGGGTCTGGATGGTGTTGAATGCGCTGCTGAAGTCGATGAACAAGAGGCGTGCGTATGATTTTGGTTTCTCCAGGTGACTGTACAGGTGATGCAGCAGTGTTAAGATGGCGTCCTCTGTGCTCTTGTTCTTTGAATAGGCGAACTGTAGAGGGTCTTGCTTGACACCCGTTTCTGCTCGCAGCAGCTGCAGTATTATCTTTTCAGCACACTTAAATGGTACCGAAGTCAGGGCCACAGGTCTGTAGTCATTCAGTTCTTTGGGGGAAGGCTTCTTGGCGGCCGGAACAATAATCGAGGTCTTCCAGATGATGGGGATGGTTCCCTCGTCTACAGATCTTTGGAACAGGCTTGAGTACACAGGCGCCAGGGAATCACTGCAGGCTTTGATGGTCTTGCTGCTGATGTAGTCAGGACCAGCTGCAGTGTGGGTCTTGACTTTCCTGAAACAGCATCGGACTTCCTCTTCCCTGATTTGTACTGGTTGTGAAGGACGAGTCAGGACTTCCTCCATGGCTTGCTTCTGCTGCTCTTTTAGGTCGTGCTTGTCAAATCGCGTGCAGAACTCGTTCAGTTCTTCTGCAAGCTTAAATCCCTCATCAACTTGCAGCAGTGGCCTCTTTGCTTTGTATCCAGTGATCGTTTCGATGCCTTTCCAGTATTGTTTGGAGTCACAGGATCTGAAGTTGTTCTCCAGTTTGGTCTTGAATTGCCTTTTGTCTTCCCGGATCTGCTTGTCGATCTTGTGTTGGACCGCCTTTGTCATGGAGTCATCGTGCTCTTGGAGGGCTTTCCACTTTTGGTTCAGCAGTGTTTTCAGCTGTTTTGAGACCCACGGTTTGTCATTGCCGTATAGTTTGACCTGTTTGCTGTCGACGATCATGTCTACACAGAAATTGATGTAGTCAGAGATCACCACAGCTGCTGAGTCAAGGGAGTCGTCATTCAGGAAGACATCCCAATCTGTACACTCAAAACAACAGAGGAGAGATGAACAGTTGTCTGGTCTGTTCCTGCAGTTTAAACAAGACAATGTTGAAAGCTGAAGCAAGACATGGAGATTGTGTTGTGGGAAACTAGCTGTTCAGGGGTCTGGTGGCACTGTTTTGGTCTGGCACCGAAGGTTGAGGAAAGGTAGATGAACTCCCTCTCTCTCTCTCTCTCTCTCTCTCTCTCTCTCTAAACATGTGTGTGTGTGTGTGTGTGTGTGTGTGTGTGTGTGTGTGTGTGTGTGTGTGTGTGTGTGTGTGTGTGTGTGTGTGTGTGTGTGTGTGTGTGTTGCCCTCATAATTTATAATTTTTCTTTTACCTTCCACTGTTCATTTATGGTGGGATGGAGAGAGTCCGTAAAATCGTTTACAAACTGTCACATTCAATTCTACTGTTATCCATATCTGCTTATGAAACAAATGTATGATCTCATGTCAAATTGACCGTGACAGAAAGAAAGTTTGATAGAAATGAAGAAATAAATCGGGTTTTGAGCGGGAAGACCGCGAAGAGACGAATAAAAACAGCAAAAGAGCGAGACAGAAGACAGAAACAAAATGGGCGCAAAAGAAACGACAGAAGCTAAGAGATAAAAAACAGAGGCATTCAAGAGAGCGACAGGCATGAACAGATCACATAAAGAGGGATTCAAAAGGACACCAGAAGCTCACAGATCAGTCAGTTAGAGTTCAAGTGAATGACAGGAACTAAGACATCAGATAAAAAGGAGTATAAGAGAAGGACACAAGAACTCAGAGAGATCAGATAAACGTGGTACAAGAGAAGACAAATAGAGAAGGGGGTGCAAGGAGGGGGGGGGGGGTGGAGGGGGGGGGGGGGGAGAAAACAAGGAGAGGACACAAGAAAGACAGAAGATAGATAGAATAACAATGCATGAGAGAAAGTTAGAAAAAGAGACAGATAAGCATGGTACAAGGGAAAGACAGAAGAAGATGGGACATATAAACATGGGACAAGGGAGGGACAGAAGAAGATGGGACAGATAAACATGGTACAAGGGAAAGACAGAAGAAGATGGGACAGATAAACATGGACAAGGGAAAGACAGAAGATGGGACAGATAAACATGGGACAAGGGAAAGACAGAAGAAGATGGGACAGATAAACATGGGACAAGGGAAAGACAGAAGAAGATGGGACAGATAAACATGGAACAAGGGAAAGACAGAAGAAGATGGGACAGATAAACATGGGACAAGGGAAAGACAGAAGAAGATGGGACAGATAAACATGGTACAAAGGAGGGACAGAAGAAGATGGGACAGATAAACATGGTACAAGGGAAAGACAGAAGAAGATGGGACAGATAAACATGGTACAAGGGAAAGACAGAAGAAGATGGGACAGATAAACATGGTACAAGGGAAAGAACGAAGAAGATGGGACAGATAAACATGGTACAAGGGAAAGAACGAAGAAGATGGGACAGATAAACATGGTACTAAGGAAAGAATGAAGAAGATGGGACAGATAAACATGGTACTAAGGAAAGAATGAAGAAGATGGGACAGATAAACATGGGACAAGGGAAAGACAGAAGAAGATGGGACAGATAAACATGGACAAGGGAAAGACAGAAGAAGATGGGACAGATAAACATGGTACAAGTTAAAGACAGAAGAAGATGGGACAGATAAACATGGTACAAGGGAAAGACAGAAGAAGATGGGACAGATAAACATGGTACAAGGGAAAGACAGAAGAAGATGGGACGGATAAACATGGTACAAGGGAAAGACAGAAGAAGATGGGACAGATAAACATGGGACAAGGGAGGGACAGAAGAAGATGGGACAGATAAACATGGTACAAGGGAAAGACAGAAGAAGATGGGACAGATAAACATGGTACAAGGGAAAGACAGAAGAAGATGGGACAGATAAACATGGGACAAGTTAAAGACAGAAGAAGATGGGACAGATAAACATGGTACAAGTTAAAGACAGAAGAAGATGGGACAGATAAACATGGTACAAGTTAAAGACAGAAGAAGATGGGACAGATAAACATGGTACAAGTTAAAGACAGAAGAAGATGGGACAGATAAACATGGTACAAGTTAAAGACAGAAGAAGATGGGACAGATAAACATGGTACAAGTTAAAGACAGAAGAAGATGGGACAGATAAACATGGTACAAGTTAAAGACAGAAGAAGATGGGACAGATAAACATGGACAAGGGAAAGACAGAAGAAGATGGGACAGATAAACATGGTACAAGTTAAAGACAGAAGAAGATGGGACAGATAAACATGGTACAAGTTAAAGACAGAAGAAGATGGGACAGATAAACATGGTACAAGTTAAAGACAGAAGAAGATGGGACAGATAAACATGGTACAAGTTAAAGACAGAAGAAGATGGGACAGATAAACATGGTACAAGTTAAAGACAGAAGAAGATGGGACAGATAAACATGGTACAAGGTAAAGAACGAAGAAGATGGGACAGATAAACATGGTACAAGTTAAAGACAGAAGAAGATGGGACAGATAAACATGGGACAAGGGAAAGAACGAAGAAGATGGGACAGATAAACATGGGACAAGGGAAAGACAGAAGAAGATGGGACAGATAAACATGGTACAAGTTAAAGACAGAAGAAGATGGGACAGATAAAACATGGGACAAGGGAAAGAACGAAGAGAGATGGGACAGATAAACATGGTACAAGTTAAAGACAGAAGAAGATGGGACAGATAAACATGGGACAAGGGAAAGACAGAAGAAGATGGGACAGATAAACATGGTACAAGTTAAAGACAGAAGAAGATGGGACAGATAAACATGGGACAAGGGAAAGACAGAAGAAGATGGGACAGATAAACATGGGACAAGGGAAAGACAGAAGAAGATGGGACAGATAAACATGGTACAAGGGAAAGAACGAAGAAGATGGGACAGATAAACATGGTACAAGTTAAAGACAGAAGAAGATGGGACAGATAAACATGGGACAAGGGAAAGAACGAAGAAGATGGGACAGATAAACATGGGACAAGGGAAAGACAGAAGAAGATGGGACAGATAAACATGGTACAAGTTAAAGACAGAAGAAGATGGGACAGATAAACATGGGACAAGGGAAAAGAAACGAAGAAGATGGGACAGATAAACATGGTACAAGTTAAAGACAGAAGAAGATGGGACAGATAAACATGGTACAAGTTAAAGACAGAAGAAGATGGGACAGATAAACATGGGACAAGGGAAAGACAGAAGAAGATGGGACAGATAAACATGGTACAAGGGAAAGACAGAAGAAGATGGGACAGATAAAACATGGGACAAGGGAAAGACAGAAGAAGATGGGACAGATAAACATGGTACAAGGGAAAGACAGAAGAAGATGGGACAGATAAACATGGGACAAGGGAAAGACAGAAGAAGATGGGACAGATAAACATGGGACAAGGGAAAGACAGAAGAAGATGGGACAGATAAACATGGGACAAGGGAAAGACAGAAGAAGATGGGACAGATAAACATGGGACAAGGGAAAGACAGAAGAAGATGGGACAGATAAACATGGGACAAGGGAGGGACAGGAAAAAAGGATAGACAACAGGAGCTCGAGGCAAAGGCACAAGAAGACAGCACAGAGAGGTACTCCTTTACAGGGTTTCAGGAGAAAGTCAGAAGAGAAGACAGATAAATATGGTACATGCAGAATGTAGAAGGAGACAAAAACATATAAACAAAGGTTGAAAAGAAATAAGAAGAAAGGACAGATAAACACAGGTTGAAGACAAAGACAGACGGGATGACAAATAAACAGAGTTGAGGAGAAAGACAGAAGAAAAAAGGCCATACAAAAATATGATGAAGAGAGATGTAGATGACACTATTCGAAAGATGAACAGAGGTTGAAGAAAACAATAGAAAAGAAGACACGTAGAGGTTGAAGAAAAACAAACAAGCAAAAGAAAAAAAAAGAAGAAGAGAGGACAGATAAGAGAAACACAGAAGAGAGGACAGATAAACAAAGTTTGAAGAGAAACAGAGAAGAGAGAAGACAGGTGGACAGAGGTCGACGAGAAAGCCAAAGAAAAGACAGTGAAGGAGAACTTGGAGAGACAGAGACGAAAATAATGAGCAGATAGACGTTGAAGGAATAAACAGGAAAAGAAAAGACAGATATATAGACCTTAAGATAAAGAGGGAAGAGAGGACAGAGAAACAGAGTACACAAGAAAGAAGAGAATGAAGAAGAGGAGACAGATAAACGAAGATTGAAGAGGAAGACAGAAGAAAGGAGACACAAACATAGGTTATAGAGAAAGACAAAAGAGAGGACACGGAAAAAGAGATTGAAAAGAGAGACAGAGAGAAAACGAGATGGCAGGCAAACAGAACTTAACTATTAACGAAAAAGACAGAAGAGAGGCCAAACAAACATAGGCTGAAGAGAACGACAGAAGAACGGAAGAAAGATAAACAGCAGAGAAGAAAGATAAACAGCAGAGAAGAAAGATAAACAGAGGCTAAATAGAAAGACAGCAGAAGAGAAGAAAAATAAATAGAGGTTGAAGGGAGGGATAAATGAGAGGACAGATACACAGAGCTGGAAAGAAAGATGGCTGAGAAGACAGATGAACAGAGAGGGTGGACGAATAGAGGTTGAAGAGCAAAAAACAAAAGAAGACCACGTACCGTAAACACCACTGCAGACAGACGGCTCCGAGACAGAATACACTGCCCACTGTAAGGACCGACAACTGGACGAACGACGTCTGGACAGACAGACAGACAGAGGGGTCACGTCAGACACATGTAGCCTATGTGTCTGTCCAGCTCACTGCTACATGTAGTCTGGTGTAGTCTGTCCAGCTCAGTGCTACATGTAGTCTACTGTAGTCTGTGTAGCTCAGTGCTACATGCTGTAGTCTGTCCAGCTCACGGCTACATGTAGCCTGTGAGTCTGTCCAGCTCTGTGTTTCATGTAGTCTGGTGTAGTCTGTCCAGCTCTGTGTTACATGTAGTCTGCTGTAGTCTGTCCAGCTCGGTGTTACATGTAGTCTGTGTAGCTCAGTGCTACATGTAGTCTGCTGTAGTCTGTGTAGCTCAGTGCTGCACTGTAGTCTGTTGTAGTCTGTGTAGCTCAGTGCTACATGTAGTCTGCTGTAGTCTGTGTAGCTCAGTGCTACATGTAGTCTGCTGTAGTCTGTCCAGCTCGGTGCTACATGTAGTCTGCTGTAGTCTGTGTAGCTCAGGACTAGTTGTAGTCTGCTGTAGTCTGTGTAGCTCAGTGCTACATGTAGTCTGCTGTGTGGTCTGTCCAACTCACTGATACATTAGTCAGAGGGGTCACGTCAGACACATGTAGCATATGTGTCTGTCCAGCACGGTGTTACATGTAGCCTGCTGTAGTCTGTTTAGCTCAGTGCTACATGTAGTCTGCTGCAGTCTGTGTAGCTCAGTGCTACATGTAGTCTGCTGTAGTCTGTCCAGCTCAGTGCTACATATAGTCTGCTGTAGTCTGTCCAGCTCACTGCTACATGTAGTCTGCTGTAGTCTGTCCAGCTCACTGCTACATGTAGTCTGCTGCAGTCTGTGTAGCTCAGTGTTACATGTAGTCTGCTGTAGTCTGTCCAGCTCAGTGCTACATTCTGCTGTAGTCTGTGAAGCTCACTGCTACATGTAGTCTGCTGTAGTCTGTGAAGCTCACTGCTACATGTAGTCTGCTGTAGTCTGTCCAGCCCAGTGCCACATGATTTTGCGGCTCACAGAAACTGAAGTTCTGGCACAAGTTCAAGACGTCCTGTCTTTTGTATTGACGACACCGCTTCTCTCCCCTTCCCCCCACCCCCATACCTCTCCCCTAACCTCCCCTGCCCTCTCCCCATTCCCCTTTTAAGCCTCCCCACTCCCATCATGGCCACGGCAGCACAGCGCTGTCTGCAGTTGTCATAGAAATCAGGATCCCTGGAGGGCACTTTGGGTGTGGATTCAGAGCACACACACACACACAACACACACACACACACACACACACACACACACACACACACACACACACACACACACACACACACACACACACACATATTTCCGCCTACGTCTTACTCCAGTCACCCATCTCCACCTCCTCCTCCTTCTCCTCCCTCTCTTTTTCCATTGCAGTGGCACCCATTCCTGTCAGAGAGATTCCCACCGCCTCCACACTACTCATCTCACCCACCTCCCCCTTCCCCTTCCCCTCCCCCCCCCCCCCCCCCCCCTTCCTCTCCCTGTCCACAGTGGCGAGTGGCCGACAGTCAGTGACGTCACGCCGCCTGCTGGCCCCTAATCGATCGTCTGCCAGGGAGGTAGAAGACATAGGCCGTGACCCCCCCCCCCCCCCGCCTCCCCTCCCCCTCCCCCACATCCCTCACCACACCCCACATGGCACCTCCACTCCCCACCTCCACACTTTGTCTCTATTCACTCATCCCCCCCCCCCCTTCCCTTCCTTCTTCTTTTCCACATCCACCACACATCGTTCACGATCAGGGTCTTTACTTCTCATCTCAACCCCCCCCCCCCCCACCCTCCACCCCCCACCAAACCTCTCTTTCCAGCTCCCCATCGTTTGCCTGCGTGATGTTTCTTTCCTTTTCTTTCTTCATTTCTTCCGCTCCTTCCTGTATCCTGATCTTCCTTTCAACAGAACATGAAACAGCCACGAAACACAAAATATGTTAGCAGCTCAAAATGTCTGATGAGCGCCCCCGTAAACGTATGTCTCTGGATCCCTGATATATATGCCAAGGTCGAGGTCATTTGTCTGGGCGGCACTTCCTGGTCCAGATCCAGATTAGGGTGTGTTGCCCGTGATTCCAGGATCATCACCGTGCTTCGTCTGCTGCATCGGAACAACTGCTGTGTGCTTTTGTCTCTGTGATTATTAACCAACTGCCGCCCATCAAAGCAGTGTCATTCTTATCAGTCACCTGCGGCCCAGTAACGAGTAGTGTGACGATGACAATTTCCTTCCTTGTGGGAGACGTGACATTACATTCTAGAACTCAACTTGTTCTTGATCTGAACCATCACATCAGCGTGTGGGACACACATAACCAGCCCTGTGATCCGTGCCCAGCAGTCAGCTTAGCGATAAACAACATGATGAGAGATAAACACGACAGCTAATTACCAGCCAAAGCAGCAAGCTCGCTGTGAAACAAGCAAGCTACAAAATGGTTCACTCGCTATTATGAGAGGTCTGCAATTTCAGGGCGATGTGAGATCTAGCTGTAACGGTACAGCTGTTGTCAAACTATCCACTGTACAGTTGCTATTAAACTATCCACAATGCAGTTGTTGTTAACTATCCACAGTACAGTTGTTGTTAACTATCCACAGTACAGTTGTTGTTAAACTATCCACGTAGTATAGTTGTTGTCAAACTATCCACACAGTACAGTTGTCATACTATCCACACAATACAGTGGGTGACTGGAGTAAGACGTAGGCGGAGATGTGTGTGTGTGTGTGTGTGTGTGTGTGTGTGTGTGTGTGTGTGTGTGTGTGTGTGTGTGTGTGTGTGTGTGTTATCGAACTATCCACAGTACAGCTGTTGTCAAATTATCCACACAGTACAGTTGTCAAACTATCCACTCATTACAACTGCTGCCAAACCATCCACACAATACAACTGTTGTCAAACTATCCATACAATACAGTTGTTGTCAAACTATCCACACAGTACACCTGTTGTTAAACTATTCATACAGTACAACTGTTGTCAAATTATCCATACAGCACAGCTGTTGTCAAAATATCCATAGTACAGTTCCACACTATGCATCTGTTGTCAAACTATCCACACAGTATAACTGTTGTCAAACTATCTACACAGTACAGTTGTCAAACTATCCACAGAGTACAGTTGTCAAACTACCCACACAGTACAGTTGTCAAACTATCCACACCGCACAGCTGTCATCAAACTATCACACAGTCCAACTGTGGTAAAACTATTCACACAGTACAGCTGTGGTAAAACTATCCATACAGTACAGCTGTGGTAAAACTATCCACACAGTACAGTTGTTGTCAAACTATCCACACAGTACAGCTGTTGTCAAACTATTTACACAGTATAGTTGCCAAAGTATCCATACAGTGTAGTTGTCAAAGTATCCACACAGTACAACTGTTGTCAAACAGAGTCCAATTGTTGTCAAACTGTCTACACTGTACAACTGTTGTCAAACTATGCAAAGTGCAGTTGTTGTCAATCTATCCAGACAGGTCAGCTGTTGTAAAACTACCCATACGGTACAGCTGTTGTCAGACTGTCAACACAGTACAGCTGTTGTCAAACTATCCACACAGGTCAGCTTTGTCAAAGTATCCCTACAGTATAGCTGTTGTCAAACTATCCACACAATACAGTTTTTGTCAAACTATTCATAGAGTACGGTTGTCAAACTAAATACACAGTACGGCTGTTATCAAACTATCCACACAGTACAGCTGTTGTGAAACTATCCACACAGTACAGTTGTTGTCAAACTATCCACACAGGTCAGCTTTGTCAAAGTATCCCTACAGTATAGCTGTTGTCAAACTATCCACAGAGTACAGTTTTGTCAAACTATCCATAGAGTACGGTTGTCAAACTAAACACACAGTACAGCTGTTATCAAACTATCCACACAGTACAGCTGCTGTGAAACTATCCACACAGTACGGCTGTTGTCAAACTATCCACACAGTACAGCTGTTGTGAAACTATCAACACAGTACGGCTGTTGTCAAACTATCAACACAGTACAGCTGTTGTCAAACTATCCACACAGTACAGCTGTTGTCAGACTGTCAACACAGTACAGCTGTTGTCAAACTATCCACACAGTACAGCTGTTGTCAAACTATCAACACAGTACAGCTGTTGTCAAACTATCAACACAGTACAGCTGTTGTCAAACTATCCACACAGTACTGCTGTTGTCAAACTATCCACACAGTACAGCTGTTGTCAAACTATCAACACAGTACAGCTGTTGTCAAACTATCTACACAGTACGGCTGTTGTCAAACTATCCATACAGTACAACTGTTGTCAAACTATCCACACAGTACAGCTGTTGTCAAACTATCCACACCATACAGCTGTTGTCAAACTATCCACACAGTACAGATGTTGTCAAACTATTCACACAGTACAACTGTTGTCAGACTATTCACACAATACAGCTGTTGTCAAACTATCCACATCGTACAGCTGTTGTCAAACTATCCACACAGTACAGATGTTGTCAAACTATCCACACAGTACAGATGTTGTCAAACTATCCACACAGTACAGATGTTGTCAAACCATTCACACAATACAGCTGTTGTCAAACTATCCACACAGCACTGTTGTCAAAGTATCCACCCAGTACAGCTGTTGTCGAACTATCCACACAGCACGTTATTGTCAAACTATCGACACAGTACAGTTGTTGTCAGACTATGCACAAAGTACAGTTGTCAAATTATCCACACAGTTCCACACAGTACATTTGTTGTCAAACTATCGACACAGTACAGTTGTTGTCAGACTATGCACAAAGTACAGTTGTCAAATTATCCACACAGTTCCACACAGTACATTTGTTGTCAAACTATCGACGCAGTACAGTTGTCAGAATATGCACAAAGTACAGTTGTCAAACTATCCTCACGGTTCCACACAGTACAGGTGTTGTCAAACTATCGACACAATACAGTTGTTCTCAAACTATCGACACAGTACAGTTTTCAAACTATCCACACGGTACAGTTGTTGTCAAACTATCACTACAGTACCGTTGTTGTCAAACTATCCACTCAGTACAGTTGTTATCAAACTATGCACACAGTACAGTTGTTGTCAAAGTGTTCACACAATACTGTTGTAGTCAAACTATCCAAAGTGAAGCAGCTGTGCCTATATAACGATGTCATGTTTTACGTCACAGTCTAGTTTGTGTCATACCCATATAGCTATGTCATGTTCTACGTCACAGTTCAGTTGTTGTCAAACTGTCCAAAGTAAAGCAGCTATGTCCCTATAACCATGCCATGTTTTACGTCATAACTATATACTACCTCAACGTGACTGGTAGGTTTTTTGTTAGGATTTTAAAGCAGTGAGTGAGAATTCAGGTAAATTGGGAGTGAGAGATAATCAATTTCAGAATATAAATGCTGTGCTTCGGGCTGTCTTTTAGTGGGCCCCTTGGTTTTTATGCTTGCAAAGGTTTACAAATAAACCGAAAATTTGGAATATGCTTATTGGGTATTGGTGGTTTTTACTGTTCAATCTCAAGTGAAGCAGCCATACTCATACAGCTAAGCCATGTTTTACGTCATAGACTATAGCTTTTGTCACACCATCAAAAATGAAGCTGGTATGCTTATATAACCGTGCCAGGTTCTAATCACAGTACAGCTGTCAAGCAATCCAAACTGAGGCTGCTATATCCATATAACCGTGCTTGTTCTGCGTCACATAACAGTATTTATCAAACTCTCCAAACTGAACTTGGTAGTGGTATACCCTTATGATAGTGTTATATTCTATGCCACAATTCAGTTGCCAAACTGTCCGATGTCAAACTGGTACAGCTTGCCAAGATAACCGTGCCATGTGCTACGTCACAGTACTAGTTGTCAAACCGTCATAAGTAAAACTGGTATACCCATACAGGGATTTATTTCAGCGTCGGACATCGGACAAAGTGCAGATTGCTCAGAAAATGACCAAAATGATTTCTGTACAATGGCCGCCTCGAATTGCCATTTTTCCCAAAGTCCGACCTGACAGTGTGTGTGTGTGTGTGTGTGTGTGTGTGTGTGTGTGTGTGTGTGTGTGTGTGTGTGTGTGTTTATTGTTGTTTTTGTTATTGTTCTTGTTACAAAGTCATCTGAACATCCATTTCCCACAAACAATCAAAGGGGTATGAAGGCACAACACACACACACACACACACACACACACACACACACAACACAACACACCACACACATGCACATGCACGCACACATATAGGCCTATAGACACACGATCGCGCGCGCATGCACTCGTACTTACAGGCGCACACACATGCAGATGCATACATACACACACATGTGCGCACATATATGCATACACAGGCGTGCGTGCACGCATACACCACACACACACACACACACACACACACACACACACACACACACGCACATGCGTATACGCCCATATAAACAGGCACACACACATGCACACATATCTGTACACACAGGCTACATGTGCAGAATGCGTGCGCACTAGAGCATGCTCATATAAGCCCACAACACCACACACACACACACACACACACACACACACACACACACACACACACACCACACCACGCATTCTGCATGCACACATACCCCCCCCCCCCCCCCCCCCCCCACCACACACACACACACAAGCGAGCACGCATGTGCGGGTGCACACACACATGCTCAGGCGCTGGCATACACACACGCACACTGACACACATCATACACACACGCACATGCGCTTATGCATCGCATACTACACTGGCACACATAGGCTACATGGGCCAGTGCCCCCCCCCCCCCCCCTCCCCTCCCCCCCTTAAGCTCCGATCAGCGCGTTGGGCTAATGTGTAATTCAGACAACTGCCAAGTCATAACCACGAGACCCTGTCCTTAAATTCTCTCATCCTGGCCATTAATTCATTTATCCATCAGCTTTAAATCACGCGCAAAGTGGTCTCAAAACTTAGCGGATATGGCACAGAGTGTAGACTTGTCCGCACGCTGTGGCAACTTGACGAAACCGAAACTGAAACTCCGTCCATAACGGAAAGATGGGTAGACAACTCCACAGCGTTCAAACTGCGAACACAATATATCATTTTTTTTTCTCTATTGTTATTATTAAAAAGCTTTAAACGGTTAGTTTTAGATTAAGGTTTGAATTAGATTAAGTGAGAGTTAGGGTTAGAGTCTGATTCGGCTGAGAATTAGGGTTATGCATTCCGAACTGTTCCGGTTTTCTTATCAAGGTTTCTGAACATGCTCCCCCTTTCCAAAGAACGATAACTCTGAACATGACCGGAAAGAAAAAATGTCAAGTGAGGTCGGGCTTTTGACAAAACTTCAAGTTTACCGATGTACATAATGCAGTTTACGAAGACCATATTGGTTTCCTTCCGCAACAGAGCCCCAGCACTCTACTGCTATGTGTTGCCAGTGCGACATCGGTCCATCACGGGCCACATGCCGACGGACGTGGCACTGAAGACGGTGACCGGGGGTCGAGCTGACCGCTGGATGCAGGCCTACGAGGACTACGTGGGGCTGACTGAAGTGAAGGAGGCGCAGAACAATGTGATACAGGTGGGAGGAGCACAGAGCTTTTTGTCTGAAGATGTGAAACTAGTCCGTGTCTGCGTCCGTCCTTCTCTGTAGTATGTGAAGGTGGTAAATGCAGGTGGGAAGATGACAGCAAGAGGAAGTGGAAACAGAGCCGTCCCTCCAACCCTTTAAAGTGTCACAGCTTTCCCATGGCTTAACTCTTCTGTCCCCACTTCCCATAGAGAAGAATCATCATTCCTCAATGGCGCGTGTCTTCATCGATGCAATGTATCTGATGTACCCGAAGGTGCTAGCACACAGGATGAATGACCGTAGATTAAGTCAATAGGTGCTATGTGTCAGAGCATAAGTATCTGAGAGAAAAAAAAAATCACTCCACTCCAGAAAGATACAAGTTTAGATTTGAAAAAAAAATGGTCTGACAGAGTGTAAACCAGCCATTGGAGAGTTATTAATTACATCCAGCAACAGTCCCTTAGAACCTGCTGGTACCAAACAATTTTGATACCAGGTCACCATGGTCAACAACAAACATGAACTTTGACTGCCCAGATTTTAGAGGGACAAGTGGTCAAAACTGAAAGTCCTGTCCTGCTGTTCTGAAAGCTGAGGTCTTGGAAGTGACAGAAGGTCGGGTTACAAAGACAGTCACCTCCTTCACTTCATTGCTTCAAACATGGTTAAGAAAACTTAAAATACTGCTCTCGGCTTGATTTCCTTTAAGCTTTGCAGACACTTGTGAAAAAGCTGCATCTGAACATGTAATTCAATTGATAGATAAAGAGTCATTCAGTAGTGATAAAGCTGTTGAACTTAGTAAGTTAGTTGAAGTGAAAGTTCACTTGGGACACAACAATATTTAATGAGCCATGTCGTCCCATTGAAGTTATTGAAGTGAAGGGTTATTCAGGGCAGGAAAGCACTGGCTGCTGCATATTATTATTAATCTGAGCCAGTAGGCATGCAGGAAAATCCCCACACAACAATATACTGCCATATGTGGTTGAAAAATATGAATACTTAAGAATGAGATACAACACACTTTCAGACCTGCCTGTGGTGAGCCGGCAACACAGCAGTCACAGCTGTGAGCATGCTGACAGTGGAGCCAGTGTGAGATTGTCATGTCGCTTCCACAGATATAGAGTGGAAGGAAACATAAAACATTAAAAGGGAAAAAAAATGCAGTATGGTAAACAAAACTAGATGTAAGTTTGTAATGTTTATGTTACAAGAGAAGATTATCTTCAGACTGTAAGAAACTTTCTAAATTATTCATTGCAGCCATTCACTATGTTATCATATAAGAGGCCTAAATGTGTTATAGCTAAATAGTGAATTTATTTACTCTGTGTCTGCAGTTGTCTGAAAGTGAAGGTTTCAGATTGACCAAAGGCCTCATACTATGACATACAACAATTGCACATTTATGGCAGTACAGTAATAAGTTTTATGGTTGAAGTATGTGTAAATTGTGTGTGTGTGTGTGTGTGTGTGTGTGTGTGTGTGTGTGTGTGTGTGTGTGTGTGTGTTTATACTCCAGTTGAATACTACAGTGTGTTAGGCAGTTGGTATGGCTGTACTGTGTGCACACTTGTTGTTATTGTACAGTTAAAGACCCACCTGTCCCTCTGATCTGGACAATCAAAGTTCATGTTTGTTGTTGACCATGGTGACTTGGTATCAAAATTGTTTGGTACCAGCAGGTTCTAAGGGACTGTTGCTGGATGTGTGCACACTAGTCACCCTCCAGTGGCTGGATTACACTCTGTCACACCAGTTAGTTCTCTAAATGCTTGTTGTCATCAGTGAGCAGCTCAATCCAGTGTCCTGCAGAGAACATGCACTGGTAGCGCAATTGGTACAGATCATAACCGGAAAATTTTAAGAGCAGTCCTCTGGGGTTGGGGTAAGAGAGGGATGGATGGTGGCTCGTGATATATATGTGAGAACTTGGGATTTTTTTTAGTGGCTGTGGAATGCTGATTTCAGGCTGCAACAAACTTTACATTGTGTGCTGACTGACACTGACAGCAATTGGATAGAGAATTTGAATGAGTGGTGTGGAACTACGGCTACTGGGAGGGCCTACAGAAGATCAGACAGGGAAATTATCTGGAAACTTTACGTGTTTCTTTTTTTTTTTTTTTAATTTAAGATCAGACAGAGAAAAAAATCTGAAAACTCCACCTTTTCATTAAAAAAGAAAAATTAACTTGATTTTATTTATTAGTATATTTTTAAATTAAAATCTATTATGTGTGTACATCTACATGAGGAGAGACAGCCATTGGTTTCAATTGAAAGGTTCAGAGTGTCACTGATGATGAATTTTACAATATCCATGGAAATGGCATACAAGCATTTGCTGAACATTAAGTTTTACAATATCCATGGAAATGGCATGCAAGCATTTGCTGAACATTAAGTTTTACAATATCCATGGAAATGGCATGCAAGCATTTGCTGAACATTAAGAGCTGGCCCATTTCTGTTGTCGTTTACATGATATCTTTCATGTTTCATAACAAGGAATGAAACTGAAAAAGTGAAATGTTAACTTTAACCCTTCCTACCAGTATCATGAGAGTCATACTTTTTTTTTTGCTTTCTAAAGAAAAGAGTGTTTTGGCTGATGATACCCAGTGAAATGAATAAAAGACAAAGAAAGGCTGTTTTGGTGTCATATACTTGTACCATCATAACCATGTCAAACAGTTGCAAACTATGACAATCAGTGAGCTCCGTTGGTCCCAATGTTCATGGCTAACACGGTGTGAGATGTCCAGCTCACTGTCTTCCACTTCTCGCTGATAGCATGAAGTCACTTCCAGTTCCACTTCCCCATCATTCTCTGGATGAATGCCATGCTGCTGAAACACACAGGCTTAAGCTCTGTATCGTCTCTGTATCTTTTGACTTTGAGGGAAGCGTTTATTTCTTGTGCTTAAATACTAACGGGTTTTGGACCAATTCCTTCTTATTCTCAGGGTTAATGATTGATCTTTCATACTCTTCCTTCCTCTTGTCCATGCAGGGCTTTGGCCTGTTGTGGTTGATACTAATAATAGGTCTTACGGAAACAGGAATGAGTGCTTACAGCATGGCTTGCTGCTATCCAGGGATGTTGTAACTGTTGTACCCTCCTTGACATGGTGGGACAGGATGGAACTTGTGTGTGTGTGTGTGTGTGTGTTGGTGTGTGTGCACATGTGTGTGTGTGCCTGTTTGTATGAGTGTCATTTATCTGTGTGGTGTGTGTGTGTGTGTGTGTTGTGTGTGTGTTGCGCGTGTGCGCCCCTTCCTGAGGTGGGACATAAACAACATACAATTAATGGAAACAAAGGACGAACAAAAGGTCATCAATCTCTTCAGTCTGACCTGTTTTGCAATTTGTTCCTTTGTTTGGCAGCTCACTAATTCTTCTATTTTTGATTTCATAGTCCACAGTGAGCAGTCAGTCTCAGCTTCCAAGTCATCATCATGAGACAACACATCAACAGCTGCTGAGTCACTTCAGTGCTGTCTGTTGAGATCTGACATGCACAGTACTCCACATACTATATTAAGTATGAAGTCATCTACACCACATACTATTTCAAGTATGTCAGTTGTCTACTAACCACAGTAATTCTTCAGGTCACCATGTCTGTCCAGCTGCAGACCCCATGGCTGTCATTAGTGTCAATACCTATGACCTGGATGTGAATTCAGCAAGACCATAGATCTATGTGGAGAGGAGATTGAAACTCAGATCACCATGAGAGCAGAGCATGAATAGTGAAGGCCACAGAATTTTGGGCCTTGTTTTTAATACAGATTGATGAGGATGAGAATGATGAAAATGGAGCTTCTTTTTTTTTTTTTTTTTTGTTTAACAAAAGTTCTGTTTATATTTGATGCAGTCAGTTAATAAATAGTTCAGACAACTCAAAGATGAACGATCCATTCATGTCATTGACATATTTGGCAGTTTTCCCCCATGCATAAAAATCAAGAAACACAAACGATATACATCAAATAATAAATGTTTCAGAAGACTTCCTGCAGGTATTATTTGAATGTGAAGTCAACTTTTTTGATTCTGGACAATCTATCGGATTAAAATAACATCACAGCATTACGTGTTTTGAAGTACATGAGTACACTGAAATATAATGTGCACAGCGGTCAAGGAAGTTGGTGCACAGTAAATGAATAATGGTGGCTACTGTGTGCTTAGTGTCATTTTAAAAGGAAGGTAAACATCGAAAACAGAAAAGGAATAACAGAAAATCATAAGCTGAACAGCTAAGGGTTTGAAAGACTGACAATGGTTTGTGTGTGTGTGTATACATGTGTGTGTATGTGTGTGTGTGCATGTGTGTGTGTGTGTGTGTGTGTGTGTGTGTGTGTGTGTGTGTGTGTGTGTGTTGTCTACCAACCTCCCAAGTTTTACTTCTTTTTTTTGTGGTTTTCTTCCCTTTCTTTTTCTTTTTTTTGTTTGTTTGTTTTTTGACAGTGGGGCCTCCATCTTCCTATTTTTTCCCCATTGTTATCACTTTTTTATGACTCGCATTCACCATGCATATCTGTATGATGTTCTTTTATATGGATGGACATCCACTTGCTGATTTTAATGTTTTAGTGTTTAATACAAACCGTCTGGGTTTATTCGTTTACTGATCTGTGATGTATTGATGCTTTCATTCTGCAATGTTTACTACACAGGATAAATCTTATGGATGGTTCTGATCATTTTTCTCCTTTTTTGTATTGTTTAAAAACAAACAAGTCAACAGAAGATAGTTTATAAAAAAAAAAAAACCATGAGAATAATGGAATGTGTGTGTGTGTGTGTGTGTGTGTGTGTGTGTGTGTGTGTGTGTGTGTGTGTGTTCGCTTGCATGCCTGTATGTGTTCATGCATGCGTGTGAGTGTGCGCGTGCGTGGTTGTGCAATATGCGTGCATATGTACAATAGTGACAAGCAATATATATACTATAATTTGTTAGAATGAAGAGATGTATGGAGAATGACATGTGTAATAAAAAAACAAATTGATGAATATACGACCAGGGTATAGTCTATTCAGACAGATAAACATTACATCAATAACTGAATTCTTATTGATGGCTACCTAATGGTTCTTATAAACTTTTTTTTCCTCGGGAGACTTACATCTCCAGTATCCGATGTAGTACATGAACATGTTTCTGTTTCAGGCTATACTCTGTGATGTTGTAAACTTGGTACAGAAAATATGTAATTTAAGTAAAGTTGACATTTGCTTCACAACTTGTAAACAAAGACCCCTCCACAGAGCTGAAGCAGTTTTCAGCATTCCCTGGGAAATGTTTCAGGTCAGGGGAAGCCTCAGAAGGGATGAACTGAAGTTTCCCAATATTCCTGTGACGTTATGAACAAAATCACAAACTCCCTGTTACTTAGTTTTTAGAGGGGGTGGGGATGGGTTTTGTTGTTGTTGTTGCTGTTTTTTTTTGGGGGGGAGGGGTATGTTCAGTATGATTTGTGCATTACCGTACCTTTGACAGAGCAACAAGAGTTTTTATCTGTTTAAAGATCAATGCGCATGGAAATTCCTGATGTGACAGTATGAAGCTCTATGAAAATGATGGGGATTGTATTTCTGTATTTCTAAATTCTGTTTGTGTGCAGACTTTTTTTTATGTTCATGTTTCATCCGATGCTTGCTTGTTAATCATTGGAAGAAAGAGCAATATTTGCTGTTGTGTTACTGACGGGATGAAATGAGGCATTTGGGTGGCTGTAAGAATAGGTAAAGTAATACACTAATATTATCGAGTTTTAGGATCTGCCTTTCAGTTTCAAGCAAATGTTAGGACAGTTACTGTCAATGTGTGTGTAGGATAATACTAATTATGTTAGGCAGTGTGTGTGTGTGTGTGTGTGTGTGTGTGGTAGGATTTCTGTCAATGTTAGGACAGTATACTGTCAATGTGTGTGTAGGATACTATCCATGTTAGGACAGTATACTATCAGTGTGTGTGTGTGTGTGTGTGTGTGTGTGTGTGTGTGTGTGTGTGTGTGTGTGTGTAGGATAATACTATCCATGTTAGGCCAGTATAATATCAGTGTGTGTGTTTGTAGGATAATACTATCCATGTTAGGACAGTATGCTGTCAGTGTGTGTGTGTGTGTAGGATAATACTATCCATGTTAGGCCAGTATAATATCAGTGTGAGTATGTGTAGGATAATACTATCCATGTTAGGACAGTATACTATCAGTGTGTGTGTAAGATAATACTAATTATGTTAGGCCAGTATGATACCAGTTATGTGTGTAGGATAATACTATCCATGTTAGGACAGTATACTATCAGTGTGTGTAGGAAAATACTATCCATGTTAGGACAGTATACTATCAGTGTGTGTGTGTGTGTGTGTAGGATAATACTATCCATGTTAGGACAGTATACTATCAGTGTGTGTGTGTGTAGGACAATGTTATCCATGTTAGGACAGTATACTATAAGTGTGTGTGTGTGTGCGTAGGACAATACTATCCATGTTAGGACATTATACTATCAGTGTGTGTGTGTAAGTAGAACAATATCCATGTTAGGACAGTATACTATCAGTGTGTGTGTAGGATAATACTATCCATGTTAGGACAGTATACTATCAATGTGTATGTGTGTAGGATAATACTAATTATGTTAGGACAGTATACTATCAGTATCAGTGTGTGTGTGTATGTGTGTGTGTAGGACAATATTATCCATGTTAGGACAGTATACTATCGGTGTGTATAAGTAGAACAATACTATCCATGTTAGGACAGTATTCTGTCAGTGTGTGTGTGTTGGATAATATTATCCATGTTAGGACAGTACACTATCAGTGTGTGTGTGTGTGTGTGTGTGTGTGTGTAGGATAATATTATCCATGTTAGGACAGTACACTATCAGTGTGTGTGTGTGTGTGTGTGTGTAGGATAATACTATCCATGGTGGGACAGTACACTATCAGTGTGTGTGTGTGTGTGTGTGTGTGTGTGTGTAGGACAATACTATCCATGTTAGGATAGTACATTATCAGTGTGTGTGTATGTGTAGGACAATACTATCCATGTTAGGACAGTACACTATCAGTGTGTGTGTATGTGTAGGATAATACTATCCATGTTAGGACAGTATGCTATCAGTGTGTGTGTGTGTGTGTGTGTGTGTGTGTGTGTGTGTGTGTGTGTGTGTTAGGATAATACTATCCATGTTAGGAGAGTACTCTGTCAATGTGTGTGTGTGTTTTAGGACAATACTATCATGTGTGTAAGACAATACTATCATGTGTGTAGGACAATACTATCATGTGTGTGTAGGACAATACTGTCATGTCTGCTTTCATGGTGTGCTTGTCATGTGCAGGCAGAGCGTCGATTTTTGACCACGCAGGAAGAGCGGCGTCACCAACAGCAGGCCTTGGAGACCATCCAGTCACGGCTGCGTGCTGTCAGTGCGGAGCTGGAGAAGACCAATCGAGCTGATGCCCGATACCTGGACCTGGTGCACAAGGAACACGAGGTGCTGCGGGAGGAGAGCGACCTGATCAGCGTCATCAGGAACCTGGAGAAAGAGGAGAGGGAGAGTTTCGCCGTGCTGAGCTCCGCCCTCCGTGACAGCCATGAGAAGGAGAGGGCAAGGGCGGAGAAGACCAAGTACTGGTCCATCATTGGATCCATCTTTGGGGCCGTCATTGGCATCACGGGCACCACCATCAACAACTATCTCAAGATGAAGGAGCTGCGAGGTCTGGTGTCCAGTGCGGGAGAGAACAGCGAAGATCTCCGCAACCTGTCGGTGCAGCTGTGCGAGTCGGTGCGTGTGCAGTCCCAGAAAATGGACAGCCTGCTGGTGGACCTGCACCGCTCCCTGGTGGGCAGTGCTGACCCAAAGACGGATCCTGACCTCAACAAGATCCGTTTCTCCCCGTCTGCTCCAGATATGCAGCAGCAGACGGAGCAGATCCTGACAGCGCTCAAGTCCCAGGAGGAAAGTCTGGACAGCGAGATCCGGGAAATCCGTCGTTTGCTGGGTGTGGAGAAATCCCAGAAGTCCATGGAGGAGGACACGGTGATCTATGTGGGGCCCCAGGTGCAAACTCTGATGAGGCAGACAGAGGAGAACCTGGAACGAAAGATAAAATATAGTGCCCTAGCTTCTGCCACCTTTGTGTACGGTGCTCTGGCTTTGACTCTGCCCATCGTTCTGTCTTTCTTTAGGGGGGCTCCTGAACATGAGACCTCCACTGCCTCTGTGTAATGATGCCCCCCCCCCCCCCCCAACCCCCCCACCCCAGCCTCTGTACAGTGATGTCTCCTCCACTGCCATTCTGCACTGATTTCTCCCCCACTGCTTCTGCACACTGTGAAAATGCATGCAAATATTTTCTTGAATATGTTCACTTCACTACTTCTGATCTGTTTGAGAATAAACCAGGGGTGCAAAGCTTCCAGAACAGACGTTACAGCTGGAAAGGAAACACTGTGTTCTGCTTGCCTCTGGAACTGCATGATAATGTTTGGATATTTTCAGGATGGGGTTACTTTCCAGTTCTAGACATTTGGGCAAAAGCACACTGCCGTTTATAATTTATGTTCCTCTGTAATTTTGTTTTGTGGCTTTCCTCATTATTTAGAAAATTTTTCAAGCAAAATTTGGAAAGCACTGTTGATGTCACCACAAAGTCTTCAGTCAAGAAGTTACAAGATTGTTTTAAAAGTGATTCCTGTCAGGTCAGGGGTCTTTTGTTCTAAGATTAACTTAAAGCACAGAAAAAAAGAGAAAGAGAGAGAGACAGAAAAAAGATACATTAGACAGGAATATGACACTGATCTCTTGATACAAAAAGGTGAAAAATATCAAATCATTTGGAATGTGAGTCGCTTCGTGAACTTAGTCAGTTAGTGGCTATGGGCTGGTGGCGCACATGTATGTGCCAGAAGATCAGAACTTAGTGGCTATGGACTGGCGCACATGTATGTGCCAGAAGATCAGAACTTAGTGGCTATGGACTGGTGGCACACATGTGTATGTGCCAGAAGATCAGAACTTAGTGGCTATGGACTGGTGGCGCACATGTGTGTGCCAGAAGATCAGAACTTAGTGGCTATGGACTGGTGGCACACATGTGTATGTGCCAGAAGATCAGAACTTAGTGGCTATGGACTGGTGGCGCACATGTATGTGCCAGAAGATCAGAACTTAGTGGCTATGGACTGGTGGCACACATGTGTATGTGCCAGAAGATCAGAACTTAGTGGCTATGGACTGGTGGCGCACATGTATGTGCCAGAAGATCAGAACTTAGTGGCTATGGACTGGCGCACATGTATGTGCCAGAAGATCAGAGTGATTTGGTGCTGTGGGATCAAACAGTGAAGCGCTGATTCAGCAGAAGGAAAATAACCATTGAATTCTCGTGCCAGTGATCCAGTACACATGAAAGTGGGAGCTGTGATCCTTGGCAATGTAAAGCTTGATCTTGGGGGATGGGGGGGGTGGGGGGGGGGGGGGGGGGGGCGGGGGGGGGGGGAGAACCTTCAAAATATCTTGGATCACTGGTACAAAAATCAAGATCAGTGAAAATCTTAGAATTTTTGTTCCTTGACTTATCATTGTTTACCTTGCTTTCTTAGAACATCTGTTATTTCATTTGAGCTGTCAGTTTGTCCTGTTTTAAATATTACTGAATGTCACATGTGATAACTGGTTACGAAAATACAGCAGCAAAGACTGAAAGAGTCATTATATCTAGAATGATTAACTGCCCTGAAATTGCGCCAAGATCGTATCTTGTTTCATGGTGATTTTTTGGATCACTAGGGTAGACCTGCAGTTCCATTTCAGGATTAGAGGGAGGGCCACATTTCACTTTCAAGATTAGGACTGCTTCCCATTCATTCTGCAGACGTCGGAATGCAGCTGAACATTCATCCTGAAGATGGTTGATTCACCAGACTTTATAAGGGAGCTGCATGCTTCTCCTGCTTCTGTAACAACTTATCATCATTTTGATGCAGATTTTTTTCTTTGAGGATTTTTCTGGTTTTTGGTGGAAAAAGAAGATGTTGTGGAAATGCACTGAACAGTATTCCCATATTATTTGTCACTATGCATGTGAAGACAGTTAATGATTTGTGTCAAGAGTACCTGGCCTTTGTGGCAAATTGTAGAGATGTACTAAACAGGACGTAGGAATTTTGATGACGTACATAGCTAAGACAGTGATAGACACCGACCCATGTGGAACATGGGGGTTCAGATGTGTAACTAAAAGTAAGACAGTGATTAAGTTGGACCCTTGTGGAATATATACAGGGTTCAGATCATGAGAACGCCTGACAGATGCTGCAGTAGGGCATTGGAATTCACATGATGGAAAAAACAACAGTCTGAAACAGATGATTGATGATGATAGTAAGACTGGAATTCACATGATGGAAAAAAGAAAAAAAAAAAACCGTCTGAAATAGATGATAGAGTACGATAGTAAGACTGGAATTTACATTATAGAAAATGTAACAATATGAAATAAATGATAGATAGTGTAAGACTGGAATTCACATGATCAATGATTAGAATTCACATGATTTGAAATAGAACAGTGTGCATGTGGAATATTGTGAGATGGTGATTGTATGGCTGGAATTCACATGATGGAAAATATAACAGTGTGAAATAGAAGTTTGATGGTGATTGTAAGTCTGGAATTCACATGGTAGAAAATATAACAGTGTGAAATAGATGATAGATAGTGATTGTAAATATAACATTGTGAAGTAGATGATAGATGGTAATTGTAAATATATAACAGTGTGAAGTAGCTAAGTTTGATGGTGATTATAAAACTAGAATTCACATGGTGGAAAATATAACCGTGTGAAATAGATGATAGATGGTGATTGTGAATATGACAGTGTGAAATAGATGATAGATGGTGATTGTGAATATGACAGTGTGAAATAGATGATATGTGGTGATTGTGAATATGACAGTGTGAAATAGATGATAGATGGTGATTGTGAATATGACAGTGTGAAATAGATGATAGATGGTGATTGTGAATATGACAGTGTGAAATAGATGATAGATGGTGATTGTGAATATGACAGTGTGAAATAGATGATAGATGGTGATTGTGAATATGACAGTGTGAAATAGATGATAGATGGTGATTGTGAATATGACAGTGTGAAATAGATGATAGATGGTGATTGTGAATATGACAGTGTGAAATAGATGATAGATGGTGATTGTGAATATGACAGTGTGAAATAGATGATAGATGGTGATTGTGAATATGACAGTGTGAAATAGATGGTAGATGGTGATTGTGAATATGACAGTGTGAAATAGATGATAGATGGTGATTGTGAATATGACAGTGTGAAATAGATGGTAGATGGTGATTGTGAATATGACAGTGTGAAATAGATGATAGATGGTGATTGTAAGTCTGGAATTCAAATGATGGGAAAACAAAGTGAAACAGATGATACATGGTGATAATATGACAGTAATTCATGTAAAGGAAATGTGAAATAGATGACATATGGTGAAAAGTATGCCTGGAATTCATATGATGGGAAGTATGACAGTGTGAAATTGATGATAAACGTTTGGTGATTGTATTATAAAATGCATGACTGGAATTCACATGAAGGAAAGTATGAGGCTGTGTTTATACTAAGGCTAGCCAGTCACTGACTGCCAGTTGATGTCAGCTGGACACAGCAACTCACACACTGTCAGATACGTCCAGTTGATGTCAGCTGGAAAGAACATATTACTCTCGATATAAGCAGGTTCGTAGATCATAACGTAGATGTAGCTCTGGGGCAGGGGCATTTTTCTATAGAAATAAGGAGGAACATGGTGATAACCCTAATTCAAACATATTTCAAACCCCATTTCTTTAGCTCTACATACCCATCTTGTGCTCATAATCACTCACCTCTAAAGCTGCATATCCTCTTAGTTCAAATGGCTTTTACTCCATTTGTCAAAAATTATGGCTCAGCTTTGAACAATTATTATCAATTTTAAAAGCAGTTTTAAGCAATTTCGCTGGTTAACATGGACAAACAAATTACGAGACAAAACACGACGCGTTTCAACCTCTTAGGTCTTCTTCTTCAGGCAAGAGAAACAACGTTGAGGACAATGAAAAGGAACAGTGAGCAATCACTTCTCTTCTCAAATTGGGTGCAGGATGGGCGTTGAATTATTATTAATCTCTTTCCATGCCATTGTGAATGAAGAGCATACGCAGATCCTGTGCTGGTATCTTTGATAAAGGCTGGTGGACTACCAGCTCTCTATTTTTGTATCAGTGTGACCAAACAGACTGGTGAGTGGAGCTGGCATGCGCTGACTGTGGTCAGTGTGGATGGAAATCATCATCACCCATGGGGAGAGAGAACAAAATGACGTGCACACGATTTGCAGCCAGTAACCGATGGCAACCAGTTGGAATGAGTGTTAATGTACCCCTGCAGTGTTAGTATGAGCGTACCCATTTTACATTGTTAGAATGAACAAACCCTTACACTGTTAGTGTGAACATGTCCTTACAATGTGAAACAGATGATGGATGCTGATAGTATGAGTGAAATGCCTTACAGTGTTAGCATGAACGTACCTATTGTACATTGTTAGAATGTACATGTCCTTACAATATGAAACAGATGATGGATGCTGATAGTATGAGTGAAATGCCTACAGTGTTAGTATAAGCGTACCCATTTTACATTGTTAGTATGAACAAACCCTTACACTGTTAGTATGAACATATCCTTATAATGTGAAACAGATGATGGATGCTGTTTGTATAATCATGAGTGAAATGCCTACAGTGTTAGTATGAGCGTACCCATTTTACATTGTTAGTGTGAACATACCTTTACACTGTTAATATGAGCATGTCCTTACAATGTGAAACAGATGATATATGCTGATAGTGTGAGTGAAATTCACTTGATGGAGAGTGTAACAAGTGAAGTAGATGACAGATGCAGAGTGTGACTAGAATTTGGTTGACATACCGTGTAACAGAATGAAATGGATGATATCTAGATGCTTTGAATACGATAAGAATCCACAAGATGGAAAATGTATCATTGTACTATGTATGACAGGTGCTAAGAATTGACTGGAATTTTGCATGATGGAAAGTGTAACACAAACAGTGTGAAATGGATGACAGATACTAAGAGTATGACTGGAATTCACATGATGGAAAGTATAACAGTGCAAATCAGTTCGGGACTCTCGCAGTTTGTCCTGGGAAATGATAGACAACTGGCAGCCTGTCCTAGGGATCCACTTGTTTTATTTCATGCCTGGGGGAAAAAAAATGAGGGCGAATGGCCATAGAGTGGAGTTCAGAGGTAGCTGAGACTAGATACAACCAGCTGTGAGGTTTGAAGAGCACATATTACTGATCTTTTGACATGTCTCACTAACTTCCCCACAAGACCTATGTAGGGGGTGTACATAGTGCCAATAAAGGCAAGCTTTTACCTTGTGGTTAGGATACCTGAGGTCGAACATATGTGCCTGAAAATCAGTCCTTGTCCCAGGGCTGGTTTTGGGAAAAAAGTTTGTCCCTGGATATTGGCAAAGGAGGGGGGCTGCTCTGACTGTGAGCGAGTGCTGGGGGAAAAGCACAGAAAACACACATGGCACAGTCATGCAGATTTGTGTTTTCATGAGTGATAAAGAATTATGAATATATATCAGTGTGTATGTGTATTGGCTTGCATTACAATTTACACTTGCTGAGAAATGTGTGACAGCTGGAATCTGGTAGAATTCCTGATATGCCTCACTGACTGCTTTGTTCTCTGTCTTCTGACTGTTCCATTATTTTTAAAAAAATAAATGTTAGCGAACCACCAAGAGAAACGTGGACAAACGAGTCACAAGACAAAACACGACGTGTTTCAACCTCAAAGGTCTTCTTCAGGCAAGACACAAACAAATAGGACAATGACAATGAAAATTCATTGTCATTGTCCTATTTTTTTGTGTCTTGTCTGAAGAAGACCTAAGAGGTCGAAACGCATCATGTTTTGTCTTGTGACTCGTTTGTCCACGTTTCTCTTGGCGGTTCGCTAACATTTATTTGATTTGTTTAGATTTCCGCCTGCAGTCATCTCACTTTGCAGCTAGATCTGTTCCATTATTATTTGATCTTGCCTTTCCAATCACCCCATATTGGCCTCAGAATCTGTCTGTGCTGTTTGCAACTTGTGCGCTCTAAGTAACCAGAGTTGAATATTGGTGATATCAATAAGCATTGTTTGACATTATGAGTGAGCAATAAGAAATGCATGTTGATATGTTATAAGCATATTTGATCCATTGTTGTATGAGAAGAAATGATTGCCATCCAAAGGCATGTTTTAAATGAGAAAAGAGAAATTAATAAGAATAATGGAGACCCCAAAAACATGGGCTTGTGTGTTGTGAAGGATGAGCGTCGCTGGAGAAGAAATATTGCAAGGTTCAAGACATGAGTTGGTCTGCTCTGAGTGACAGTTAAGCCAGACAGCAGGCATTGGAACAGGATACACTCAAGCTTGACGCTAGTTTCATTTCAGCAAATATTTTTTAATGCAGCTTACCATACTAAGATTTGCCATTGAATAGCAGTATAGCACACTGAATCGAACACATGTCAGTAAACATCATACTATACACACCACATCATAAAGTGACACAGCTATAGCACTACATACCACAGCAGTGTGAATTTTTTTTGTTTTTCTGTTAACATGATCAGTTATACAAGATACCAGTTTTTGATTATTGATTATTGTTCAGTTTTCTCAACTGCACTGTTTTGGATGCTTCTCTGCCTTTAAATTGTTTATTGATGTGTTGTTGCAGCTGAGAACAGCGGAGGGGAAGTAACTCACTTGCTAGAAAGGGGGAAATGAACCCTTGGCTATAAGTCCTGTACTGATCAATCATACAGCCAGTTTACAGGGTAACCTAAATCTGAACGACATGCACATCATCATCATCATCATCATCATCATTGTTATAGTCACAGTCAGTTTTTTCTGGCTGTAGCAGATCTTACAATATTTATACATTCATGTGAGAGAAGTATCTGTTTGAACATTAATTTTGTTATTATTGTCATCATCGTTACCACCACCACCACGACCGTCATCATCCTCATCATCAACCTTATCGTCGTCCTCATCATCATCCTCATGATCCTTCTCATCAAAGGATTTTCATAGATTTAGATTAGAAGGTACAAGTTTCCAACAGCGAGAATAACGAATGTGTAGCGACCAAAATTCAATGGATGAGTGTTGTGGGAAGGTACGTGATAACTGGTTGTAAAGCTGGGGCAACATAGACATGGGGAATATAGACTTGGGGGAACGTATTGGGGAACAGAGACCCCGGGGAACATAGTTGTAGATGGGGAACATAGAAACATAAACCCTGGGGAACATAGTTCTAGATGGGGGAACATAGAAACATAAACCCTGGGGAACATAGTTCTAGATGGGGGAACATAAACAGTAAGTACATATATTAACAGGAGAACATAGAATGTAGACTGGGGAACATAGAGACAGGGGAGGGCGGGGAGGAGGGGAACATAAACAGTGAGTACATATATTAACAGGAGAACATAGAATGTAGACTGGGGAACATAGAGACAGGGGAGGGTGGGGAGAAGGGGAACATAAACAGTGAGTACATATATTAACAGGAGAACATAGAATGTAGACTGGGGAACATAGAGACAGGGGAGGGTGGGGAGGAGGGGGACATAAACACAGGGAAATAGAGAGCAGGGGAAACATACAGACCCTGGTGAAGGCCATGTGTAAATTATTTATTAAAGCAATGTGTTCTGCTCATACTGAACCAAACTACGATGCACAAAGTGCAAAGTAATGCTTAGTGAAAAGGGTTTAGTGAACAGAGAAGTGAAGTTTGGACAAACATGTGCCCTTTAGGCACCACACGCAACACATAACAACAGCATCATGAATGGACAAGTGACATGTCAACAAACATATCTACATCAGGCTTCACATGTAACACATAACATGAGCAAGACAATACTCCCCAGATAGCTGTCGGCGGTACGTCTGGTGTTTGGTGCGAATTGATGCCTGTACACTGCAATGTCTGAAGGAGATGCAAGTATAGCTGAAACTTCACCTGTCTGTGCCGTGTTGTGTATTGAACAGATGTGACTTGGCTCCTTGGCTGGTGTGTTGATCTGTTGTAAAGTATTTTCATATTCTCTGCACATCCCTTTTCAATCAGACAGAGCTAGAGCTACTGCCTGGAATTTGTGACGAAAGTTACTGTCTGCCAAAAGTGAAAGCTGGTTTGACAGTGCAGTCCAGCACTAACTTCTCTCTGTCCACTTCTGTCATCTCCTTGTGGGCCTCAGGGATGTCCACTTGCAATAGGAAGAAGAAGAAGAAGGAGACAACAACAACATAAATGCAAGAAGAAGAAGAACAACAACAACAACAACAAGACAACACCACCACCAACAACAACAAGAAGGAAGACCTGTCAGAATACACTCAGTTATGGCAAAGAACTGACATCATGTCGTCTTGACTCGTTAACGACAGTAGACAAGTGTACTTGGGTTTCAAGAGCATTGTTCAGTGCCCACAAACTGTGCATTGACACAAATGACCTCTTTAAAAAAAGACAAATGGCCTTAAAATGGTAAAGTAGCATTCTCCCTAAAGTACAATGACACAAACGACCTCTGAACTGAACGGTGAAGCTGCCTCCCCCACCACAGTCTGTACAATGTGCGTGTTCGGCACCTGTCACAAACAGGAGAACCAACATCTGCCTCCATCTATAACGGGATCTTCACAGTTGGCCTCAGGTTTTTCCACAGTGTCTTCTTTGTCTTCTTCTTCTTCTTCTTCTTCTTCTTCTTCTTCTTCTTCTTCTTCCAGGGAAGCGACCGCAATCAACCAGTTGATTATTCTGTCACTGTGGAAGGAGGTTGGAAGCACACACACAAGGCTTCAGGCTGCGAACGATTCCACCTTGTTCTGTGGGGAATGCTGCACAGATATGACTAGCTCTGTACAGACAACTAAGATGTCTGATACACACCGCGATTTCTCTCTCTCTCACTCTCCTCCCCCCGTCCCCCCCCCCCCCTCCAAACACACACACACACACACACACACATACGCACACACACATGTAACACGTGCGCACACACACACACACACACACACACACACACACACACACACACACACACACTCACTCACACACACACACACACACACACACACACACACACACACACACACACACATTTCTTTCCCATTAAGTTAGGATATGAGGGACAGTGTGACGCAGGGGAGAGAAAAGGCGTGGCCATGCTGGCGATCAGATGCTTGTCTCCCTTTAGTGAGACAGCTCATCGCTCACGAGGAAATCCTCAAATAGTTAGTGTCTTCAGTTTAGTAAATATCATTCAACGACGGTGATGACTATGGCGTTAACAATAATAAAGATAATAGCAATAACGATAAACTGTACAGTACAAATTAAACCTGCACTAAACAATTAAAGAAACAACCGTAAAAGCAAACTACCCTTTCTTCCCTTACCAGATCAAAGAGTCTCTATTGTGAATTAAACGCATCCATGCGGTGTGCATCTTTCTTCCTCTGCTGAAAATTCAGGGTTTACTGTCAGCTAGCTCACAACATCACTTTTGATATATACGTTTGTTTTTTTGTTTGTTTTTCACATATTGCTTCTCTGCCTATGCTGACAGAGGATGCATCAGTTCTTCTTCTGCGTACGCAGGCTGATACTCCTGCGGACACTCCCTGTATAGAGAGGCAGGTATAAATCCCATCTGCTCAACAAAGGGAGTGGAGTTTTGTGTGTATGATCGTTTGAGCACTCATCCAACTACCACATACCTTCCCCCAACACTCATCCAGCTACCACATACCTTCCCCCAGCACTCATCCAACTACCACATACCTTCCCCCAGCACTCATCCAACTACCACATACCTTCCCCCAACACTCATCCAACTACCACATACCTTCCCCCAGCACTCATCCAGCTACCACATACCTTCCCCCAGCACTCATCCAACTACCACATACCTTCCCCCAGCACTCATCCAACTCCCACATACCTTCCCCCAGCACTCATCCAACTACCACATACCTTCCCCCAACACTCATCCAACTACCACATATCTTCCCCAGCACTCATCCAGCTACCACATACCTTCCCCCAGCACTCATCCAACTACCACATACCTTCCCCCAGCACTCATCCAACTACCACATACCTTCCCCCAACACTCATCCAGCTACCACATACCTTCCCCCAACACTCATCCAACTACCACATACCTTCCCCCAGCACTCATCCAACTACCACATATCTTCCCCCAGCACTCATCCAACTACCACATACCTTCCCCAGCACTCATCCAACTACCACATACCTTCCCCCAGCACTCCTCCAGCTACCACATATCTTCCCCCAGCACTCATCCAACTACCACATACCTTCCCCAGCACTCATCCAACTACCACATACCTTCCCCCAGCACTCATCCAACTACCACATACCTTCCCCCAGCACTCATCCAACTACCACATATCTTCCCCAGCACTCATCCAGCTACCACATATCTTCCCCCAACACTCATCCAACTACCACATACCTTCCCCCAGCACTCATCCAACTACCACATACCTTCCCCCAGCACTCATCCAAATCCCACATACCTTCCCCCAGCACTCATCCAACTCCCACATATCTTCCCCAGCACTCATCCAACTACCACATACCTTCCCCAGCACTCATCCAACTACCACATACCTTCCCCCAGCACTCATCCAACTACCACATACCTTCCCCCAGCACTCATCCAACTCCCACATACCTTCCCCAGCACTCATCCAGCTACCACATACCTTCCCCAGCACTCATCCAACTCCCACATACCTTCCCCAGCACTCATCCAACTACCACATACCTTCCCCCAGCACTCATCCAGCTACCACATACCTTCCCCAACACTCATCCAACTACCACATACCTTCCCCCAACACTCATCCAACTACCACATACCTTCCCCCAACACTCATCCAGCTACCACATACCTTCCCCCAGCACTCATCCACTGAATTTGGGTCTCTACACGTTCATTATTCTGGCTATTGGACACGTGTCTCTTCTGGTCAAATCTAAATCTATGACTCTCCTTTGATGATGATGAGGAGGAGGAGGAGGAGGAGGAGGACGATAATGAAGATGATGATAAGCATGATGATGAAGATGATGGTGGTGGCGGTGTTGGTGGTGGTGGTGGTGGTAATGATGATGGTAATGATAATAAAATCAATGTTCAAACAGATAATTCCCTTAGATTAAGGTGTATATATATATATATTGTAGGATCTGCTACAGCCAGA
>CM065734.1:60915413-60925413 GCA_033310375.1 Conus canariensis
TGTAAGGTTAATATATATATAGGTGTTTGTGCCGTCTTCATCGACAGGGTTGTTTGTAAGGTTAATATCTACAGGGTTGTTTGTAAGGTTGTTTGTAAGGTTAATATCTACAGGGTTGTTTGTAAGGTTAATATCTGAATATCTACAGGGTTGTTTGTAAGGTTAATATATACAGGGTCGTTTGTGCCGTGTTCATCGACAGGTTTGTTTGTAAGTTTAATATCTACAGAGCTGTTTGCAAGGTTAATATCTACAGGGTTGTTTGTAAGGTTAATATCCACAGGTTGTTTGTGCCATCTTCATCGACAGGATTGTTTGCAGCGTCAGTATCTACAGGGTTGTTTGTAGGGCCAGTATCTACAGAGTTGTTTGTAGGGCCAGTATCTATGGGCTGTTTTAGGGTCAGTATCTACAGGGTTATTTGAAGGGTCAGTATCTACAGGGTTGTTTGTAAGGCCAGTATCTACAGGCTTTTTGTAGGGTAAGTACCTTTATGCTTGCTTTAGGTCATATCTACAGGGTTGTTTTAGGGTCAATACCTACAGGGTTGTTTGTAGGGTCAGTATCTACAGGGTTGTTTGTAGAGTCAGTATCCACAGGGTTGTTTGTAGGGTCAGTATTTTTATGTTTGTTATAGGGTCAGTATCTAGAGGGTTGGTTTAGGGTCAAAACCTACAGGTTGCTCCTATGATCAGTATTTACAGGATTGTTGATTGGGTCAGTATCTACAGGGTTGTTTGTAAGCTCAGAATCCACAGGGTTGTGTGTAGGGTCAGTATCTATGGGGTTATTGGTTGGGTCAGCATCTACAGGGTGTTTGTAGGGTCAGTATCTACAGGGTTGTTTGCAGGGACAGTATCTACAGGGTTGTTTGCAGGGACAGTATCTACAGGGTTGTTTGCAGGGTCAGGGTCAGCATCTACAGGGGTGTTTGTAGGGTCAGTATCTACAGGGTTGTTTGCAGGGACAGTATCTACAGGGTTGTTTGCAGGGACAGTATCTACAGGGTTGTTTGCAGGGTCAGTATCTACAGGGTTGTTTGCAGGGTCAGTATCTACAGGGTTGTTTGCGGGGTCAGTATCTACAGGGTTGTTTGTTGGGTCAGTATCTACAGGGTTGTTTATTGGGTCAGTAACTACAGGGGTGTTTGTCGGGTCAGTATCTACAGGGTTTTTCGTCAAGTCAGTGTCTACAGGTTTTTTTTTGTAGGTTCTGTATCTACAGGGTTGTTTGTTGGGTCAGTATCTAGAGGGTTGTTTGTATGGTCTGTATGTACACAGGGTTGTTTGTATGGTCAGTATCTACAGGGTTGTTTGTATGGACAGTATCTACAGGGTTGTTTGTATGGTCAGTATCTACAGGGGTGTTTGTCGGGTCAGTATCTACAGGGTTATTTGTATGGTCTGTATGTACACAGGGTTGTTTGCAGGGTCACTATCTACAGGGTTGTTTGTATGGACAGTATCTACAGGGTTGTTTGTAGGGTATCTATAGGGGTGTTTGTCGGGTCAGTATCTACAGGGTTGTTTGTATGGACAGTATCTACAGGGTTGTTTGCAGGGTCGGTATCTACAGAGTTGTTTTTTGGGTCAGTATCTACAGGGTTGTTTGTTGGGTCAGTATCTACAGGGTTGTTTTGTCAAGTCAGTATCTACAGGGTTGTTTGTAGGGTCAGTATCTACAGGGGTGTTTGTTGGGTCAGTATCTACAGGGTTGTTTGTCAAGTCAGTATCTACAGGGTTGTTTGTAGGGTCAGTATCTACAGGGTTTGTTGTCAAAACAGTGTCTACAGGGTTGTTTGTTGGGTCAGTATCTACATGGTTGTTTGTATTGTCTGTACCTATACAGGGTTATTTGCAGGGTCAGTATCTACAGGGGTATTTGTAGGGTCTGTATCTACAGAGTTGTTTGTAGGGTCAGTATCTACAGGGTTGTTTGTCAAGTCAGTATCTACAGGGTTGTTTGTAGGGTCAGTATCTACAGGGTTTGTTGTCAAAACAGTGTCTACAGGGTTGTTTGTCGGGTCAGTATCTACATGGTTGTTTGTATTGTCTGTACCTATACAGGGTTATTTGCAGGGTCAGTATCTACAGGGGTATTTGTAGGGTCTGTATCTACAGAGTTGTTTGTAGGGTCAGTATCTACAGGGTTGTTTGTATGGTCTGTATCTACACAGAGTTATTTGCAGGGTCAGTATCTACAGGGGTGTTTGTATGGACAGTATCTACAGGGGTGTTTGTATGGACAGTATCTACAGGGTTGTTTGTCGGGTCAGTATCTACAGGGTTGTTTGTCGGGTCAGTGTCTACAGGGTTGTTTGTCGGGTCAGTATCTACAGGGATGTTTGTTGGGTCAGTATCTACAGGGTTGTTTGTCAAGTCAGTATCTACAGGGTTGTTTGTAGGGTCCGTATCTACAGGGTTTGTTGTCAAAACAGTGTCTACAGGGTTGTTTGTCGGGTCAGTATCTACATGGTTGTTTGTATTGTCTGTACCTATACAGGGTTATTTGCAGGGTCAGTATCTACAGGGGTATTTGTAGGGTCTGTATCTACAGAGTTTTTTGTAGGGTCAGTATCTACAGGGTTGTTTGTATAGTCTGTATCTACACAGAGTTATTTGCAGGGTCAGTATCTACAGGGTGTTTTGTATGGACAGTATCTACAGGGGTGTTTGTATGGACAGTATCTACAGGGTTGTTTGTTGGGTCAGTATGTACAGGGTTGTTTGTCGGGTCAGTGTCTACAGGGTTGTTTGTCGGGTCAGTATCTACAGGGTTGTTTGTCGGGTCAGTATCTACAGGGTTGTTTGTATGGTCAGTATCTACAGGGTTGTTTATAGGGTCAGTATCTACAAGGTTGTTTGTCGGGTCAGTATCTACAGAGTTGTTTGTCGGTTCAGTATCTACAGGGTTGTTTGTATGGTTAGTATCTACAAGGTTGTTTGTCGGGTCAGTATCTACAAGGTTGCTTGCAGGGTCGGGTATCTGCAGGGTTGTTTGTTGGGTCAGTATCTACAGGGTTGTTTGTTGGGTCAGTATCTACAGGGTTGTTTATGTGGTCAGTATCTACAGGGTTGTTTGTATGGTCAGTATCTACAGGGTTGTTTGTTGGGTCAGTATCTACAGGGTTGTTTATAGGGTCAGTATCTGCAGGGTTGTTTGTTGGGTCAGTATCTACAGGGTTGTTTGTTGGGTCAGTATCTACAGGGTTGTTTATAGGGTCAGTATCTACAGGGTTGTTTGTTGGGTCAGTATCTACAGGGTTGTTTGTATGGTCAGTATCTACAGGGTTGTTTGTTGGGTCAGTATCTACAGGGTTGTTTGTAGGGTCAGTATCTACAGGGTTGTTTGTTGGGTCAGTATCTACAGGGTTGTTTGTTGGGTCAGTATCTACAGGGTTGTTTATAGGGTCAATATCTACAGGTATATTTGTAAGGTTAGTATCTACAGGGTCATTTATAGATCAGTACCTACAGAGTTTTTGTAAAGTCAGTATCAACAAGGTAATATCTAGTTTCAGTACCTACAGAAAATTTGTAGAGTCAGTATCTACAGGGTTGTTTGTGGATTCAATATTTACAGGGTTGTTTGTATAGCCAATATATGAAAGGTTGTTTGAAGCGTCATTCTCTACAAAACAGTTTGTAAATCAACATCTACAGGGTATTTGTAGGGTCAGAATCTGTATGTAGTGGGTTGTTTGTAGGATGTATAACTACAGAGTAAATTGTAGATCAAAGTCTGCAGGGTTTCTTAGAGGGTCAGTATCTACGGTGTTGTTTACAGGGTCAATGATTACAAGATTGTTTGTGATGCCTACATGTTGTTTATAGGGTGAGTACGTACAAAGTTGTTTGTAGTGTAAGTATCTACAGAGCTGTTTGTAAGGTTAGTATTGACATGTCGTTTGTAGAGTCATTTTCGTCGAGGTCGTTGATAGAATCAGTGTTAATTAAAGTCGTCGATAGAGTCAGCGTATATTACAGTCGTTGGAAGTCAGTGTATATTAAAGTTGTTGACAGAGTCAATGTGTATTAATATCGTTGATAGAGTCAGAGTATAGTAAAGTCATTGATAGAGTCAGAGTGTATTAAAGTCGTTGATAGAGTCAGAGTGTATTAAAGTTGTTGATGAGAGAAGTGTATTATTAAAGTCGTTGATAGAGTCAGTGTGTATCTAAGTCGTTGATAGGGTCAGTGTGTATTAAAGTCGTTGATAGAGTCAGCGTGTTATTAAAGTCGTTGATAGAGTGAGTGTGTATTAAAGTCGTTGATAGAGTCAGTGTGTTATCAAAGTCGTTGATAGAGTCAATGTGTATTAAAGTCGTTGATAGAGTCAGAGTGTATTAAAGTTATTGATGAGATAAGTGTATTATTAAAGTCGTTGATAGAGTCAGTGTGTATCAAAGTCGTTGATAGTCAGTGTGTATCTAATTCGCCGATAAAGTCAGTGTGTAATGAAGTCGTTGACAGAGTCAGTATGTATTAAAGTCGTTGATAAGATAGTGTATTATTTAAATCTGTGATAGAGTCAGAGTGTATTTAAGTCATTGAGAGTCAGAGTGTATTTAAATTTTGATAGAGTCAGAGTGTATTTTTTGATTGAATAAGTGTATTATTAAAACATTTGATAGAGTCATTGTGTATTAAAGTCGTCGATAGAGTCAGTGCGCATTAAAGTCGTTGATAAGATAAGTGTATTATTAAAGTCGTCGACGGAGTCAGTGTGTATTAAAGTCGTTGATAGGGTCAGTGTGTATTAAACTTTAAAGGCACCGGAGTCAGATAAAAGTTTAATGAACACACACACACCACACACACACACACACACACACACACACACACACACACACACACACACACCGCATTCACTGGTACACACACATGAGCCCGTACCTATACACCCGTACTTATACATATATACACACACGTGTACACTCACCACACACATATACAATGATACTAATGGCACAGTCAGTGTCAGGCAGGTGCCCAAGGTCTGGTCAGCGCGTTGGACAACTGCGTACTTCAGACATATGCAAAGTCGTAGCCACGAGACCCTCTTCTTAAATTATCCCATCTTAGATCTAGTTGCAAAGTGAGACGACTGCAGGCGGAAATCTAAACAAATCTTAAATAAATGTTAGCGAACCCGCCCCAAAAAACGTGGACAAACGAATCACAAGACAAAACACGACGCGTTTCGACCTCTTAGGTCTTCTCCAGGCAATATACAAAACAATGATTACAACGAAAATGAACGAGCAACCACTTATCTTCAATCACACGAGATCACACTGATTTTAAGTGATTGAAGATAAGTGATTGCTCGTTCATTTTCGTTGTAATACTTGTTTTGTATCTTGCATGAAGAAGACCTGACGTGGCGATGCTGCCAGTGTCATACAGCCGACCGACAGTTACTCCCCGTGTACCATTCTTGTTTCTTTCAGCACGCGGTGGTGTTGAAGGCGTGATGCGAACGTCCCAAACAGGTAGCGTTGGAGTCCTTTCCTATGTACTGGAAACAATCCCTGCAATTATAGATCATTAGGAAGCACTGGGCTTCAATTATTTGTTACTCTCTCTCTCTCTCTCTCTCTCTCTCTCTCTCTCTCTCTCTCTCTCTCTCTCTCTCTCTCTTATGGATTGTTATTTTGAGGGCATAGTGTAAAACAGCTTCCAGCTTATCTATTCACCCTCATTAACGATTTGAGTTTCGGGTTTCTCTCGCATAATTACGTTTTATTTGCTTGTCGTTGTAGAATTGGATTACAGTGTTCATGTTGCTATGTTGAATTGTCAGTATGAATGATATGAGTTGAAATACTGTTTGCAAAGGCAAGGACAGATTGTAAGACTAGGCCTTGGTCTAAAATCTTCATCCTTGCATATTAAAGATCAATCAATCAATCAATCTCTCTCTCTCTCTCTCTCTCTCTCTCTCTCTCTCTCTCTCTCTCTTCTCTCTCACTCTCTCGCTTGCTCGTTCTCTCACTCTCAAATGGTTCTCAACTGTAGAGATTAAGTAAAGCAACTGGTTATTATGAAAGTGCGCATCTCTTTCCTTTAAAGATCGTGAATGTCCATATACGAACACCCAATAATTTAGTCAATGTCGTATAAGATTCTGGTTTAAACTGTTACAATCAGAAGAACACAGATTACCCGGATAAACCATATAACATGTGTTGTGAATTAGATATTAGGGGAAAATGAACTGGGTGTCAGAGGAACTATTTGTCTGTTTCAATGTGGTTTTAGTGATGTGTGATTAAACCAAGGTGATGATAACATAACAGTATTCTTGAAGATTTTTCCATCGATGTTTGATTGATTATTAGTGGCATAGATGACATGGTCACATACAAAACATTGAGAAATTAGATATGTTTAGAATTTCAGTAGCACATATGACTTAAAACCTTACTTGATGTTACATTTATATCTCATTCTTCATTATGAAATGAAAAGATTTATGTTAGGTTTATAAGCAGTAAAACTGCATACTTGCAGATACAGAGAATGAAGTTCAACAGGTTTAGTTCGTCCATCGTGTAAAATCGTACAAAAAAGCGTTTTGTTTTCTGCTATTTAGCGCTAAGTGAAATTAGAAATTAATTCGGCCAACTTTAATCGACAGCTGCGTTAATTCAAACTGTAAATATTGACGTCATCTTAAAAAAACAACAACCACAATAACAACAACAAAAACAATGATGTATGGAATTCGTTACTGTTTGTGCACAAAGCTTTAGGGTTGAGATAAATAGCCACTTGACAACATCATGCCTTTGTGTACATTCATTTTTCTTTCCTTCGTTTTTGGCATGACCACCGTGGGTTATTTTCTCTCACTTTCCTTATTCTGTGTTTGTGATCACTTACTCCCTTCATGAGTAGCCATGGCCTATAAAGGTTATTATCGTCGTCATTGTCTCTCTCGCTGAACTAAAGAGAGAGAGAGAGAGAGAGAGAGAGAGAGAGAGAGAGAGAGAGAGAGAGAAACACAGACAGACAGAGACACACAGACAGACAGACAGACAGACAGGCAGAGACAGGGAGATGTGGATACAGTGAGTGATTCTGTGTGGATGTTGTGACGAAACAGTCCCGTGACGCGATCCCTTCCAGTGGTCAGTCAAACTCTCACATGTACTGTGCAGGTGCGGACTGGTGGACATGTGTACAGTGCAGGTGCGGACTGGTGGACATGTGTACAGTGCAGGTGCGGATTGGTGGACATGTGTACAGTGCAGGTGCGGACTGGTGGACATGTGTACAGTGCAGGTGCGGACTGGTGGACATGTGTACAGTGAAGGTGCAGACAGATGGACATGTGTACAGTGCAGGTGCAGAGAGGTGCTGAGGTCCAGCTGTGGGGATTTCTGGGATTTCTTGATGATTAAGGGATCAGTGTGCCAATTGACATTGACAGTGGAAGGAAGTACCCATCTAATGTGTGACAATACAGCACGAACTACGATCGGAACTACAACGGGAACGAGACAGTACGGCACAAAAAAAACTGGGATCGGAACCTCCACGAAGTGAAACAGTAAGAGTCCAAACAAAAGATCAGAACTGGAACGATGTGAAACTAGCAGAGCACGACGAAGGATCGGAACCCTCGACGACACGTCACGGAAGGTCAGGAACCAGGATCGGATCAGAACGTGAAGGAAGCTGACTCCTTTCGCTAGACGTGGGTACGGAGCGACAGCCAGCGGTGCTGCTGTTGTAGTACGAAGACGAGATGTCCAAGAGAGGGCGGTCACTCACCATGATTCACCTGCAAGACATGAAGTCCTTCCTGTCCACCACACCCGCACCTTCCACCACGCGTGTGGTCAAGGCCGGCTCCAAACGCCCAGCTCCAACCAGCCAGCCTTTTCTCAAGGCCGATCGCCATCCCCACGTGCAGGTAACACGTCACGAAGGCCTCCAGATCCGTGGGAAACCTCTCCCTCAGCTCAGAACCACCCGCACTCGGCAGCGGGCAACAACAGAACCTGAAGAAGCACGGAATCCTCAAGTGCGTGTGAGGTGCCAGTGTCCGGATCCCTTAGCGTGTGCCCATCTAACACGTGCCCGGCATGAGAATGTGGAGGAGGAATTCCGGGCCGCCCGCTATGCCCTCCTCAGAGCCAAGCATGAACGGGAACTGGAGGAGGGACCCCCGCTGTTCGCCCAGTTTGACTTGTTGAGTCCCTCACCGGACACAGTAAAGGGCCCCTCGGAGTCGGCTCAGAAAGACCCGAAGTCTGCCTCAAAGGAACTTTACCAAACGGAGGCGGCAGACTCGGAGCAGGACCAGTCAGGGTCTACTCCGGACAGCAGCCTGCCGGCGGCAGAGTCCCTTTCTCCTGTGCTGCCCTCCAGCCCGGACCACCCCCACTTCCTGACCTACATCACACGGCTCCGGGACCCCAGAGTTCGAACTGCCCAGGGTAGAATGGCGTCGGCGAACATGGACGTCAGAGTGAGACTGCCTGAAGACAAAATGTCGTGTGCACGTGTTGACAACTAGCTAAAGTGTTTATGGTAATGGAGCAATGATCTCTAGCCCTGCTAGTCAATCAGTCAGTCAGCTAGTCAGTTGGTCAACCAGCCAGTCAGTCGGCCAGCGAGCCAGTAAACCTATCAACCAATTAATAACATAAACAATCAGCCAGTCAACCAACTTGCCAGTAAGCCGGTTAACCAGTCAAACAGTAAATCAGTCACCAATCGACCATTTTACCGGTCAACCAATTAACTAATAAACCAATCAACCGATCAGCTAACCAAACAGTCAACCAGTCAATCGGTCAAACAGACAGTAAGTCTGTCACAGAGTCAACGAATCAACCAGTCAAGCAGTCAACCAGTCAGTTAATAGGCCAGTTAGCCAATCAACAGTCAACCAATCAACCAGTCAGCCAGGAAACCACTAGTCACTAAACAGGCCAGTTGACCAGTTAGCCAATCAACAGTCAACCAATCAACCATGTCAGCCAGAAAAACCAACCAACCAGTTAGCCGGTCAGTCAATGAACCAGTTAATCAATCAGTAAGCCAATGAACCGGTCAGTCTATCCCCCCATTCAACCTGTCAGCTAGTCAGCCAATCAACCGGTCAGCCAGTCAGCCAACAAGCAGCTTAAAACAACAACTATCTAAACAGTAAGTCAGCCAGGAGCAGAATACCCACAAGATGCCAAGCGTGTGTCTGCACCCTCTGTCAACACAGCGCAGGCTTCCGGGGGGAGGGGGGGGGGGGGGGGGGGGCAAGATTGCTCCCAGCCGGCTGGTTGGTCATTTGAGGACAATACTTCTCTTGGTCCTACCCGCACCTTCGGGTGTTTTTTTTTTTCTTTTCTTCAATTTTTCCTTTAGTCCATGCGAACGATTCCGGCTATAGAAGATCATTGTTGTCTTGTCTTATGTTAACGATCCAACAGTACTTAGACATCATGAATGTGAAGTTGTTATGCACAGTGACGCTGGGTCTGAATGGCGGCGTGTTTAACAAGATCTACACGGTAGATACGGATCAGGACAGTACTATGTGACGTCATCATGGAAGCCACTGCTCACAAAAGAATCTTAACGACGTGTGTATCACATCAACAAGGACCATGACTGCAAATTCGAATGACTTTAAATGGAATGTCGTTAAAGAATGTACATGACACTATTTTTGACAATAGGTATGAATCTGATAATGCATTGACGTAGATCACGGATTGTGGCCATAGATCGAACAGATCAATATATGGCAATTGAATGCAGTTGAATACAATCGAATTGGCAGTCGTATTCATGACGTCCTACATGGTCCTGGATCTGACGTCAGAATGACGTGTGTGAGACGTCAGCGTGGATGGTGAGCCTGGGAGACTTATCTGCCATGTGAACGTCGTGAGTGGACCGTCTTGTTTTTGGCCTTGTACACGTAAACCATGGTCGTCTCAGCGTTTCATAGGGCATAGGTGGCTTTGTTGGATCAGAACCCTCCT
>CM065734.1:60940413-60970413 GCA_033310375.1 Conus canariensis
GGCAGAGAAATATCACAGCAAACGCACTGATCGAATTCAATTCACAATATCCCAAAGGATCTTGACCACAATAAAAGTTGATCATACGCTCAGCTTCAGACTTCTCGTAGAATATCAGTCACATTGTGTGTGTGTGTGTGTTTTGTGTTGTGTGTGTGTGTGTGAGGAGAGAGAGAGAGAGAGAGAGAGAGAGAGAGAGAGAGAGAGAAGTGCGCGCACGTGGTGTGTGTGTGTGTGTGTGTGTGTGTGTGTGTGTGTGTGTGTGTTGTGTGTGTGTGTGTGCGTGCCTGCGTGCATACATAAGTGTGTGTGCGTGTGTGTGTGTATGTGCTTATTTGTTGGGTCGATTATCGAACATCATTTCTGTTTCTTCCTGTGAGGACCGAAACAGAAAGGCGCGGAGACATGACATACTGTCAGTGCTGACCTGCACTTAGAACAGGGGAGAGCACTCTTGTCCACACGTCCTTCTCCTCGTCTGTCAACGACGTTCACGCCCGGTTATTGCATTGGTTATCGCCTGTTTGATTAATGGGGGTTCAACATGGGATGTCTCGCTCTTCTTCAAAGCCTGCCGGCACTGTGGGGTCTGGCACATCAACACATACAATCCACGTGAGGCTGTTAACATGGTGCGTGCAATTTAGGAGCTTAATAATGGCACAGCAACTTTCAGTTGAACTCTCTCTCCTCTCTCTCCTCTCTCTCTCTCTCTCTCCTCACCTCCACACGAACACACACACACACACACACACACACCACGCACGCAACCACACACAACACCACACACACACACACACCACACACGCACGCACACACACACACACACACACACACACACACAACACACACACACACACACACACACACACATACTACATAACACACACACACACACACACACACACACACACACACACACACCACACAGAAATACACACAGCTTTGGACATGATGTGACGTCACGCCGACTGCTGTGTGGTGGTCAATGATGTGACGGTCCATGCAATTTGACGTCATGCTTTGTGTTCAGGTGTCGGAGATGTCGTTCTGGCGCCCCACCTGTGGAGCAGTCCCAGCACGACACAACGGAGGTATGTAGAGACAGACCTGCTGGGGTTGGGGCCACAGTGTGTCATAGTATACACTGGAGGTCAGAGGCCACTGGCTGGGGCTGGGGTCACAGTATGTCATACTATACACAGGGGGTCGGAGGTACAAACAGACCTATACACTGACCAGGGTTGGGGGTGGCAGTATGCCATACTGTACACAGGGGGTAGGAGGTACATTCAGACCTGCACATTGTCAGGGTTGCCACGATGTCATACTAACACAGAGTCGGAGGTAATAGAGACCTACACAGTGACCGGGTTTAGGGCCACAATATGTCATTCTATACACTGACGGTCGGAGGTACATAAAGACCAACACAGTGACCAGGGTTAGGGTCACAGTATGTCATACTATACACTGACGGTCGGAGGTACATACAGCCATACACACTGACCGGGGTTAGGGCCACAATATGTCATACTATACACTGACGGACGGAGGTACATACAGACCTACTCACTGACCAGGGTTGAGGTCACTGTATGTCGAACTATACACTGACGGTCGGAAGTACATACAGACTTGCACTTATCAGGGTTGTGGCCACAGTATGTCATACTACATAGTGGGGGTCCAGCTGATCTGAAATACATTGAACTGAAACTTATTACTCACTGAAGGACACTTTGGAGCTTTTAACTATGTATTTTTTTCTTTTTCATTAATAACCTTTTTTTTTTTAGTGCGGAACCAGACAATACGAATATCTTTAAGTTATGTAAATTGAGGTCCACAACCGCAGTCAGAGTGACTCCCAACACACCTTATACACGTGACATGACGGGCTCTGATTCTGATAAATGTTCCTTTAGGCTTCTCCGGGGATTTAGAATCAAAGATGGAACAAAACTTTGCGTGTCCCGTTTCTTGGAGGCCATACATTTTTAAACGCCATTTTCGTCATCTTTGTTGATCACGGTCTCCCCCCCCCCCCCCCCCCCCCCCACCTCCTTCTCCTAATCGACTACAGAAAGAGAGAGAGAGAGAGAGAGAGAGAGAGAGAGAGAGAGAGAGAAAGTGCGTTGTGTGTGTGTGTGTGTGTGTGTGTGTGTGTGTGTGTGCGTGCGTACGTGTATGAGAGCGTAGCTATGTGTGTATGTATGTGTGCGTTCGCTCGTCCGTGCATGCGTGCTTGCGTGCGTGCGCGAGCGTGCGCGCATAGATTGTGTGTGTGTGTGTGTGTGTGTGTGTGTGTGTGTGTGTGTGTGTGTGTGGAGTGTAAGGAATTTCCTGGCGGTGTTCCCATAGTGCTGCGATCACATTCTGAAATCAGCGTGGCGTGGTGGTGTTCCCATAGTGCTGCGATCACATTCTGAAATCAGCGTAGCGTGGTGGTGTGCAGGGAAGAACCCAGAGGACCACTCGCTTCGTGGACGCCGTCATTGACGTCATGTCTGAACACAGCGCTGCCAGCAGCAAACCGGCCAAGGTGGTCAAAGGATGGAGACCCTTCCGCCATCCAGTGCGGGACATCAACACCAGTACACAGTGACCTCATCACCACCACGTCATCATGGTGCGCTATGACCTCATCACCACCACGTCATCACGGTGGACTGTGACCTCATCACCACCACGTCATCACTGTGCGCTATGACCTCATCACCACCACATCATCACGGTGTACTATGACCTCATCACCACCACGTCATCACGGTGTACTATGACCTCATCACCACCACGTCATCACGGTGCACTGTGACCTCATCACCACGTCATCACGGTACACAGTGCCCTCATCGCCACCACGTCATCACGGTGCACTGTGACCTCATCACCACCATGTCATCACGGTGCACCATGACCTCATCACCACGTCATCACGGTATACAGTGCCCTCATCGCCACCACGTCATCACGGTGCAGTATGACATCATCACCATGACGTCATCACAGTACGCGGTGACATCATCACCATGACGTCATCAGACTGCACAGTGACCTCTTCACCACGACGTCATCACAGTGCACCGTGACCTCTTCACCACAGCATCATCACAGTGCACATTGACCTCATCACCATGAGGGCAACACCTTGCACAGTGACATTATCAAAATGATTTCTTCAACACTACACAACGACACCATGCAGACACTGACTCCAGTACATAATGATAACAATAACACCATTGTACACCAAGTGTACGTTGGCCTTATTACGATGACGTCAACTTCAGTGTACAGTGAGCTTGTCACAATGCTATCAACTGCCCACACGGGTTAAATGATCTCTATGTCTTCAGCGGCGGTGCACTTTAAAGCCTACGATCATATCGCCACCTGCACATGATCAGACCAAGCCTTGTCACAGTGGCATACAAAGCATAACACAGTGACGTCATCCTATGACATCACGATCACTGACAGTGACCGCATAGTGTCGTCTTAGCACCAAGTACACAGTAACATCTCCGCTGGGCTGCAGGGAGTTACTGAGGCCTTCTTTGTGACATCAGCACTATCACACACACGCACACACACACACGCACACATACACACACGCACGCACACACACGCACGCACGCACGCACGCATACACACAGCCAGCCAGCCACCCACACACACACACACACACACACACACACACACACACACACACACACGCACACACACACACATACACACACGCACGCGCGCACACACACGCACACACACGCACACACGCCCACATACGCCCACACACACACACACACACACACACACACACACACACACACACACACACACACGCACGCACACACACGCGCGCACACACATACACACACACACGCGCACACACACACACACACACACACACACACACACACACACACACACACACGTTACAACACAGAAGCAGTACAAATAAAAAGTGATGTAAATTTGCTGATATTAACACTGCAGTCGTCACTTCAGTCTCCAGTCATACTTGACATGAACAGCTTTCAAACGGACTCCTGGTTTATTTGTGAAATCTAACAAATAAATCAACTGTAAAGGACTTTTGGGTTGATGTTTGTAATATCAAAAACTGTTATGCAGTTTTGGTTCGCTGTTTGTGATGTCAAAAGATGTCAAGCGATTGTCTGTGTTTCCAAAACCGTGAGGCAGCGTTTGTTTGCTGTCAAAACTATCAGGTAGTTTCAAACTATCAGGTAGTTGTCAAAAATTGTCCAGCAGCTTTGGTTTGTCGTTTGAGATGCCAAGGAGTATCTATATATGATGTGAAACAGTCTCCAGTGCCTTTGCTTTGCTGTTTATGATCTCAGAAACTGTCAAGTACCTTTGGTTCTTTATTTGTGACGTCACAACTGTGCATCACAAACATACTTCCATAATTGTTGACATCATTTATTTTCCCCGTCTTAAACAAAAGCAATATTACGGATTCTTTTCAAATCTTGGGGATAAACCCCAGTATTAAACAGAATTAGCCTAACTATTTTATATATAAGGCTCACAGCGGCCTCACCAGAATTTTTGGGGAAAAAAAAACCTCTAAGTGATGCTATCAGGGCCGGCACTTGTACCATTTTTTGAATTTCAAATAGTCATATTTCTTCTCTGAATGTTGGTCTGGCATATATATTTTGTTCACAATATGCATCGCATCATTGGTCTCAGTGACCTCTTCCTCACCCTTTTCCAGTAAACTTTTAAAATGCAAGACGTAGTCATGCTCTGGAATGTTATTTGTGATGTCTTCTTGGAGATCTTCTGTATAGTATTCGAGTATAACTCCTGGTTTTTGACCCGGGGCAGACGATAATTCAATATAAAATCGTTGTGTCCCTTCTTTCTTTGTTTTCTAGATTGTTGTTGTAGTCCCTTTTTGTAACACAGAACAATACTCGATCAGTATATCCAGTGTCTTAGAAAAGTTCTGAACAATCTGCGCGGTGTACATTTTGCTACACAGCATTCTAGATCAAATCAACTCTGTTCCTAGTTCTTGTTTTCTGGTACTGTTTTTCTCATAATTTGGGCGTACTCTTTGACAGATGCATTAGATAAAAACAATGCCTCGTTAACGTCTCCATGAGTCAGATCTTCAGCAGTTTTTAAACTTTTCTAGAACATGGAAATGAAATGAGGCAGGGAACAGTAAACAATAAACAGTAAACAAGTGGGGTAACTTTTGCTCCCATAAGAAAACCTAACACAGAGTAACTTTTATTCAAGACTGGCACAGCCTTTTAAACTTGAATAAAGTCAGACAAATACATACATAGACGAACAATCTAATAGTGGGGGAAAAACAAGCGCAGGCGAACAACTCAACTGTCTTCATAGTAATGACTTGGGGGGGAGCTTGAAGATGGAGAAACTGGGAACATGAAATTAAGAAAATATATATCAGATATGAAAACTCTTCACTTATGCAGCTAGTGATTTCATGAGAGAGGTAATCTGTGGGCCATAATCTGGTTCCAGCAATGTTTAATCACGAACTGACCAGTCTTTACGACACATGCAACACAAGTGTTGGATTGACCAGTCTGCATTGCAACACACAGCACTAATGGCAAGTGATAAGAATCAGCTCTTTCTATCGCATTAAAAGTGAGCTGTTTACACATAAAAGTGGGAGAGTGCATCTCTTAGGAGATCCAAGTAAAGGTGGTTTTGTACAATTCTTAGCCACTCACAATGCTTGGGTTATTGAACAGCAGAGCTGACCACTCAGACTGTTCCACATCTTTTGATCTCCCTTGCATCCTTGAATGGATCCTCAAGCGTGGGCTCAAAGATTGTCCCCTACATTTTATACTGTTTGAATAATGCTTTTAGTTTTTCGGCAACATTTTTCCTCTCCACACTTTTGTTTTGTTCCATTTACTGCCCTTCGCTGGCTGCTGTGAGGGTCCTGTTGGATTCTTCTTTGAACCCATTGGTGGTGAGAACACCACAGAATTATGGACTGTGGTGTGTCTGTATTTGACACCAAGAGCACAGACACAGTCAGCCGTGTCTCCCTGATGAGTCCGATCCAGCGGACGAAAGGCCTAGGAGCAGACAATACAAATAAATGTGCCTTCGATAAGAACTACGATGGTTCCCTCAGGCAGCTAGTGAAGGGCTTCTCATATTTATAATATATTCCCCCATTTTCTACATCTTCAATTTTTTTGTTTTTTTTAGTTCAAATCTTTGCCAAGTCATTACTATAATTACTGAAGAATTGTTAGCCTGCACTTGTTTTTCCTCACTACTTAATTGTTCAGCATAAAAGGTGTGTAGATGCTAAAAAGAAGTCGTTCATCCTACTCCCTAAACTAGAAATGTACGCGAAACCACCTTTAAGGTCACCTTATCATAGGCCATTCAGAATTGTCAATTCTAACATAGCGCACATACTAAGTAATTTCTTCCTATACAGTAATTTGAAACCTTATCTTGAGAACATCGATCATATTTCCTGTTAAAATCTTTGATGTTATTAATGAATGAATCACGTGCGCGTACAGTCTCTGGAGAAACATTTGAAGTTTGTGCGTTCATGTCACCACAAAATAGTAATTCAGTGTCATCAGAGGGCAACAACTTACTAACAAAACATTTTCCAACGATTCATTGCCATTATCAGAACCATATGTGCAGGGGAAAAAAGTGCATTCTCCGGAGGAACAAAGGCATGTACGATTAAGACATTCTTACTAAAACCAAAACAAAAAAAAAAGACTTCATCAAGAGAGAACAACTGAACACAATTGTAATGTTTCAGGCCTCTGGCCTATAACAATGTGAGGTGCAGTGCACACATAACGAGAAAAAAAAACAAATGACAACATAAGTATATTTTTTCGATGTACTAACAATGCTAATTTATGAGGGTAACTAATTCATACTGAGTGGGATACGAGTTCTCTTTTTTTTCCAGTGCATAATAAATATACATAGCAATATCTCTTGTAATATGCACATTTTCGTTTGCAAGTAATTGTTTTAGTTCAATAGAGTTCACGTTCTGAAATTGTATGTGCTTCGAGAGAGAGAGAGAGAGAGAGAGAGAGAGAGAGAGAGATCCAATGTTCTGTTAGCCTTCCTTTGTTCTTGTGTGCACATTCTATTTCTTTCCCTCGTTGACTCCTTGTTTTATCTTTCCTTTCTTCTATTTTCCCGTCCTTTATTTCTGTTCATGTGATTACTTAGTTTCATTTTTCTCTCTCGTTTTTTTTTTCTCCTGCGTTTCTTTGTTTTGTGGAATCGTGATCTGTGGGAGACCCCAGCAGACGGGCAGGCAGTGGATTTGACGAGCGTTTGTAATTACTCCTACATGATGGCATTAGGCGGACAGCCTCCAGGACGTTTCCCAGGCGTTTCGCTGCTAGACAATGAAATGCAATCAGACACAGTGTTCACGCATAGTGCAGGTCCAGGGAGACGGACTGAGGTACTTGGCGGAGACCAAGCTGATGAATGAAGTGGATGGGGAAAATCCGCAGGGATATGAAATAACCTATTGTTGAAAAGAAAGGAACAAAAGTACCAACCTCTAGCAAACCCATTGAATCTACTCCAATGTCTTTTCAAATCACCACCACCATTATCATCATCATTGTCAAAAGGAAAATTCTTTTGTCAATGTTGATTTACTTGCTTGCTAGTGGGGTTTAGTAGAACATAGGTTTTTGTAGGTGAGAGGGGAAGGAAGTCTGCCTAAGTTGTGAGCATCACCTACTATCTTGCTGAAATATCATGTAGTATATGATGTAGCTTGTGTGAATCTGTGTGTGATTGACCAAATGTTGTGAAGTGTCTTTCCTGACCGGACTTTTGCGGTGTGTGGGTTTGTGCATCTCTTCTCTGAGCAGGTGTCATAAATTGTTTGGGTGCAGGCTCGTATGAGATGGAGAGAGTTGCCACCTTTGCACCGCTCAACTCCAGAATCCTGTCTGTTTCTCTGTTTGCGTGTTAGGAATCGCACAGACCCTGGCAGTTGTAGTTTGGTCGAGGTTAGGTGGAGAATCCCGAGATGTTGAACTACGACCCCTTTCCTATCGTGTTCTATGCCTGATTCCGGGCACGCGATCGAATTAGACTCCACGTCACTTTTCTCTCTCTTTTTTTTTACGTTTTTATAATTACGGTGTACTTTTTTTCCCCTAATATCAATTTATATGGCACAGTGGGACTTCGATTCACTACTGAACTCCCCTGCGATATGAATTTTATGGTCTTTGTTGTCCACAGCATTTCGCATCGTGAATAATCGTGTGTGGTTGTTTGTTTTTTTTTTTTTTTCCCACCACATTCCCTGTCTATCAGAGAGACCTACATCGAGATTAGGCTCTATGTTGTAAAGAAGAAATCTTTCGCTTTCTTTGAATTTGGAAGGGAGGGACTTAAACATGGCAATCACTGGATTTCAAACATAATAGGGTTTGGGTAACCAGAAGGTGGAATTATGAAAATACTACGATACTGAAGTTATTACAATCGGGTTTAGTTTATTAGAATCGGGTTTAGTTTATCAACTAAACCTACATCATCTTTCTCTTCACCTCTTTATAGATCCCTCACCCCCCACCCCCCACCCGCCCAAAAAAAAAAAAAAAAAAAAGAAGCACCCCCCCCCACACACACACCCCACCCCACCCCTCCCACTGTATCACCAAAATCTCGTCTTCACCTCAGTGCCAACCTCCCTGTTCATCTCTTAGCTTCCCAACCCTCTATCACCTGCCCATCCCCAGACTCTCCCACCTTCTCTCAATCAAATTCCCTCACTCTCAATACGTTTGCGCACACATCCACACACACACACACACACACACACACACACCACACACACACACACACACACACACACGCACGCACGCGCACGCTCACACACTCATACACATATACAAAGGGACATATACAAACATATAAAATTATAAAAGCATTCTCTCTCTCGGACTCTCTCCCTCCCTCTTACCTCTTACCGTCATCCTTCCCCGCTATCTGCCAACAGCCTCCCCTCCCTCCCTCCCCCATCCCTCCCTATCACTCCAGCCCAACTCACCATCTCTCTATCTCTCCATAAATCTCTTTGTCTGTCTTTCTGTCTGTCTGTCTCTCTGTCTGTCTATCACTCAAGCTATCTACCCATCTATCGATCTATCATCTATCCTTCTCAATCCATTCAAGGAAGAGCCTTCTCCCTATGTCGGCCTCCCCTACTTTCTTTTTTGACCTCTCACACATTTTTTTCTTTTTCTTTTTTCTTCTCCTTGTTCTTATTCCTTCCTTTTTTTCTTTTTTTTTTTTTCTTCTTTTTTTTTCTCCCTTTCCCTTCCTCTCTTTTTTTGTGATAACATATTTTAGGAGGGAACCTTTTCTGCATTGAGCGTCTGAGTATCACTCCCCCTCGCACCTTCACAGATAAGCTCGAACATCCCCAAGAGCAATCCTTGACACGAAAGAAAAAAATAAAAATAAAAAGCAAGGACAGCAACTGGGGTGACTGAACAAGGGGTCAAAGGAGAGAAACTCTTGCAAGGGTGGAGAACACACTGTCTCGCAAATCGACCTGGTCCCCAATGGGTTGACCTTGGCCCAATGGTTGACCTTGGCCCAATGGGGTTGACCTTGGCCCAATGGGGTTGACCTTGGCCCAATGGGGTTGACCTTGAGGCGAAAGAAAAAAAAGAAAAAAAGAAGGATCCACAAGGAAAACGTGAGGAAGGTCCAGAAGCGAGACAACATATTCGTGTGTGTGTGTGTGTGTGTGTGTGTGTGTGTGTGTGTGTGTGTGTGTGTGCGTGTGTGAATGTGTGTGTGGGGGTGTGTGTGTGTGTGTGTGTGTGTGTGTGTGTGTGTGTGTGTGTGTGTGGCGCTGTGTGTGTGTGTGTGTGTGTGTGTGTGCCTGTGTGTGTGTGTATGTCCTTGACCGTGCACACGTAGTTATGTATGTAAGCGTGTGCATGTATGTTTCTGAGAGTGCATGTGAGCCAACATGTATTTGTGTGCACGTGGGGCGTGTATGTGATTTTATGCTAAATTTTCCGATATCTTAACTGATTTTCAAATATCATGGACATTGGTAATTTTGATTCAGTCTTTTTGGCAATACTTACACACATTTTTGCTATCAAAATTATAAAATTAATTTTCTTTAGGTTCACTGCATCGATATCGTTGCTCTTCTGCTTTCCAAACAGAACATCAACCAGAGATAAGGATACCTTAATGTCGCACTGTACTAGTATAAATTGGCCAATGTATTTCCAGAAGTATCTAACAGTTGGCATTCATAAAAGAAATGCTCGATAAAATCGATTTCGTCAGTGCAATAAGAACATTTTTTATCATCACGTATTTTCATCTTGCATAGCATAATATTAGTGGGATAAATGTTATGCAAAATTTTCCACTGCAGCACTCTCAGTCGTGTTTCTTTTGTACACAAGCGAGGGATCTGCCAAATATTCTTGTTTAATTCTATACCAAATTTGTTTTTCCAAAAGCTAAAGGCACAGGGTTCCGATTTGTGCAACATACCTATTGTTTTCCGAAATTCTTTACAAGTTATCAATTTCTTACCACAAAAGAGAGGGGGGTCTGAAAAAACACTGTTACACCGATCTTCTTCACTTGTACTTGAAACATAGTGTCGGACAGCAGCGCTTACTACATTATATTCGAGTGTTCTGGAGGGTGAGTCTCCAATCCTATTACATATTTCAGGCAAAGATAACATTCCATTGGCACCAAACATATCCTGAACTATCAGTATACCACCTCGTATCCAATCGGGAAAGAAAAGAACATTTCCCCGATATATAATGCCACAGTTGTTCCACAAAAGAGAAGAACATGCTAAAGATCCATCATGCTTATTAAGATCTAGCCATGTTTTTAACACTGTTTTCCAGAAAAAAGAATTAACTAAATGTAAACCTTTAATCACACCACTGTTAACATATGCATAGAAGCACACGTAATTACTGCCAAACGGAGCAAAAATCTTTTTCGGAATAAAGGACCACTTCTCATTTTCTCCGGCTCTCCACAGACATATTACCCATTGTAGAAGAAACGCTGACTGCATTTGTCTGACATCTATCATTTTCAAACCTCCCTGTTCAAAATCTTTACACATAACATTTCTCTTAACTTTTTCATACGCTCTTTTATTACAGTTTTGCTTACGCCATAGAAACCTAAAAAGTATTCTATTGATTTCTATAAGCACATTGTCTGGAATTACCAACGCCTGCATGACGTAGACTAATTGAGATACCAAAAATGTCTTTATGATATGTACTTTCCCCATTACACTTAAATTTCGTTTTTCCCAAGAATGAATAATTCTTTTTATATTATCGATTCTTTGAAACCAGTTTTCCATTACCAAAGAAGCACATCTATCACTGACAAAATAAACTCCAAGAATTTTTAATCTGTTTTTCCAAGAAATTCCACACCATGCATCTTCACAATGTCTTTTACTTCCTAACCACATTGCCACTGTCTTGTGACGATTTATCTCCAATCCTGAAAACAACGAAAAATCAAATAATATGTTGAGTGCATGCAGCACGTCATGCTCATCCTTCAGAAATAACGTTATATCATCCGCATAAAGTGCAAGTTTAATTAAAGTAGCCAAAATATTGTTACCAGATCTCCATAAATCAAGCCCTTTAATATTACGACAGTTTCTTATTTTTATTGCTAAAATTTCTATAGCAGTTACAAAGGCCAACGGTGAAAATGGACAACCTTGACGAATTCCTGTTTCTACCGGAAAATACTCGGATATCCAGCCACAGTAATTCACACAACTCGTAGTATTGTTCATTATTACTTCAACCCAGTTGTATGTATGAGCGATAAAGACTATCCCTGACCTTCTTCGTGAGTTCTGTGATCATTGTTGCACACGCTGCGCCAAGCGGTCCTAGTAGCAAAAGAAAAAAAATCATTCTTTGTTACTCTCGCCATAGGCATTGTGTGAGGAAAGGGAGGTCATTATCATACCGACGTTAGCCTCTAGTTATGTCCATGATACCGGTGCGTGTATCAAGGGAGATTATTATCGCACAGCGGACACTGTGATTATACTGCGATAGTATCGTTGGGTCTATTAAGGGAGGTTATTAGTGTAATCCGTTGATTTGTCTCTCTCCGGCGTGGTAGTTTCCATATTCGTCATAGCAACTGGAGGACCTGAGAGTCGAAAAAGGCGTACGCAGACGCAGCTTGAAGAAATTGTAGTTGCTGTTGTGTTGTCAGACACATTGACAATTGGAACTACAATGTCTTCACAACATCCCCGTGGATCTCAAAGACTTGTTCGTCTCCTTTGTCTTTGATCCTGTTGTTTAGCTCTTTGGAGAGCTATTACTGTCACATCAAAACACTCCCGTGCTGCCCATTCGCTCGAAACACATCATCAAAGAGATCCGATATCCTCGCAAACCTTGTAAAAATTCATGGCCTGCGCCCGTCTCATGTTGTTTTAGTGGAAACAGCATAATGATACTCTGTGTGTGTGTGTTGTGTGTGTGTGTGTGTGTGTGTGTGTGCTGGGTTTCGCGATCTACCGAATTATAGAACCTTGCTTAGACTGGTAGACCGGTTGAAATTTATTGGTCGGTAAACAATAAAACTGATAGATGTATTTCCTTTAAAAAAGAAAGCCTCAGCTAGAAAAGCCGGAGAATTCATTATTCAATGTGTGTGATGGAACATAACCGGTGAGTTTTGCAGTGCGGACAGAAGTCTTCTTATGGAAAGAAAGAAAGAAAGAAAAACGAATGAAAGAAACATAGAAAAAAGAACTAAAGAAAGATAGACAGAAAGAAACAAAGAAAACTAGAGAAAGAAACAAAGAGAAAAGAACTAAAGAAAGAAAGATAGATAGAAAGAAAGAAAAACTAAAGAAAGAAAGAAAGACAAACAGAACTAAAGAAAGAAAGAAAGAAAGAAAGACAAACAGAACTAAAGAAAGAAAGAAAGAAAGACAAACAGAACTAAAGAAAGAAAGAAAGAAAGACAAACAGAACTAAAGAAAGAAAGAAAGAAAGAAAGAAAGAAAGAAAGACAAACAGAACTAAAGAAAGACAGAAAGAAAGAAAGAAAGACAAACAGAACTAAAGAAAGAAAGAAAGAAAGACAAACAGAACTAAAGAAAGAAAGAAAGAAAGAAAGAAAGAAAGACAAACAGAACTAAAGAAAGAAAGAAAGAAAGACAAACAGAACTAAAGAAAGAAAGAAAGAAAGAAAGAAAGAACAAAGAAAGAAAGAAAGAAGAAGAAAGAAAGACAAACAGAACTAAAGAAAGAAAAGAAAGACAAACAGAACTAAAGAAAAGAAAGAAAGAAAGAAAGACAAACAGAACAAAGAAAGAAAGAAAGAAAGAAAGAAAGAAAAAAAACTAAAGAAAGAAAGAAAGAAAAACAAAACTAACGAAAGAAAGAAAGAAAGACAAACAGAGCTAAAGAAAGAAAGAAAGAAAGAAAAACTAAAGAAAGAAAGAAAGAAAGAAAAACAAAAACTAACGAAAGAAAGAAAGAAGGCAAGAAAGAAAAACAGAACTATTGAAAGAAAGATAGAAAGAAAGAAAGAAAGAAAGAAAAACAGCACCGACGAAAGAAAAATACAAAGAAAGAAAGAAAAACTAAATAAATAAAGAAAGAAAAACAGCACTTACGAAAGAAAAATAGAAAGAAAGAAAGAAAAACAGAACTAACGAAATAAAGACAGAAAGAAAGAAAGAAAGAAAAACAGAACTGAAGAAAGAAAGATAGAAAGAAAGAAATAAAAACTAAAGAAGATAGAAAGAAAGAAATAAACACTAAAGAAAGAAGAGAAAGACAAACAGAACTAACGAAAGATAGATAGAAAGAAAAACGGATCTACCGAAAGAAAGAAAGAAAGAAAAGTGAAAGAAAGAAAGATAGAAAGAAAGACAGAAAAACTAACGAAAGAAAGAAAGAAAAACAGAACTAACGAAAGAAAGATAGAAAGAAAGAAAGAAAGAAAAACGGATCTAACGAAAGACAGAAAGAAAAGGTGAAAGAAAGAAAGAAAAGAAGAAAGAAAGGAAGAAAGAAAGAAAGAAAAGAAGAAAGAAAGGGAGAAAGAAAGAAAGAAAAGAAGAAAGAAAGAAAGAAAAGATGAAAGAAAAAAGTAAAAAAAAAAAAAAACAAACTAAAGTAAGAAAACTAGATATAAAGAAAAAAAGAAAAGAAGGAAAAAAGTCAGAAAAACTGAAGAAAGAAAGAAAAAAACTAAAGAAAGAAAAAAAAATCAAGAAAGAAATTAAAAAGACATAGAATGGAAGGAAGAAAGAAAGAAAGAAAGGAAGAAAGAAGAAAGACTGAACAAAAAGACAGGACAAAAAGCTGCTTGCCTTGGTGGCCTAGTTGGCGTGAGAGCCAATACTCAGCGATCAAACGTCACGAGCTGAATCATGCTAAACGCCGAGCATTTTATATATAAAATGAGAACAAAAAAAGGCCGATTTCGTTACCCATCTCAAAACACTGTTAGTCTTTACGGTGGAAGAGAAGGCTGGGTGCTGACAGTGGTGTTGATCCAATCCATCAGCTACAGAAATACCAGCAAGCAATCCTCATCAGACTGAGAACTGGCCGCTGCCAACTGCTGAGCCACCTCAGCTGAATTACGATTGCCCACCCAGATGAATGTCCGTGTGGCACTGGATCTCAGACCCCAGAACATATCCCCCAACACTGTCCAGCCCATGATGTTCTACGGCGTCCAACCTGGCCAGAGGACGAAGAGCTGCAAACGCAGCTTTGAGGTAGCCGTCAAGACCTTGAGAAGACTGTGGGTTTCATCGTGGCGACAGGATTGAAGATCTGACGCAGCCAAGTAAAATCGACCACAGAAGAAGAAGAGGAAGAGGAAGAGGAATAGCCAGTGAAAAACCAAGAAATTATTTACCGCCTCCAGAACAATAACCCAGAAACCAGAAATTGTGCAAATAGCAAAAGTGCTTTCCATGTTTCAAATTATTAGATTTTTACAAGGGCTCCCCTTCCCCTTCCTCCTTTCTTTTCTTTTCTGTTTTTTTTTTTTTTAAGTCTAATATAACCAAATGTGAACAGGCTAAATTAGAGAACTCGCTCACGCGTCAGTCCGAAATAAGCCTTTGTCAACAATGACGCGATGCCCAGCATATATTGCCGGTCAACTTCTTAATTTTTTTTGCATTACATACAATTAATTATCTAAGATGTGAGATCATTCTTTGTCTTTTTGTTGCGCGCATAAGTACATGCATGTTCTTGCATTTATAGAGTTTTTGTTGTTGTAATTTAATGATTTTTTTTGTGTGTATTAGTTTCCCATGCAGGCATTTATCCAGATGCACAGATCATCGACGTGCTGCATAACTTCAGCATTTTTAGTAACGCGTTTTGCGAGACCACAAAGCAGAATATTAAATAATATAGGCGCTATAACAGAACCTTGAGGAATGCCCATTTCCAATTATTGGAAACAGGGATAGGTATTTTCTACTCTGACTTACAAACTTTTTTCAGACAAAAGTTCTTCCATGTAATTGTAAAAATTATCAAGTATACAAATCATCTTTAATTTATATAACAATCTAGCAGGCCATACACTATCAAAGGCTTTGTTAACATTGAAGAATGTGGCCAGAACGCTCTTTCGTCTAGCAAATTGACATTTTATGTGTGCAGTTAATTTGACAATATGGCCAGTGGTTGATCTTCCTTTCCTAAAGCCTGCTTGATTACTGGAGATTACATCATTTTTGTCACAGAAATAAGTAAGTCTGTTTACTATAATCTTTTTCATAACTTAAGCAACTCGAGAAGTCAGAGCTACGGGCCGGTAATAACCAATCTTTGTTGCAGACTTATCGTGTATTACAATCGGAATGCTTGCAGACTGTATCCAAATAATTAGCATAGTACCATCCGACAAATCTTTTGGAATGATTTTAACAAAAAGTGGAGAAAGTTTCCTGGCAAATGTTTTAGCATTTCATTTGAAATTGCATCTAATCCAACTGGTGACGTTTTGTTACTTATTGCCCTGATGGAATCTTTTAACTCTTGCATAGTTTTGGGTGTATTCATGTAATGGTCGTTATTTCTCTCTCTCTCTCTCTCTCTCTCTCTCTCTCTCTCTCTCTCTCTCTCTCCTCTCTCTCTCTGTGCGTGGGTGCGTGCGTGCGTGCGCGCGCGCGTGTGTGTGTGTGTGTGTGAAGGAGGAAACGCGGGTCACACTGACAACATTGAGGATTTGTGCAATAAGGAAATAACCCAAAGGTGTCAGAAGAACGCAGGTCCAAAAGCGTCACTCCATTACAAACAGTGGTGAGCTGGAACATAAAAACAAAACAAAACAAAGAACAAAAACACCACGACAGAGTGCGGAGAAAAGGAGAATGCCAATCGATGGCGCTGAGGCACTGACGTAGGAGCGATAAAGCCAACAGCAAACAGCCCTTGAGACACCAGCCGAAGCGAAGGAGTCCAGACAAACACGCCAGAAGAAAGTCTGGTTCCCTTGTAACATGACAAAGAAGTTACAGTAATAATGATCAAACGCTGCCAGGAACTGGACGTTTGCCTGCCAAGACCAGACGTCTTCTATCGACTCCAGCAGCTACTGAAACACGTATGGCTAGAAATCACTAAGGCTTTGGCTGAGTGACACAGGACACGAATAATTAGTGTTGGCAGGCAGCTCTTCTGTTGGCTTTACCCCGGCAGACAGCCCGTTGTGTAAACGTTGACCAGGGATTGAGGATTGTAAAGCGCGTAGAGCTTGGTCGCTAACTGAGGAAAGCTGCTACCTAAGTATGCTGATGATGAAGATGATAACAACAACAAGAGCAACAACTGTCATAATGATAATGATAATAGCAACAATAACATTAACAATAATAATGATAATGATATTATTACAATAATAATGATAATCATGATAACAATGATAATAACAATAATAATAATAATAATAATAATAATATAATGATAATAACACTACTACTTCTACTACTACTACTACTACTACTACTACTACTACTACTACTACTACTAAAAAGAAGAAGGAGGAAGAAGAAGAAGAACAACAACAACAACAACAACAACAACAATAATGATGATAATAATAGTAATAATGATAATGATGATGATGATGATCATAACAGCAACAACAACAACAGTAAAAACTGCAGTAGTAGTATCAGTAGTGGTACTCGTAATCGTAGCAGCAGCAGCAGCAGCAGTAGTAGTAGTAGTAGTAATAGTAGTAGTGCAACACAATACACCATATTGTAACGCGATGCAATGCGCTACACTACTCTACATTACACTACACTACACTGCACTGCACTGCACTATACTACACTACACTACACTGCACTGCACTGCACTGCACTGCACTGCACTGCACTGCACTGCACTGCACTGCACTGCACTACACTACACTACACTACACTATACTATACTTCACTACACTACACTAGGATATACATACAATACAATACAGTACAATATGATGCAATGCGATACAATGCAATGCAATGCAATATAGAATACACTACACTACACTACACTACACTACACTACACTACACTACACTACACTACACTAGGATATACATACAATACAATACAGTACAATATGATGCAATGCGATACAATGCAATGCAATGCAATACAGAACACTGCACTACACTATACTGCAGAACACCACACTACACTACACTGCACTACACTACTCTAGGATATACATACAATACAATACAAAACACTGCACTACACTACACTACGATATATATACAATACAATACAAAACACTGCACTACACTACACTGCACTACACTACACTATACTACACTACACTACACTACACTACACTACACTACACTACACTACACTACACTACACTACGATATATATACAATACAATACAAAACACTGCACTACACTACACTGCACTACACCACACTACACTACACTGCACTACACTACGATATATATACAATACAATACAGTACAATATAATGCAATGCAATACAATGCACAATACAATACAATATAATACAATGCAATGCAATACAGCACAGTATAGCACACTACACTACACTACACTACACTGCACTACACTACACTACACTACACTACACTACACTACACTACACTACACTACACTACACTACAATTCTAAGTAGCACAATTCTAAGCAGTACAATGCAATACAATACAGTACAATACACTACAGTAAATACAGTACAATACAATACAATTGAATGCAGTACAACACAATACAATACAGTACAATACACTACAGTACAATACAATACAATTCAATGCAGTATAACATAATACAATACAGTACAATGTAACAGAGAACAGTACACTACACTACAACACAAAACAATACAGTACAATGTAATACAGAACAGTACACTACAGTACAATACAAAACAATGCAATGCAATGTAATGCAATGCTATGCAACACATTGTACTACACTACACCACAATACAACACACCACAAGACGATACCATACAGCACAATACTCTAGGACATCCGTGACTATGACGAGACGATTACCCGTGGATCGGAGAAGGGGAGGGGGGGGGGGGGAGGGGGGGTACAGGTAGAGAAACAGAGAAAGCTGGTGGTGAGGGGGAGGGGGGGAGGGGGGCGGAAGACGTGCGATGCAGTGGGGGCTTTTCACTTTGTTGCCGCATTCAAAGACCTTTCACAGCCAGATAATTGGCAAATGGCCCATGCCGCCACCCCCCCCCCCCCCCGCCCCACCCCCCACCTCTGTCCCCTCTCCACCCCTCCCCTCCCCCCCCCCTCCCACCCGTTCACGATCGGCACACTACTCCATGCCCACGCCAGCAGAGGAACCGGTGGCTTCTACCGTGACGAGTTGATCGTGACATTCCGGAGACAGGGACACACACACACACCCACACACACACACACACACACAACCAGGGCCGCCGCGGTGGTGTTGCTAGTGACTGGTGGTGTGGCTGGTCAGGGCGAAACGCGACGGGGAAGGAAATGAAGTCAGGAAATTAATCAGTGCAAAATAGTCACGCTGGTTACCCCGACATTGAATTTTTTTTAAGCCATAAGAGTGACTTCATCAGCCTCTGACTTTCCCAGTGATTTCCTGGTATTTACTTCATCAGCGATGTTATTCCATCGTAGTGATATGTTTCCGTGCAGGAAGGATGGTGTGCATGCAAGCAGTACAAGATCTTTCTAGTACTATTCAGCCAGCCCCTGTGCATGTCGACAGCAACTCCAAAATGTCATGGCAACAAATAGGAAGCACTGGGCGCCAAAGTGAGTAACGAAAGGCACCGGAACCAGCCGCAGAGAGTGCGAGCCGCCAGTGATGTAATGACCACAGTGAGCGAGCACTTGCTGTTGTAACGATACAGTGAGGGAGCAGTCAGTATTGTAAGGATCGCTAACAGGGAGAAGTCTGTGTTTTTTTTTTAGTGCCCAGAGACAGAGATTTGTCTGCATTGTAATGCCCAGACTGTGCGATCACTGAGCTCTGTTTCTGCTTGTAGCCAGCACTGCAAAGGCCGTAGTTTTGGGCCGGTCAGTGTTGTCATGACTGGAGGGAGCAGTTACTGTTGTAATGACCACAGGGAGCAGTCAGCGTTGTGTTTGACTGTGCTTGTACTAACCAATGACATTGAGCAGTCAGTGTTGTAACGACCAGAGATAGGGAGCAGTTAGTATTTGTAATGACCAGAGACAGGGAGCAGTCAGTGTTGTAACGACCAGAGATAGGGAGCAGTTAGTATTTGTAATGACCAGAGACAGGGAACAGTCAGTGTTGTAGCGACCAGAGATAGGGAGCAGTTAGTATTTGTAATGACCAGAGACAGGGAGCAGTCAGTGTTGTAATGACTGGAGGCAGTGAACAGTCATTGCAATGAATATTTGAGACAGGGAGCAGTCAGTGTTGTAATGACTGGAGGCAGGGAACAGTCATTGCAATGAATATTTGAGACAGGGAGCAGTCAGTGTTGTAATGACTGGAGGCAGGGAACAGTCATTGCAATGAATATTTGAGACAGGGAGCAGTCAGTGTTGTAATGACTGGAGGCAGGGAACAGTCATTGCAATGAATATTTGAGACAGGGAGCAGTCAGTGTTGTAATGACTGGAGGCAGGGAACAGTCATTGCAATGAATATTTGAGACAGGGAGCAATCAGTGTTGTAGTGGTTTATGATGGGGAGCAGTTAGTATTTATAATGACTGAGACAGAGTAGTCAGTGTTGTAATGACCAGACGGGGGAGGGAGGGGGAGGGGGGGGGAGTTAGTATCTATAATGGTCAGAGACAGGGAGCAGTCAATATTGTAATGCCTAGAGACAGGGAGCAGTCAATATTATAATGCCTAGAGACAGGGAGCAGTCAGTGTTGTGATGACCTGAGATTGGAGCACTTAGGGTTATAATGACGACAGACAGGGAGCAGTCAGTGATGTAAAGACTGCAAGCAGGGAGCAGTAAGTGTTGTAATAACAAGAGACAGGAACACTCTGTGTGGCAATGGTCAGAGACAGGGAGCAGTCAATATTGTAATGCCTAGAGACAGGGAGCAGTTAGTGTTGTAGTGACCTGAGACTGGAGCACTTAGGGTTTATAATGACGACAGACAGAGAGCAGTAATGTGATATAATGACTAGAAACAGGAAGCAGTGAGTGTTGTAATAACATAAGACAGGAACAATCTGTGTGGTAGTGATCGGAGACAGGGAGCAGTCCCTGTTGTAATGATCACTAACAGGGAGAAGTCTGTGTTTTTTTTCAGTGCCCAAAGACATTCATTTGTCTGCATTGTAATGCCCAGACTGTGCGATCAGCGAGCTCTGTTTCTGTCTGATGTCATCAACTTCCTTGTCAGAATACATTTCTCTGTGTTGAAATCAGGAAGCTGTTCACAGTGCGGGGTATAACCCACTCTGTTGTGTAGTCTTCTGTCCCTCTCCCGCTTGTGTAGATCTATCACTACAGATATTCTGTAGTTTTCTATCTCCTTTCCTTGGTGTGAATCAACCACAGTGGACATTCTGTAGTTTCTGTCTCCTGTTGGACGGATCTGTCACAGTATATGGTCTGTAGTTTTGTATCTCGTTTTGTTGGTTTGGATCACTGTAGATATGTCCCTTTGCGGTCGGCTGGGCTATAAGCAATATTACCTTACCTTAATTGTCACTGTAGATGTTCTAAAGTTTTCTGTCGCCTGTTGTTGTACATCAATCACTGGGAGATTTTCTGTTGAATGGTGACAGGGATAATTTCCTGCAACTATGAGATTTTTGCAATGCGCTGATTTCATGTTGCTACACAGGATCCTGATTAATGCTCTGAGAGACCAGCACCCAGATTGCTATCTGAGATCTAGCGAAGAGGGAGAAAAAGAATCTTCTCCTTCCAGATTTTAACTACATACTCAAGACTTCTTCCTTCTGGATAAAATACATTAATGTCTATTTCAACTTATTCTATTTACCCGCACTGCAGCTTTTTCTCCAATGATATTAATTCATTCTGTAGGAACGTGAATACCAAACCACATGAACTAAAGACCACAGGCTGTATTCAAATAATTCAGTCAACAGCCTCTGACTAGCCCGAATTAATTGGAGGATTCAGAAATCAAATAGCACATAGCACAAATTTTGATAAGTATGCCAGCTACTTCCTGTGTTGAATAATGTTAACTTCTTACAATTCGCTGTAAGTGGGTTCAGCTCTTTACAACTGTAATAGCTGAAGAAACGAAGAGAGAAAGGCCAACACGATAACACTTTTTAAACATTTCTAAAACAAGCAATGCTACTAGCACGGCCTATCCACGAGCAAAGTGGATATAACCACTTACTCAAATGCGCTGACGACAAACAAGGCTAATGCAATGATCTAGTCAACTGTTTTCAGGACACAAAATGTTTTGAAGACACACATCTCATATAGTTACCAACTGAAATGTTTCCAAGACAAACAAGACCAATTTAACTACATATTCCAGTGTTTTGAAGACAAGTGAAACCAACTGCCCTGTTTCAAATGTTTTGATCACTAACAATACTAACTGCCATATTCAACTGTTTTAAAAGAAATAATGTCAAACATTTTGCAGAGAACCACCTATTCAAATGTTTTGAAGGCAAACAATGCTACTTTAACTACAAATTACAAATTCCAATGTTTTGAAGAGAAGAACAAAAAGGCAAACTACTCTATTCAAATGTTTTTAAGACAAACAACACTTAGTATATTTTTCAAATGTTTTAATGACAAGCAACACTGACTGCCCTATTGAAATGTTTTCAAGAAAAAAAGGACTAATTGCCCTATTCAGGCGTTTATAAGGCAAACAAGGCTAACTGCCATATTTAAATGTTTTGAAGACGAATAAGGCTACCTGTTTGTTAAACTATTTTGAAGACAAATAAGACCAACTTGCCTTTTCAGCTGCTTTGCAGACAGGTGTAATTGCCCTATTCAAATGTTTTGCAGACAGGTGTAATTGCCCTATTCAAATGTTTTGCAGACAGGTGTAATTGCCCTATTCAAATGTTTTGCAGACAGGTGTAATTGCTCTATACAAGTGTTCCAATGTTTTGCAGTCAAGTGTAATTGCCCTATTCAAATGTTTGCAGACAGGTGTAATTGCCCTATTCAGCTGTTTTGCAGATAGGTGTAATTGCCCGATTCAAATGCTTTGCAGACAGGTGTAATTGCCCTATTAAAATGTTTTGCAGACAGGTGTAATTGCCCGATTCAAATGCTTTGCAGACAGGTGTAATTGCCCGATTCAAATGCTTTGCAGACAGGTGTAATTGCCCTATTCAAATGTTTTGCAGACAGGTGTAATTGCCCTATTCAAATGTTTTGCAGACAGGTGAAATTACCCTATTCAAATGTTTTGCAGACAGGTGAAATTATCCTATTCAAATGTTTTGCAGACAGATGTAAATGCCCCATTCAAATGTTTTGCAGATAAACAAGGCTGACTGCTGTATTCAATTCTTCTGAGGACGAAAAGAAAAAGAAAAACCTAACTATCCAATTCATAACTAAGACAAATCTAACTATATGTTCGAATGCTTTGAGAACAAATAAGACTAATTAAACAACATAACGAACTGGGTTCTGTTGTAAATGATCGACCGACAAGATCATCTATCCTGAATGTGTCCAAGACAAATACGGCTGATTGGCCTAATCAAGAATTTTTAAACCAATAGTTCTGACAAAATTACCGCAGTTAAACGCTCTGAAGACGATGAACATTAATCCCTGATCCGCTTCCACGGACGGCCAAAGCCTCACACAGGAAGAACGAGCATCCGCCCCTAGAGGGCAGTGCAGCGAGGCAGGTCTGATACGCCAGAGCAGTAAGACGACAGACAGCACTGGTCATTTTTACCGCTTGATGTGGCACCACACCCCCAAACAGTGGGCATTTGACGTGATGTCGGCTACATGGAGAGGATCTGTGTGTGTTTTAGTCATAAAGACACATGGTGACAGTGTCCAGTTTATCTCTGCCTTATTAGATTATGAAGATGATCCGTGTGTTTGAGTGGTGTGCATATATATATATATATATATATATATATATATATATATATATATATATATATATATTATACAGTTATAGTTATAAACAATGGCGTCATGTATATTTCACACAGATGAACAATGTATTCAAGGTACAAATGCAAACAGTGCCCTGCTTACGTTATCTCTACCATATGAAGATTATCTGTATGTTTTAGTGATGCATATATATACATATACATATATATATATAGATTTAGATAGATAGATATAGATATAGCCATAGGTAGATAGATACAGCTATAGACAAATAGATAGATAGATAGATAGATAGATAGATAGATAGATATAGATGTACAGTGATAAACAGTGGCGTCATGTCTATTTCACAAAGATGTCTATTTTACAAAGGTAAACAACGTATATTAGTTATAAATACAAACAATGTCCAGTTTACATTATCTCTACCATGTAAAGATGATCCGTGTGTTTCAATGGTATATGGTGTCATGTCTATTTTGCAAAGATGAAAAATGCACTTTAGTTATAAATACACATACAATCAGTGGCCAGTTCACACCATGCCCACTGTATGAAGACGAACCGTGCGTTTTAGTGGTAAATAGTCTTAGAGGCAAACAGCGGTCACGTTTACCTTATGAGCACTCTGTGAAGAGACCTGCATGATAACAGTGGTCATGTTACGCTATGACGTCTCTGTGACGACAACCCGTATGATGATAGCGGCCATTTTACGCCATAACGATTATCTGTGTTTTTGCTTTGTTGTTAAAAAGACACTTACAGATTTCCACCAGCGGTCGGGCAAAAACAACAACAATCCAACAACAAAATAGAAACAAATATAAACTGCACAAAAAAGTCTTAAATAAATGTTAGCGAACCGCCCAGAGAACGTGGACAAACGAGTCACAAGACGAAACACAACTAGTTTCGGCCTCTTAGGTCTTCATCAGGTGAGACATTAACGAATAAAACAATGAAAATTCACTTAGCTTTGATCGCTTCAGATCACTTCGTAGGGTTCAGCGCAAGGAAGAAGGCGTTGAATGAGCTCGTTCTCATTCAACGCCTTCTTCCTTGCGCTGAACCCTACGAAGTGATCTGAAGCGATCAAAGCTAAGTGAATTTTCATTGTTTTATTCGTTAATGTCTCACCTGATGAAGACCTAAGAGGCCGAAACTAGTTGTGTTTCGTCTTGTGACTCGTTTGTCCACGTTCTCTGGGCGGTTCGCTAACATTTATTTAAGATTTGTTTAGATTTCCGCCTGCAGTCCTCTCGCTTTGCAACTAGACCTGCACAAAAAAGGCTAACAAATTAACAAACAAGTAACCACCGCCGCCATTACAATGACCACGCCCGCTCCTGCTGCGATGGCCGTCCTTTGAAGGCACGTTAAACCTAGCGACAGAGGGACCAGTCAGTGTTGGAACCACTAACCTCTGGGAGCAGTCATTATATCGGCCGCTTGTTAAGCTGGAACCGGGCTGACTAACTCATCACAACAACATGGTAAGTGCATGCGGTCTTTTTTATTTTTTTATTTTTATAAAACCGTCCATTTCATTTACTTATATCTTAATTAATCATTTTGTCTGCTTATTTCTGGATGTTTTTACCTATGTATCTATTTTTGAATTTTCTGATTCATTTGCCTCTTACAATGACAACAATGTTTCAAATATTTATTTATTCATTGATTTATTTGTTTCTTTCTTTATCCATTTATGTATTTCTGTGTTACAGTTCATTTGTTTATATACTTATCTGTTTATTAATTAATGAACTGTTTATTTTATTGGTTGACTGATTGATCGATCGATCGATTGATTGATTGATTGATTGATTGATTGACTGATTTCTGTGCCTACACTTCTTTCTAATCTGCAATTTCTTTCTTCTTTTTTTTGCCTTTTTCAGTCTTGACTTTTTTCTCTATTTCGTGTTGATCTTTCGTTTTCTTAACGATTTCATTTTGAATAGTGTTTATCATAACAGGCATTTTGTCAAACAATCGTTTAACCCTTTACAGCACTCCAAGAGTAAACTGTTCTCATTGTTGAAGGCATTGCTGTCTCTCAATAGCTCGTCTTTAGTCAGATCTGTGCTGCTAGTCTACCATCAGCCAGGAAAGGCAGTGCACTGTTGATAATAATTATTCTGCAGGTGCGCCGGATGAAGTTCGTCGTCATGGTTATCCTTTTCCTGAAATGTCTTGTGCCACAGGATATCTTCCTGATTTAGTTCAGTGTTCATGAAGCAGGAGTAGATGAACTGATGAGCATCACCACCAACAACAAGAAAGTCTTAATGTGGGTGGCTAACATATTTCACTTTAAGCAGCTATTAGAGAGACTCAAAGACTCAAAGACTCAAAAATTTTATTCAGATAAAGGCCTAGGCCCCTTACTGAAGGGGGATGTTCACACAACTAAGCGAGAGAAAAGCCAGTGACATATACCAAATCAACAATTAATAGACGAAATAACATTCTTCATTGCATACACTAAAAGCTAACATTCTATGAAGTAACGATTTTCAGCCTATTTTGCGCCAGATAAATATACATTGCTAAATTTTTCATTGTAGTCTCATGCTGTGACGACATAAGTAAAGTTAACCTGAAATTGCATGGAACCTTATAGTATTTCGGTTGTATCAATTTTTCTCTAAGATCATTCAGGGCAGGGCAGCAAAATAAAAAGTGTAATTCATCTTCTTTTCCAATGTTGCATAGACGGCATGTAAGCATATTTTCATTTCTGACGCTGTATCTAAAGCAATGGCATGCAATACGAGACACACCAAATCGAAACTTGGTCAATTCACTTTTCATATATCTATTCATTTTTAGCTCAATATACAGTTCTCTCAAATGAGTATTTTTAAACAACCTGTACTGTGCAAATCTGTCGCTAGTATATATGTGATCATGCCAGTCCTGCCATCTACAATCAATAATTCTTTGCCTAAAAGATGTTAAAAAACCTGATATATTTTGGACACCCTGGTTGTCCCAGACACACGAAAATCCATAAGAATTTAAACAATGACGAACATTTGTAACCCAAGTCCTCTTCCCATGAAAATCTAGATTTAATAACATTTTGTATGCCTTAAACGGCAATCTATCTTCATTCATTCTGGTCAGTTTCAGCCAATACTTAATACATTTCATGTATGAATTAAGGTAAATTGGAAATCTGCCTAGTTCACCATAAACAAGATCATTTGGCGTTCGACTATCGACATTAAGAAAGCGTTTCAATGCAAACAAATGTACTTTTTCTATTTCTGTCGTTTTTTCAAAAGCCCATATTTCCGCACCATACTGTAGCATTGGCTGAATCTGAGAGTCAAACAGTTTACTAAAGACACTGAAAGCATTACAATCTAATTTATATAAGACATGAAGCAAGAGAATAACCACTTTCTTCCCTTTATTAGCTATACTTTGGCACGCAAAACTAAAACTGAGTCTTGTTGAGAAATAGATTCCAAGATACTTATACGCATTTACTACTTGTACTCTCTCATTTCCATACGTCCATTTCTCATTTGCCGACAAATACCCCCCTTACGAAAAATAATGATATTAGTTTTCTTCATATTTACTTTCAGTTCTAATTTACTTGCAGCATTATATAAATTATTCAACTGTCTCTGTAAACCCACTACTGTTATAGACAATAGAATAATGTCATCAGCGAAAAGTAGGATAAATAATTCTATGAGATCAAACGTAACTCCATGAAGACCATTCTCAATTATTTCCAAAGCCAGTTCGTTTATAAAAAGTGAAAACAAAACAGGACTACAAACATCACCCTGCTTGACCCCTCGTGTACAGTTCAACGCCTCAGACAGTGTTGCCCCAGACCTTACTCTTGCCTTTACTTCGTTATACATGCTTTTAACACAACGATACAACTTACCCTTAATTCCGTTTTTGATTAGAATTGGCCACAGTAACCTTCTAGATATAGAATCGAACGCCTTTTCAAAATCTACAAAAGCAACATATAACTTTCTATTATAGGCGAATTGTTTTTGAATAGCAGCAAACAAAGTAAAAATATGATCGATTGTCGAATATCCCTTTTTAAATCCGGCTTGCAACTCACCTGTAATATCATTCTGGGTAATCCATTCTTGTAATCTACTATTAACAATTGAACTGTATAATTTGCTATTAATGTCACATAAGGAAATACCACGATAATTGTTAACGTCATTGACATGACCTTTCTTATATAAAGGAATGATTACGGATTCTGTCCAATTTTTCGGAAAAATTCCTTTTTCAAATAAATAATTAAATAGTGAGACCAGGAAATTAACAACTGATTCACCGGAATTTTTGAAGAACTCACTTATAAGTCCATCTGGACCAGCTGACTTACCAGTCTTTAGCTTTCTAATGGCAAGTAAAACTTCTACTCTCGAAATTGGCCTGTCCAGCAGATTGTCTTCATTGTCTTCAACGTAGTTAATATCAATTATCTCTTCTTCGTCTTTTTCCAAAACACTTTTGAAATGATCAAACCATTCATTCATACATATATCATTTAAAGGCTGGGATTTTCTTTTCGAGATCTTGTGCATTGTGTCCCAGAAGTTCTTTTGACTTTTTAAAGAGTTTGCCAATTCATTTACTAACGATTCGTTATGATCTTTCTGTTTTCTTATATTTAGGTTCTTATACTCACGTCTTGCAATACAAAGCTGGCTTCTAACATTAATATCCAATGTTGTCCTAAACCTTCTCAGCAGTCTTCGTACTCCAGGTCTTGCCCGTATACATTCTTGATCAAACCATTCCTTCTCTTTGACTTCAGGTCTTGCCCGTATACATTCTTGATCAAACCATTCCTTCTCTTTGACTTTTTTTACCTACCAAGATTTTTCTCTTCATATGAACAGCTTGTTCTTTAACAATCTGATTGAACATGTCAAGGGATTTATTCACATCTCTCTATATAAAAGCTTCTGCCATATCTAGTTTCTGCTGCACACGATAAGAGCTCATAGACATAGTAAATCGTTCCGCATACATTTCTTTCCAACAATATTTTGTTATAAATTGAGCTCTTTCTACGCTTAGTTTTCTATTAATACATTCTTTTTCTGTTTGCCTTTGAATGGATAATAAAAGGGGTAAGTGATCAGATTCGATTCTTTCCAGAACTCTTAATGTTAAACGGTCATTCAAGAAATTAAACAAGTTCCCAGATGATAGAAAGTAGTCATTGACACTACTTCCCGAGTCCGAAATAAACGTGTAACGACCTTCAAGGTCACCAGTACATACACCATTGCAAATATATAAACCAAATACAGTACACATGTTAAGTAGTTTTTTCCCATATGAATTCAATACAGTATCCTCAGAACACCTCTGTATTTTGTTGTCCACATCCTTTATATGGTTAATGTGGAGTTCACAATCATGTAGAACATCAGGGAAAATATCAGAAGTCCTTGCATTCAGATCACCACATAATAATAAATCAAAATCATCGACACACGGTGATTTCTCCACGACACATTCCTCCAACATATCTATTCCATTATTGTAACCGTATAATGAGTAATATGGGGAATTTTCAGGGGGTACATAAGCACATATAAGCAGGACATTCTTACTCAGTCCAAAAAAATCTTTTTCCAGCATAAATAATAAAAAATACTTATAATCACAATCAAGCGGATGGATACAAGAAAGAAGAGATTTACGAACTAAGCCTATTATACCCCCGGAACATCTCCCTTGCGTTGCCAGTTTTACCGCAGGTTTGAGGAACAATTTATGATCTTTGAATATGCCAGCATCAAAATGTTCTACAAAAGTTTCCACTAAACACACAAAATCAAAGGATGTAACAAAGTTAACAAAATCTGCATCATTCATTTTCGACAAAAGACCACATACATTCCAATGTAGAAAGGATACAGTATTCACAAGATTGTCAACATTTCCAGAGTTTTCACTCAAAAAGCTATCCCCGTCCTTGTCACTCACATAACTTTGATCATCTATTCTCACATAATCACAGTGACTGTCATCAGTTTCATTTGATTTCTCACTATTGTTTTCACAAAAACCATCGCGTTTACGTTTGTTTTTAAACTTATTTACATTCCCCACAATCACAGACTTACCACTTTCACCATCCTCGCCAAAATATCTTTCTTGTCCACGTACTTGTGATCCACTGTTTTCATTATCATTTTCATAGGCACAATTATCAACCACACAGTCAGCTTTTATTTCCATTTGTTCCCCATTCATGCAGTCATCCTTACAAATCGTTTCATTCCC
>CM065734.1:60980413-61000413 GCA_033310375.1 Conus canariensis
CCTGATGTGTGTACACAATCCGTTCAGCGAAGGACCGTCATCCCAGGTAGAATTGGACCAGGCCGAGGAGAGCGTGCAACCGCCGTACAACACGTGCTTGAACCTCAGCGTGTTGTGTGTTGCTGGCACGTCTTCCTTTCCGCAGGTGGGCTACTTTGACACGTTCATCAGATGACATGTTCCTGTATTCTTGTTTGATACACCAGAACACACAGTCGTCCTCCGTATTCGGCGCGCAGGAATATTCTAAGACAATGTCATCTGACTCGCACAACAAACACATCGACACCATCTGACTTATGAAGCACAACCTTTCTAAACGCTATGTTCCTGTACTTATCTCGCAGACTCTCTGTACCTGCCGATCTGTCAAAAGTGGCAACATAGTCTTTCACAATTCCTGTGTCAAAGCCTGCCACTGTTCTTTCTATAATGTCTTCAAGACCTGGGTTGCTGACAGGGTGCTGGAAATCCTGATGTATGTTGCCACAGTCAGACTGATCTGAATGCAAAAGTCCGAGACTGTCTTGTACATGCAAAGTGTCAGACTCGCTGTCGATATGTGTAGACATGACGTGTTCTTCAACAACATCCTCTGTAGCGCAGTGTGTTCCGTGATCTTATACCGCGGTGTGTCGAACAAGGCCAGTTCATTCACTTCACAGGTGTTATCTGCACCAACCTGTCCCGTCGTCTAGCTTGCTGCTTGGCCCTTTCTTGGTCACGTCGCACCTGGTGGGCGGTTTCTATCTGTATTGAACTCGCGTTGCCCGATTCAACACAGGATCCGCCATTGTTGTTGTGACAGGGACGGCGCGCTTCAGTCGTAGAACGCAGACGGTGTTGTGTTGCCATTCACGTGTAATTTTCCAGCTTGACACGGTGTTGATATTCAGCAGGGCGTTCGTTCCAGGGCTGTCTCCGCAGTCGCTGGAAGTCACAGTAACTGGCATTTTCAAACAATTAATCGACAATTTGTATGCAGCGTAAATAAATGGCGCCCTGTCGCTTCGTGTCAAACCAAGTGACCCAGGAGAGAGAGAGAGAGAGAGAGAGAGAGAGAGAGAGAGATGTTGGCTGATAGGGGAAGGCACTGTGGAGTAGGCTCCCTAAATGTTTCATTCGCTTTTCATTCTTTGCACATTCCTCATGGGACTCCACAGGCAGCGGCACTAAATCGATGGGACTAACATGAAAGCTCTAGACCAGTTGCCATTAAACCCCACTCACCTGTCACTGGTCATCAATGCGTTACAGTTACACATCACATTACCGCCGCTACCACCATGTCTCTTCACACACATACCTGGGGTAATGGACATTTCATAATGTTCAGTTGTGGTGTATTGATGTTCTGGGGCTCCGGTGGACGATCCAGACTCAATCTGTTTCAGTGTGAGGTGTTGTCACTTGTCATTGGACACTACGTCACTCGATCCTGTGGTCTGTCATTTTGCACTTGACCGTAACTTACTGCGCTCTACGTCACTTTGTTTTGTGGTAAGTCTCTTCCACTTGACGGTAACTGCACTGCGTTCTACGTCACTATATTTTGTGGTAAGTCTCTTCCACTTGACGGTAAATGCACTGCGTTCTACGTCACTTTGTTTTGTGGCCTGTCAATTTCCACTCGACGGTAACTGCACTGCATTCTACGTCATTTTGTTTTGCGGTTTGTCTCCTCCAGTTGAGGGTAACTGCACTACGTTTTACGTCACTTTGTTTCGTAGCCTGTCACTCCTCCATTCAGACCGACTGCACTCCGTTCTACGTCACTTTGTCTTGTGGCCTGTCGCTTCTCCCTTGACTTTACTGCGTTCTACGTCACTTTGTTTTGTGGCCTTCTACATCACTGGATGTTGTGATGTTGCCACTTCCCTCTTGACGTCACTGGGACCTGGGATCATCCAGAATCATTGGCCAATAGTCCATTAGAACAAGACAGGCTTATGTCCTTGAATAATGAATCGTTTATACTGTGCTCTGGATTTGGAAAAAAAAAGATACTGCACAAAGCAAGAACAAATTTGACTCTGAAGGCTTAGGATGCACAGGAACAACGCAAAAAAAAAAAACAAAAAAAAAAAAAACCTCAGCCGATTAATGATGAAACCCAAGCTCTTCAGTTTCATCAGGGAGGGGCTCCTATGTGTAGACTCTCTCATATTCACTATTCCTTCTCTTGTGAACCGTGAGACCACAACAACAGTGTGCCAGAGTTAATGCTCAGCAAATGAAGAAGTGAGAAAAAGAAGAAATATGGAAAGAGGGTCCCATGGACAAGACTTAGCAGATGCCTGACTTCTCTACGAAAATAGGTGCTGGTCAGGGCTTCGATTCCTTGCTAACTGGGTCTGCCCCATTACCATAGTTGTGTGCGTATGTGTACGCGACCTTGTGCCACCGCACACGCGTGTATGCAAGCTCGCGTAAACGTAGCACGAACGTACACGCACGCGCGCGTGCGTATGCTCATACATTCGTGAGTAAATGCGCGCGCGCGCGTGTTTGCGTGTGTGTGTGTGTGTGTGTGTGTGTGTGTGCGCGCGCGTGTGTGTGTGTGTGAGTGTGTGTGCACCTAGTCGAGTTTATAGAGTCATGAAAATGCAAACACCTCCACATGCAAAAGAGAGAGCAATGTGTGTGTGTGTGTGTGTGTGTGTGTGTGTGTGTGTGTGTGTGTGTGTGTGTGTGTGTGGTTACATGAATAGACTAGTAGTATTAGATCACAATCGAGTAACATAAAAAAAATGGGGAGGGGGGAAGCAAAACAAGAAATAAACCAAAATCATGAAAAAAACCCCACTTAAAGTACACAGAGAGATGAGTGGTGAAAATCAGCAAGAAAAAAGAGCATTATGTCATACAAACAATCTAAAAAAGAATGCTGTCATTCCCCTGACCATGCCCTGTCACTGCCAGCCCAGTGCACCTGATGACTATTGTGTAAGGCAGTGGACCACTGAAAGGGCATTAAGGCCTATCGTCAGCTCCTTCCGCCCTCATGGCCACCGCAGGGCCATTATCAACATAACCAGAACATGGACCCTGAGAAAGCTCTGTGGCTCTCTAACCTCCAAGGCAGCCATTTGAAGGCAAGGTAACAGTGTTACTGTTTCTACGACAGGCATATCAAGGCAAGGTGAGGATGATCTTTTTTCTACACCAGACATATCAAGGCAAGGTGAGAGTGTTACTTTCTCCATCACAGCCGTATGAAGGCAAGATGAGAGTGTGACTTTCTCCATGACATCCACTGGAAAGCAAGGTGAGAGTATGACTTTCTCCATGACAACCACAGGAAGGCAAGGTGAGAGTGTGACTTTCTCCATGACAACCACAGGAAGGCAAGGTGAGAGTGTGACTTTCTCCATGACAACCACTGGAAGGCAAGGTGAGAGTGTTACTTTCTCAATGACAACCACAGAAAGGCAAGGTGAGACTGTTACTTTCTCCATGACGACCACAGGAAGGCAAGGTGAGAGTTTTACTTTCTCCATGACAACCACTGGAAGGCAAGGTGAGAGTGTTACTTTCTCCATGACAACCACTGGAAGGCAAGGTGTGAGTGTGACTTTCTCCATGACAACCACAGGAAGCAAGGTGTGAGTGTGACTTTCTCCATGACAACCACTGGAAGGCAAGGTGAGTGTGTTACTTTCTCCATGACAACCATAGGAAGGCAAGGTGAGAGTGTTACTTTCTCCATGACAACCACAGGAAGGCAAGGTGAGAGTGTTACTTTCTTCATGACAACCACTGAGAGGCAAGGTGAGAGTGTTACTTTCTCCATGACAACCACTGGAAGGCAAGATGAGCGTGTTACTTTCTCCATGACAACCACAGGAAGGCAAGGTGAGAGTGTTATTTTCTCCATGACAACCACTGGAAGGCAAGGTGAGAGTTTTACTTTCTCCATGACAACCACAGGAAGGCAAGGTGAGAGTGTTACTTTCTCCATGACAACCACTGGAAGGCAAGATGAGCGTGTTACTTTCTCCATGACAACCACTGGAAGGCAAGATGAGAGTGTTACTTTCTCCATGACAACCACAGGAAGGCAAGGTGAGTGTGTTACTTTCTCAATGACAACCATAGGAAGGCAAGGTGAGAGTGTTACTTTCTCCATGACAACCACAGGAAGGCAAGGTGAGTGTGTTACTTTCTCAATGACAACCATAGGAAGGCAAGGTGAGAGTGTTACTTTCTCCATGACAACCACAGGAAGGCAAGGTGAGAGTATTAACTTCACCATGAGAACCACAGGAAGGCAAGGTGAGTGTGTTACTTTCTCCATGACAACCACAGGAAGGCAAGGTGAGTGTGTTACTTTCTCAATGACAACCATAGGAAGGCAAGGTGAGAGTGTTACTTTCTCCATGACAACCACAGGAAGGCAAGGTGAGAGTATTAACTTCACCATGAGAACCATATAAAATGCAGGGTGAAAGTGTGTTTATTTTCTCCATGACAGCCATATAAAATGCAGGTGAGAGTATGTTTATTTTCTCCATGACAGCCATATACAATGCAGGGTGAGAGTGTGTTTATTTTCTCCATAACAGCCATATACAATGCAGGGTGAGAGTGTGTTTAATTTCTCCATGACAGCCATATACAATGCAGGGTGAGAGTGTGTTTATTTTCTCCATAACAGCCGTATAAAATGCAGGGTGAGAGTGTGTTTATTTTCTCCATGACAGCCATATACAATGCAGGGTGAGAGTGTGTTTATTTTCTCCATGACAGCCATATACAATGCAGGGTGAGAGTGTGTTTATTTTCTCCATGACAGCCATATACAATGCAGGGTGAGAGTGTGTTTATTTTCTCCATAACAGCCATATACAATGCAGGGTGAGAGTGTGTTTATTTTCTCCATAACAGCCGTATAAAATGCAGGGTGAGAGTGTGTTTATTTTCTCCATGACAGCCATATACAATGCAGGGTGAGAGTGTGTTTATTTTCTCCATAACAGCCATATACAATGCAGGGTGAGAGTGTGTTTATTTTCTCCATAACAGCCATATACAATGCAGGGTGAGAGTGTGTTTATTTTCTCCATAACAGCCATATACAATGCAAGGTGAGACTGTTACTTTCTCCATGACAGCCATATACAATGCAGGGTGAGAGTGTGTTTATTTTCTCCATAACAGCCATATACAATGCAGGGTGAGAGTGTGTTTATTTTCTCCATAACAGCCGTATAAAATGCAGGGTGAGAGTGTGTTTATTTTCTCCATAACAGCCATATACAATGCAGGGTGAGGGTGATTTTATTGCCTACTTGACTGCCAAGTGATGACCAAGGAAAAATGTCACTTCTGCATGACAGTTCTATCAAGTTATGGTGACAGTATTGCGTCTCGATTACCTTTAAATCCAGGTACAGTGAGGATGTTACTTTTTGCGTTACAGCCAAAAAGAGAAAAAGCCAGTATGTTGCCCAGAATGAAGCACGACTTTACAACAGGATGACACACATATATGTAACGCTAGTGTTGCAGAATTTTTTAAACTGAAAAACATCTATTAATATGAAGTAAGTGTTCCTAGAAAGGAGCCAAACGTTTTGGATTTGTCAGCATTTCTGTCCATACAGGTACTGGTTCCAGAAAAAGAAGTGGCAGCAGCCCTGCTTCTTTTTGAAATAAAAGCTTTGAACATGAACACTTCAAGAGAGAAAAAAATCCGTGTTTGATAAAGGATAAAAGATATGAAGTAGGACCATTTTGAACATACAAGTTTGTAATATGCAACACCTTTTCAAATACGTTTTTTTTTCTTTCGGTCGGTAATGTGGTCATACTGACCACTGTATGGCAGGTAGCATGACTAAGTGAGAAATAAACACACAAGAAAGATAACTCTTTCTCCTATCATGAGGCGGTTACTCGCCCATCACTCCAAATGAATGATCATTACAGCACCAAAGGTATACAAAGGTGTGTGTGTGTGTGTGTGTGTGTGTGTGTGTGTGTGTGTGTGTGTGTGTGTGTGTGTGTGTGACTCAAACACAGGCTCAAACTCAGGGACAGAATTTGCTTGTCTGGTTGTATGCCTGGACTTATATCAAAAGCCCAGAGATGATGCTAATTGAAATACTTTCATATTTGCGTAGACTTTGACCTATTTTGCTGTATGGTTCTGTAGACTGTCTTGTCACTGAAGAGTGTTCCCTTTGGGCATAGGACCTATTTTGCTGTATGGTTCTGTAGACTGTCTTGTCACTGGAGAGTGTTCCCTTTGGGCATAGGACCTATCTTGCTGTATGGTTCTGTAGACTATCTTGTCACTGGAGAGTGTTCCCTTTGGGCATGGTATACTTCAGTTCTGGTGTATAATGAGACAGCTACTCTGCCTGTCTGTTTGTCCGTCTGTCTGTTTGTATGTATGTCTGCCTCTCTTTCTCCCTCTCTCTCTCTCTCTCTCTCTCCTCTCTCTCTCTCTCTCTCTCTCTCCCTTCCCCTTCTGTCTCCTCTCTCTATTTCTCTGTCTCTCTATCTCTGTCTTTCTTTCACTGTGTGTGTGTGTGTGTGTGTGTGTGTGTGTGTGGGGTGTGTGTGTGTGTGTGGTGTGTGTGTGAGAGAGAGAGAGAGAGAGAGAGAGAACGAACGAACGGTCGAAGAATTATAATCAATAAAGGCCATGGCCCCTTCTGATGGGAGTACCGCATAGGAATAAACATTCATGCGACAAGGCAATATTACATCGTCCGACAAGAAGTAGCTGAAAGATAAGCATATCAAACGTGCACAGTAGCTGTAACAGCTAAGTTCATTCGACTGAGCTAAATTGTGCGCCTCTTATAGGCTCTATGTAAGTACATGCAACTATTCTTTAAAATTCCTTCATTTTGATTTGCCATACGTAAAGCAGCTCAAAACGAACGCGGTAAGTCCAGAATTGCACAACAACAAAGTGAAACATGTAGTTCATCTTCATTTGCCTTTTTGCGTAGAGGATGAGCATGTGAATATTTTGAGTCTTTGTACATCGGCGCTGCTATACTTCGATATTCGTAATTCCGAATCTGAATCTTGTCAGATAACTCTTAATATGCCTATCAATATTTTCTAAGTGAAAAATATTTCTCACAGCTACTAGATGTTTTAAAAGTTCTGTAAAATAAATATCGTTCACTGTTCTGGATGTTTTCAAGCCAGTTTTGCCACCGATTATGTACCAGTTTTTGTCTTAACCGCTTCCAAAAAAGCATCTACCTCTTCAACACCTTGATTTTTCCAGACGAATCCAAATCCATTATGAAACAAAGAGTCCCGAGTGCCTGAAACCCAAGATTTTTTACCACTCGATTCTAATCCTAAGAGCATATCAAATGTTTTATAAGGTTCTTTCATCATCCATTCGTAAAAGCTTTTAGCCAGTATTTAATAACACTGCACATATGAACTGATATGAATAGGATAACGATTTGTCTCCCATAGATACATTCATTTGGTGTCTTCATATGAAGCTCCAGGAATTTCTTGACAACAAACAAATGAACTTTTCTACATGAACAGCAGATTTATCCAAACCCCAAATCTTAGCGCCACATTGGGCAACAGATTGAGCCTGGGCATCAAACAGTTATGGACACACTGTTAAAGAATCATTATTCAACATACATATTTTCCCAAGACACACAGTAGGCATTTTTAGATCCTTGCAAGCAACTGTAAAGCTTAAGCATGTGGTGAAATGTACACCAAGATATTTATAACAGTTCATGACAGTCATCATTTGTTCATTAAAAACATCTTTCTCTTGCTGCCAAATCACCGCCTATTCGAAAATCACATTATTGCTCTTCTTTTTATTCACTCTCAGCTGAGGTCTAGATGCTGCCTGGTATAGACTATTTAACTGAGTTTGAAGGCCAACTGAAGTTTCAGCCAATGAAACAATGTCATTACCCAGTAACAATTAAATTTAAATAGTTCAATATTATCTGGGGAAGTAATTGCACCACGCCTTCCATTTTCTATTATTTCTAAAGCCAATTCATTATAAACAAAGAATAAAGAACAGGTCTACAAGCATCTCCTTGTTTTGCACCCTGTGTACATATGATACAGTCAGTAAATTTCCCCAAAGATCTGACCCTGGCTTTAACATTCTTGTACATCCTTTTGATGCTCTGAAATGATTTACCATTGATGACATTCTTTTTGAATGTTGGCTAGTGTAGTCTTCTAGACACCAAGGGAAAGCTTTCTCTGATTTACCATTGATGCCATTCTTTTTGAATGTTGGCTAGTGTAGTCTTCTAGACACCAAGGGAAAGCTTTCTCTGATTTACCATTGATGACATTCTTTTTTAATGTTGGCTAGTGTAGTCTTCTAGACAACGAGGGAAAGCTTTCTTGAAACCAATCAACGCTACACGATTAAATGATAATTGCATGTAAATAAAAGCTGGGAGGGTGAACATGTAATCGACGGTAGAATGATTCTTTTAGAAGCCGGCTTGATATTCACCAGTGATGTTATTATGATCGACCTATTTCAATCGTTTCTGATAGAACTGTACAATTTGCTACGTATGTCTGAGAGTAAAATCCATCTGTAATTACCAGGATCATTTACTGCACCTTTCTTAAATAGTGCAATGCTGATAGCTTTAGTCCAGTTTTCTGGATATAGTCCTTTCTCAAAAAGAGGATTAACATTTTTGACAAAGAAATCAATGACAGTGCCACCTCCATTCTTAAAGAGCTCTCTAATTAAACCATCAAGACCAGCATATTTTCTATTCTTTAGCTTTTTTTTTATCGCTAATGACACCTCTTTTTGAATGGAACTGGCAAACAATTGTGCTGCGTCAATTGCTACTAAGAATAAAAGGAAAAGATGCTCCCAGGATTCACCGAAAGGGGGAGAGAATGATGAATCCATCGGTGCTCAACCAATCATGACTGCAAATCCCAAACGGACTATGAACATGGACCAAATGGAATATCCATGTGTCTGTGGAAAGCGTTTCGCTACCACCCGTGGCATGAAGATCCACAGAACAAAGATGGGATGTGTGAAGACTCATCTGAATGAGCAGCAGCGCACTGCATCAGCAGATAAGACGTCGGAAGACCAAGGCCAGGATTTAAACCACAGTGCCAAGGACATCCACGCTGTTGGTTCGGATGAGGAATTTGCACAGACCCTCGATGCCAGGCGCCTGAAACTCAACCTGCCACGCGCAAACGAAACTAAAGATTGGGAGAAACTGGATGCAAAAATCGTCCAAAGACTCGATGCACTGATAGGGAAAAGCACCCTGGAACACAAACTAGCCACATATGGGGACATTGTGTATGCCACATGTAGAGACGCCTATGGAGCAAAACTACCCAAAGAGAAAACACCTCCAAAGAAATCCAGACGCCAAGAAAAGATGGACAAGATCAGGGTCCAAAAGAAAAACCTCAAGATGCAAATGAAGACCGCACTGCCAGCTGAAAAACAAGGCTTGGAAAAACTGTGGAAAGACCTGAAAGAAAAACACAGCGCCCTCAGCAAAGCGGAATCTGCGAGGAAGAGGAAGAGCAAAAAGAAGAAGACACAAGAGCGCTTCTTCAGAGACCCCTTCCAGTTTGCCAGAACACTGTTTGAGCAGCCAAAATCTGGGACCCTAAGTGTGGACAAAGGAGTTCTTGAGCAGCATCTGAGGAAAACATACTCTGACCCACAGAGCAAAGCACCACTCGACATTCAAGGTCTGGTGTGGCCAACCAACCCTGAGGAACAGTTCAATGGCAAGCCTCCAACGTTGGCGGAAATCAAGAAAGTGGTCGACAAAGCCAGAGCCAAATCATCACCAGGGCCAAACGGAATACCTTACCAGCTTTACAAGAAATGCCCCAAGGTGCTGGAGTGGCTCCACAGGCTGCTGCGATCGGCTTGGAGAAACCAGAAGATCAGCGGCCAGTGGATGACGGCAGATGGTGTGTACATCCCCAAAGAGCAAAACTCAAGTGACATCAGCCAGTTCAGGCCAATATCACTACTGAACGTCGAAGGGAAAATCTTCTTCTCTGTCATGGCAGCAAGGCTGACCAAGTACCTGATGGAAAACAAGTACTTGGATGTGTCAGTCCAGAAAGGTGGCATCCCAGGCGTGGCTGGCTGTGTAGAACACGCCACAATGATCTGGGACGCAATCCAAAAAGCAAAAACAGAAAAGAGAGACCTGGACGTAGTGTGGCTTGATCTGGCAAACGCATATGGATCTGTGCCCCATGAGATGATACAGTTGGCTCTTGAGATGTACCATGTGCCAAAGAACATCCGCGACATGCTCAAGAAGTACTTCAATGGCTTCTCAATGCGGTTCTCTACCAAGGAGTACACAACAGACTGGATCAACTTGGAAGTGGGTATTGCAATGGGCTGTGCAATTTCCCCAATACTGTTCGTGCTGGCAATGGAACTCATCTTGAAAGCAGCAACAAACAACGCGAGACAAACAGACCTTGGCGATGGATACAAGATGCCTCCTCTCAAGGCCTTCATGGATGACACTACAGTGATTTCATCCAGAGAACACGAGACACGTCATGTGCTGGAGAGGCTGGACGACATAGTCGCCTCATCCAGAATGAAGTTCAAGCCAAAGAAATCACGGAGTCTCTCACTGAGGAAAGGAAAAGTGGCCGGATCTGTGGTCTTCAGTGTTGCCAACCAGGCCATTCCAACAGTCACAGAAGAACCAGTCAAGAGCCTTGGAAGATGGTATGATGATACGCTGAAAGACACACAAAGAGCAAAAGAAACCAAGCAGATGGCGGAGGAAGGCTTGGAGACCATTGACCAGTGTGGGCTCCCTGGCAAATACAAGGTCTGGTGTCTGCAGTTCATGCTGATACCAAAGCTCCTATGGCCTCTTATGATATACGACATCTGCACCAGCATAGTGGAGGCAATGGAAGCCAAAATCAACAAGTTCACAAGGAAATGGCTTGGTGTCCCACCCTGTCTGACTGACATAGCGCTGTACTGTCGCCAAGCAAAGCTGAAACTACCACTGAAATCCATCCTGGAGGAATACAAAGCAGGGAAGATCAGACTTCAAAGCATGCTGGAGGACTCAGGAGACAAGGTGGTAGAAGCAATCAAGCCCCAGCTGAAGACAGGCAGAAAATGGAAAGTTCAAGAGGCGATGGATTCTGCAAAAGAAAGTCTCAAGATCAGAGAAATAACAGGACACACACAGACCAACAGACAAGGACTGGGGGTGACCAAAACTGAATGGTGGTCAAAGGCCAAAGAAAAAGCCAAAAGAGACATGATGATTCAGGAGATGAGAAAAGAAGAAGACCAAAAAAGACTCCAAAAAGCAGTCCAGCAGAGCCAGCAAGGGCAATGGACAACGTGGGAGAATGCACTCCAAAGAAGTCTCACTTGGAATGACATTTGGCGCATGGCCCCTCTCAGGATCAGCTTCATTCTCAGATCTGCATATGACCTTCTGCCCTCAAATGCAAACCTGGTGAAGTGGGGGAAAACAGACGATCCTGCATGCCCCCTCTGCCATGAAAAACAAACAGTGGAGCATGTCCTAAGCTCATGTAAAGTAGCCCTGGCTCAAGGAAGGTACACATGGAGGCACAACCAAGTGCTCAAAGAGATTGTACAAGTAGTCTGGGCTAGTACCAACACCACAAAAGGGAAAATCAGGACTCCAAAAGCACCCGCAACATTCTTCACGGCAGGAGGCAGCAAATCATGGCCAAGAACAACAGTGCCACTCGAAACATGCAGGCAGAGTCTGCTGGACGGGGCAGATGACTGGGAGTGCACTGCAGACCTCCCAGAATGGAAGAGTCACCCAGAGATCATCAGCAAGAGTGGCATGAGACCAGACATAGTAGTCCACTCTAAGTCAACCAAGCAGCTGATCATGATCGAGCTCACGGTACCATATGAGAACAGAATGGAGGCAGCTCAAATCTACAAGACTGAAAAGTATGCTGATCTGGCAAACAGCCTTAGGAGAGAAGGCTATCAGGTCAAAGTCCTCACTGCAGAAATTGGAGCTAGGGGGTTTGTAGGAACGTCTGCATACAGCCTCATGAAACAGCTCTCAGTTGCAGGGAAGGAAAAACCCAGAGCCCTGAAAGCAATGGCAGAAGCGGCAGAGAGGTGTTCAAGCTGGATCTGGTCAAGGAGGAACAAAAGTGAACTTCATAAGGCTTAAATTTCCTACAAATATCAGGTGTCCCTGTGGCTCAGTGGTTAAAGCGCGAGTCATTAAGTGGAAAATGAGCATGTCCAGAGGGTCATGGGTTCGAATCCCAGCCATGGCTCGTCCCAAGATGGGGGGAAAAAAAAAGGGGCAGCAGAGGGACATCCGGAGTCATGAACCGGGTGTGGCCCAACCCCCCTAGAGTGTCAGGAGATAAGGGCCGAAACACTTGCTTGAAGGGGGCTTCTCTTCTGAGGACTCTCTGCTGCCACGCTCTCCACGAGTTTCTTTCTACTTCTGTATCTGTTTCACTGTCTACATCTACGTCCAATAGATCTTTGAAATGCTGGTGCCACTACCCACCGGGAATGTTTCGGGTTCATTGGATGTCTTTGGAGAAATTTCATTTACATTGTGCCAAAATTCCTTTTAATTATGAACTGAAATAATCAAGTTATTGAATAAAGACTTATTATGCTCTTTTTGCTTTCATTGCAGCAATGTTTTGTACTCTTGTCGAGCCTTACAATATTGTAAACTGTCTTCCTTATCTAAGGCTCTGCGAAACACTCTTAAAAGTTTCCTCATGAATATTTTGGTCACTCGACATTCTTGATCAAACCACAAGTCGTTCCTATCACCTGAGTTTATTCTTATTTTCTTTTTCATGCATTCTGCTTGCTTTAGAATACAACCATCAAACATCCTCAGGGCTGTATTTACATCCTCCTCTTCTATTACGTTTCAAATTGGAGTGACTGAGGGCGGAAAATGAAGCAAAATTTAGAGAGTGGATTAGTTACCGCCAAGGACACAGACAGAGTACAGGACAAGACACAATGCATTTCGACCTCTTAGGTCTTCTTTAGGCGAAAACAAACAACATTTAGGACAGTGAAAACGAAGAACGAGAAACCACTTATCTTCTCATGTTCGCCACACGATCCAAAAAATTGTTTTCGCCTGAAGAAGACCCAAGAGGTCGAAATGCATTGTGTCTTGTCCTGTACTCCTCTATTACACAAATACTGCGTTCTATGACTGTGCAGTGTCATCATGATTCATCCGACTCTGAAAAACATTAGCTCATCATCTTTCCACCAAAATTTCTGAGTTAATTGAGCACCCTCAAGCCAGGTAACTGCAGGAGTGACAATATGCATATAACCAAGATGCAGTTCCAAAGGAAGGCGGTCAGAATCAATGCGATCTGTTACATGTAAGTTCATCGATGACTCCATATATAAATACAGTTCGATGGACATCCTTAAATAGTCAATGACACTATTTCCTGTATTTGAGATGTATGTGAAACGACCTTGCCGGTTGCCATTGAGCACACCATTCATGATATATAATTCAAACACTGTACACATCTTCAATAGAAACTTTCCATACATACTTAGCACGTTGTCTTCGGAGCATATGTTACCATAGCATGTAGAACTTTTAATTTGAGAATAATTAGCATACATATCAACTGACATTTCTGGGCCAAGATTACCAGTTCTACCACTCAAATCTCCAGTTAGTAACAGATACACATCAGGGAACTGTAAAATCTTATCAACAATAGTATTTTCGAGCACACTCATGTCATTGTCGATTTCAAAGAAAAAATGAAAAGCAGAAGTCTCTGTTATGTAAATATAAATGTACATGATGTCCTTTCGCAGACCTAAAACACGTTTTTATATAGAAATATTATAGTTTTAGTAAAATTGTTATTTCTTATACAACTTCTAGTAATTCATGTTTTATTAAACAAATTATCCCCCCTGGCCTCCTACCTTGTACTGTACATTGAATCACTAATTTACAGAAGACTTTGTAATCACTAAAAACAGCAGAGTGAAAGTTATGAACAAAAGTTTCAACAAAACATACAAAATAAAAAGACAAAACGTAACTGATGAAATTTTGATCTTTTAACTTTGACAGTTTACCATTTACATTCCAATGTAAAATGGACACGCCATCTTCACTTCACCCTTACGTTCACACACTGCAGTTCCCCCTGTTTTCCTCTTAATAAATGACTTTGCATTTCCAAAAATGAATCATCACCCTCAGAATTAATGCTTTTTCAGAAAGGTATGACATAGTAAAGATTTCTTTTTTTTTTATTGCGCTCATTTTCATCAACACTGTTACAGCGGGAGTCTTTAGAACTGTCACCAAGTGGCAAGCTGACGCTGTCAGGGAATGAGAAAAGGTCACAGTGAAATACCAAGGTTTTTGTGAACACTGCCATCAAACAGCAATGACAGTGTGTCAGCAATGCCACTCGCTGCGTCACGATTCAATTATTTATATACGTTTGTATGTAAAATCAGGGGGTGAGGGGGGCGGAAGGGGGAGGGGGGGGGGGAGCAGAATTCAAGCAAAACGGTGACTGCAGTTTGCCTGTTCCCAATGAAGTATTTGAAATGATATCTTTAAAAGATTCTTCCTGAAACGAAATATGGTGTAAATGGTTTTTGAAATGGAGCCAACTGGCTTGTTATATCATTGGTTAAGCTTCTGATTACAATCCACACAAAACTTCTTTCCATCTATGAGTAAGTGGTCGAAAACCATTGAAGCTCTTTTGATCTCTTTTCTAGCGTTCTTTAAGTGTGGAACCAGATTCCTCCTTGTCTTCCTCACCCATGGAGAAACATCTTCATCTATGAAGATCTTACTCACCCGTAGTTTACGTCTGGCACTGACTACAATATCTTTATCTTTATAAAATGTCCATCGTCCTATGATAGGAGAGTCCTGGTTCCCATTCAAACGATGAAGCCGGTCAAACTCAATGTCATGGGACAGCTCTAGTTTGTCAGTCAACAGATCTTTAGTCGGTCCGTTACACTCTTCTGATTTCATGCCCACGTCTCGGAATCCCGTAAAAGATGATCTTGTTCCTTTCAGAACGTCCCTCTACATCGTCCGCTTTACGTTCTAAGGTTTCCAGCCGTGAACGCAGAGTTTGATGTTCATCTTTCAAATGTTTGTTTTCAAGTTTCACTTCTCTTACTTCATCTCGTGAGGAAGTCACATCGTCATGTGGTCCTGCACACATATCGTTCACATCTATAACATCGTTCTTCAACCCATCAAACTCACAGTTCAGATCATGAAGAGAGGCCAAGATGTCTTTCATTGTTGTTCTGACAGCCACGTTTGTCGCAGGTTCTCCGTATTCCCAGCAGGTCCAGGTCCCTGCTTCAGTTCTACGTCGCCACAACGATGCAACCCCCCCCCCCCCCTCAACAAACAAACAAACAAACAAACAAAAAAAGAAAACCTCCGTGGTGCAAACACGCCAGGAGAAATCTTACTGCGACACCGTCTTGCAGCCTTGCCAGCTTCCATGTCCGAACTATCAACGATTTCCACTGCATCACACGACACCACATGAAAGAAACGAACACAGACACAAACCCACCACAAAGTGCCCGAAAAGCCAAAACTGCTTCTGGCATGGTCTCATCTAGCACGTTTCCAGATCCAGGAAAAAGCTGGGTAAATGAAATTAGCGTTGAAATGCGAAGCTCCTGTCAGCAGGTATTTTCACTTTGACAATCGGAAGTGCGCTCCCAGAGAGAGAGAGAGAAAAGAGAGAGAGAGAGAGAGAGAGAGAGTGAGAGAGAGAGAGAGAGAGAGAGAGAGAGAGAGAGAGAGAGAGAGAGAGAGAGAGAGAGAGAGAGAGAGACCGACTGACCGACCGACCGACAGACAGACACAGAGACACAGACAGACACAATGTGTGTGTACTTACGTGTGTGTGTGTGCGAGGGGGGGGGGGGGGGGGGGGGGGGAGGGTGCATGCGTTCGTGCGTGCGTGCGTGTGTGTGTGTGTGTGTGTGTGTGTGTGTGTGTGTGTGTGTGTTTGGGATGGGGATGGGGATGAGGGAGACAGAGGGGTAAGGGTCGGACAGGCAGAGAATTTCTGCCAGTCATGATGTGTGCGTGACATCACGTCAACACAGTATCATCTTTCGACCACAGCGGACCGAAAACAAACCAATACGTTCAATACATCGTAAAAGCTGATTCGGAAGGTTACCTGTGTCACCGTATCCTTGGCTTTTGTCCTTTGCTCCGTCACACTGGCAGTATCAGCTTGCATTTTTCATGATTCCGGTGGTGCCACACCCTAACGAAATGTCTCTGTCTAGTTTGGCGGATTAGTTCGTTTGGTGCGGGGACACACCTGTTCCATCGGTGAATGAGACACAACGGTGTGTGTGTGTGGTGTGTGTGTGTGTGTGTGTGTGTGTGTGTGTGTGTGTGTGTGTGTGTGTGTGTGTGTGTATGTGTGTGTATGTGTGTGTGTGTGCGTGTGTGCGCGCGCGCGCGTGTGTGTATGTATGTGTGTGCGTGCGTGCGTGTGTGTGTGTGTGTGTGTGTGTGTGTGTGTGTGTGTGTGTGTGTGTGTGTGTGTGTGTGTGTGCTTGCGCGCGCATATATGTGTTCGATCAGTTCCAAACTGTTCTAAGAAAGAAACAAATTCACAAACAAATAAACAAAGAAAGAAAGAAACAGTCAATCAAGCAAGCAAACAAACAAACCAGGAAAGAAAAGAAAGAAAGAAAGAAAGAAAACCACGAAGAAGACAATGATGGCAGTGTGGTGGACAAGCCTATATCTAAAGAAGAAGTTGAATTTGCCGTTAAAAAAAAACTAAAGAGTGTTAAGTCTGCTGGCCCTGGTGGACTCATCAGTAAGTTTTAAAAAAATATCTGGTAGTGTCAGTTTTCTGGTAACACTATCTAACTATTCATCTGAAAATAGAATGTTTTCGAAACATCAGACAGAATCGATGATATTCTTGCTTTGATTAAGAAAGGTCATGTTCATGACGTGAACAGCTGTCCAGATATCTCTTTATGTGACATGAGCAGCAAATTATACAGTTCAGTTATTAATGACAGGTAAGAAGAATGGATAAGCCAGAAATATATATATATATATATTATATATTTTTTTTTTTTTTTTTTTTGCTGTCCCAACCTCTGCGCCACCTCAGAGGCAGTGCATCCACGCCGCTCATTCCGACACCCCGTCCACAGCCACAGCCCGGTCGGCCCCGCCGCAGCCTCGGCACCAGCAATCCACAGGGAGCAGTCAATGTCAAGTCGTCAAGAGGCAACCCACCGGAGGAGACACTGCACTGCTGCCGAGTCACTTCGGTGGTGTTCAGTGGCGCCTGTTCTGATCTAACATACGCAGGACACCACCTACTAAGCCCCCTACTGACGACAATAATTGCTTAGTCGCGGAGCCGGCGTGAGTGAGCCCTCCCTCCGGAGGGCGCCACCACGTCCGTCCAACGACAGCCCCCATGGGCTCGCCGATACCGGTGACCCCGACGGAACCAAACCAAGGCCACAGACGTGGAGAGGACATCGAAATTGAGGTCACCATGAGAGCAGGGCATGAAGGGCCACAGAATTTGAGACTTTTTTTTTTATGCTGATCGATGAGAATGAGGATGATTAAGATGATGCTACAGATTTCCATTTCGGTCTGAGACTACATGACAGGCTGTACTCTACGCTTCCTTTCATAATATATCCCGGCGTCAACCAGGCCCGAGAGATACAGGCACCTGCAGTGTTGGTCAGGAAATTTGAGCAACACTCTCAGAAACGCATCCATTAAGTGGATGAAACTCGACTGTGTGGTCCCAGTCTTCCCAACTGAGTCCGCAGCAACTCAACTCTGGGTAGGAGCCGGTCGGGGCAGAAAAAACCACATGACTGCTGATGGGATTCGAACCCACGACCACCCAGCTGGGAGTCCGCGACGCTAACCACTTCGCCACGGCGGCTGGTAAGCCAGAAATATATTGTAGATGAGCACATAGCCGGATTTAAGGAGGGATCTTTGACAGTTGACGGTCTCTTCAGTTTATATACTAGGCTTACTGTCTGAAAACAAATTACTGACACCAATGTTTGTTGCATGCGACCTTTGTGGACTTTGAAAGGGCGTTTAATTCCATTTTTAGAAGATTGCTGTGGCCAGTTCCATTTAAAAACGGAATTAAAAGTAAGATACATCACTGTGTTAAAAGTACATATGACGAAGTAAAAGCATTAGCAACACTGCTGGAAAGAAAGCATTTATATTGTTTATCTCATTATCCTAGTTAGATAAAATTTCGTTTCGTTTCGTTTCATTTCGTTTCTCTCTCTCTCTCTCTCCTCTCTCTCTCTCTCTCTCTCTCTCTCTCTCTCTCTCTCTCTCTCTCTCTCTCTCAAATACATTTTGATAATAACGAATATCGAATTTGTCTTGCCAGATTGAGATCAGCATTTCTAATTTGTCTTGTCATATAGTGACCAACAACTCGAGGCTTAAATGCCCATAAAAATGATTCCAAACTGAGTCATCTACAGCGTCGCCTTGTCCGTAGTGTGGTTTCTTTAGGGAAGACAATACGCATTTATGTTTCATCGTAAAGAATACGACTCTATACGTGAAAATGGCATGATTTTCTTAATAAGAATATTGCTAAAAATGAGGGTACAGTTCGTGTACTAAAACTGAACTATGACGATGACTGTGAAATCTCTCTCGCAAAGTAAACTGTAGAGGTGTTGAACATTCGGACACAGAAAAATAGGTCAAACTGATGTGATTAGACGATACAACGAATTTGTTGTTAATGCATTGCCAATTCTTCCAGAATAATTGTACTGGATGGTCGGAAATCAGACCTACTGTGCTTGAAACACAAGCTTTGTACTAATTTATGTTTACTTTGGATTTTTTTGTTTGAATTTAGTTTGGTTTGGATTTCATCTTTGTATTTTGCTTTGCACATTCCCTCCCCCCTCCCCATGTCACCAAGGCTGTATAGCTAATGATATTAAAAATGTTCAGTGTTCAATGCTCCTCTCTCTCTCTCTCTCTCTCTCTCTCTCTCTGTGTCAGTCTGTCTGTCTGTCTCTCCCTCTTCCTCCCTCCCTCCCTCATCCTCTGCTTTTCACACTCATTTACTCACTCGGCACAAGAGAGAGAGAGAGAGAGAGAGAGAGAGAGAGAGAGAGAGAGAGAGAGAGAGAGCTTTAATTCGTTATCTTCCTGCTTTGACATACATCTTCTGAATTATTCATACATGTCCCTTAAATATGCATGTACGCGTGTGCGTGCGTGTGTGCGTGCGTGCGCGCGCGCGCGTGCCTGCGTGCGTGCATGCATGTGCGTGTGTGTATGTGTGTGCGTGTGTATTTGTGTGTGTAGCGCGCAAGTGCGAGCGCTCATGCATGCATGCATGCGGGCGTATGTGCGTGCATGCGTGCGTGCGTGTGCGTGCGTGCGCGTGCGTACGTGCGTACATGCGTGCGTGCGTGCGTGCGTGCTTGTGTGGGTGCGTGCATTGTGTGTGTGTGTGTGTGTGTGTGTGTGTGTGTGTGTGGGGTGTGTGTGTGTGCGTGCGAGCGCACGCGCGCGTGCGTGCGTGTTTTCGCGCGCTCTCATATGTGTGTGTGTGTGTGTGTGTGTGTGTGTGTGTGTGCGTGCGTGTATGTGTGTGTGAGTGTGCGTGCGTGCGTGAGTGCGTGCGGGTGCGTGTGTGTGTGTGTGTGTGTGTGTGTGTGTGTGTGTGTGTGTGTGTGTGTGTGTGTGTGTGTGTGACAGTACGGACAGATTCACGTGGTTGTCAAGGAAATGATGGTGGAGAAATACGGCTCCCTGTTGTGGACCAAAGTGCTGTAAGTACATCTTCCTTTTCGTCACCGCGTCTCCCTCTGTGATCATGCCCATTGCTTTCTGCTTGCACACCTCTCTGTCTGTCAGATCTTCCTTTTCCTC
>CM065734.1:61005413-61015413 GCA_033310375.1 Conus canariensis
TATGGAGATGAGGGCGGTGAAGTCAGCTATTGAGATGAGGGCTGTGATGTCAGCTATGGAGATGGGGCTGTGTGATGTCAGCTATGGAGATGAGGGCGTGTGAAGTTCAGCTATGAGATGAGGGCTGTGATGTCAGCTATGGAGATGCGGGCTGTGTGTGATGTCAGCTATGGAGATGAGGGCTGTGTGATGTTGTCAGCAATGGAGATGAGGGCTGTGTGATGTCAGCTGTGGAGATGAGGGCTGTGTGTTGATGTTCAGCTATGGAGATGAGGGTGGTGATGTTCAGCTATGGAGATGAGGGCTGTGTGTGTCAGCTATGGAGAGAGGCGTGTGATGTTGTTAGCTGTGGAGACTAGGGCTGCGTGTTGTCAGCTATGGGGACGAGGGCTGTGTTGTCAGCTATGGAGACGAGGGCTGTGTTCAGGAGACACTGCGGGGCTGGATGTGGTGGAATGGGGTGGAGTGAGGTGGGGGAGGGGTCGGGGAGGGTGGGGTGTGTGGAGGGAATGGAGAGGTGTGGAGAGATGAGGCTGTGGTCCAGGGACATGGCGGGGCCTGATGGGATGGGTTGGAGGTGGATTTGAGGGATTGGAGTGGGGGGTGGAGGGGGTGGAGATTGGGGTGGGGATGGAGGGGATAGAGTAGGGGAGGGTGGAGGGAAGGAGAGGTGTGGAGATGAGGGCTGTGTTGCAGGGAGATGGCGGGGCTGGACGGGGAGGGGAAGGGGTGGAGGGAGTGGAAGGGGTGGAGTGGGTGTGGAGGGGAAGGAGAGGTGTGGAGATGAGGGCTGTGTTGCAGGGAGATGGCGGGGCTGGACGGGGAGGGGAAGGGGTGGAGGGAGTGGAAGGGGTGGAGTGGGTGTGGAGGGGAAGGAGAGGTGTGGAGATGAGGGCTGTGTTGCAGGGAGATGGCGGGGCTGGACGGGGAGCAGGACTTCCTTCAGTTCACCAACTACCCGGACCACAAGTTCCACAGCCTGCTGTCCGCCATCACAGCCTGTGCTGGTGAGTGGCGTCCTTCTTGTCATCGTCACCGTCGTTGCCGTTGTCCTCTCCATCCCTACCTCCTCCTCCTCCTCATCGTCATCGTTGTCATTGTCATCGTCGTTGTCGTAGTCGTCGTCCTCTCCCCCCCCCCCCCCCTGCTCATTATCATCGTCATCATTGTCATGCCAAGAAACTCAGCTATCCAGATGGATTGTCGTCCGTCAGTTGTATACCAGAACTGTGCAGCTCAGATTGTTCTTGTTTTTTTGGCTGATATTTGAACTGGCTGTCTTCACAAGGCAAAGTGCCATCGTGCTTCAAATCAGCAGTTCAGCAATCATTGTCCCTCTTCCTACAACACTCGAAGAAGTCACACTCATTGACTGCAGACCTGATGCACTGACATCTGTGGCTAGGAGGGGTTTTAATCGATATGTACCCTTTTTCTGAAATCCGTGACTGACTCCCTAGTGGATCCCCCCAGTTCGTCTGTTGCAGTCACAGATATGAAGATACCGTGTACCCAGGCTCCTACTTTGATGTCCAGCATTGACAAAACTGCATGAAACATGCCGACATCCTCTACATTGACCTCAGTTCAGCATTGAACCCGGTCGTTCATTCTCAGCCAATCAAGAAGCGAACTGACCTTGATGTGGACATCAGTGTGTGCCACTGGACTACACGCTTCCTGTGTGTGTAGGGGGTGCAACAATCTGTGTCAGGTTGACTACATGTGCTGTAAAAAAAAAAAGATACAAATTGTCACCGAGAGCGACAATTTATTTCAGGCGACAAGTTGCGCCGTAACAGTCGTGCAATCTTGACCCAGTTTTAACGGTCTCTCAATGAAAATGAACTCACTTTTTCAATGACTTTATGATATAGATATTGCTCAGTCAGCGACAAGGAAAATGTGCAGTAAATCCTCCCAAAGACGGTAGACAAAAACAAACAAACGAACAACAACAGAAACACACACACACACACACACACACACACAACACCACACACGCACACACCACACACACACACACACACACACACACACACACACCAAAGCCGAAGTACTTTCAGGTGGTGTGCGTCAACATCCATCCATCCAGTCCTCTACATCGGCTTCCTTCTTCTGGCACGACATCCTGGAGAACAGTGTGTCGTTCAGTGTAACGTCTACTCATTCACATGTTCTGGAGTGTGACCCTTAGCACTCCCAGGTCAGGTATGGATGTACCTTGTACACTGTCTATGGGCAGTCTGTCTACGATTTGTGTTGCACGATACAAAACCTAAGCAAACTCCTCGGGTTATAAAGCATCTTGAAACGTTATCATCGGTATTAACATCGTCGTCTTCATCGTCGTCATTGTCGTCGTCATTGCCATTATCACCATCGTGGACGTCGTCGTCGTCGTCGTCGTCGTCGTCGTCGTTATCATCATCATCATCATCATCATCATCATCATCATCATCACTACTGTCATCATTGTCCTCATCATCATGAAAACGATTTTTACACCTCTGAGTTAATAAACGGTATTGGTTGACACAGGGGATGTGAGACATATGCACTTTACAGCAGACTCCATGAAAACTTTGTTCAGAGATGTCCCACCTGATGTGATCTTTGAATTTCTGAGGAGATTAGCATTCTTAGATCCGATCTAAGATTTTACGGAGAAAAAATTTTTAACAAAATTTCCGGTGTATTTGTGGAAGGTGTATTTTAAAGAGTTATATGAATGAGGCCTTTTATTTCTTTATTTTTGACTAACGACTTGTGAGTTGACTTCAACGAGCTGACAGCCCTGATATGGCCCTTTGCGGTCGGCTAGGCTATGAATAACATGACCTTACCTTACCTTACGTCCTGCATTCATTCACCGTAAGGAGAGACAGGACAAAACACATGATGGTCTCTCTGCTGGATTCTCTGCCCTTCCAGGAGAGTCGCTGGAGGAGATGCTGGAGGCGTTTGGAGACTACTTCATCCGTTACTGCCTGAGCTACGGCTACGACAGCATGCTGAGAACTCTGGGCACCGACATCGTCTCCTTCATCCAGAACCTGGACTCCCTCCACTCCCTCCTCTCCCTCACCTACCACGGCATCAGCCCGCCCTCCTTCAGGTCCGTGTGTGTGTGTGTGTGTGTGTGGTGTGTGTGTGTGTGTGTGTGTGTGTGTGTACGTGTGTGTGTGTGTGTGTGTGCGTGCGTGCGTGCGTGCGTGTGTGTGTGTGTGTGTGTGTGTGTGTGTGTGTGGGGTGTGTGTGTGTGTGTGTGTGTGTGTGTGTGAGTTCGTGCGTGCGAGCGTGCGTGCAATGGCAATTAGAAGTAAATCCAAAGAAAACTACAATGACTTCAATGATTTATGGTGCAACCGAATCTATCCTTTATCTGTACTGATTAAAGTGAGAATGATAAGGTTCTGGGCTAACTTAGTTGTTCCTGATTCTAAGAAGTATTCAAACAAAGTATATAATATCTTACATGAACTATATACAAATGGAATTTTCGTTTCACCTTGGCTTAGTTATGTTAAAAGCATTTTATTTGAAATCTGGTTTTGATTGTGTTTGGGAATCTCATTCATTCACAAACAGAAGTAACTTATGTAAGTGTGTTAAAAAGAGTTGCAAAATAATTATGATCGTGATTGGCGCAGTTCTCTTGAAAACAGCAACAAGTGTGTATTCTATAAAAAGTGTAAAGACTATCTTTGGAAAAGAACATTATATTTCTACCTTACCAGATATTTATGTCATATCTTTATTTAAATTTAGATGTAGTAACCATAAATTGCAAGTTGAAATTGGAAGACACCATAATGTTCCAAGAGAATTGCGTATTTGTCGTAACTGTGAAATGGGTGAAATTGGAGATGAATTTCATTGCATCATGGAATGTCCAAAATATAATGAACTTCGTGAAAAATTCATCCCTAAAAATATCTAACACCAAAGTCTGTTTTCAACTTTTGTAATTTATTTCAAAGGAAGACGCATTTGTTTGAATATTAGTAAGTTTCTAAAAAATGGGAAGATTGTTTAATGAGATCATTACAGTTCACCAGAATTCAGCATTTCGCAACTATGTTCACACATTGTTCTGAGTGAGTTTCGTATTTCTCTTTGTTACATTTGTATCCTCCATGCCCCAACAGGGGTCAAAGGATTAACTTTGAATTGAATTGAATTGAATTGAATTGTGTGTGCATGGGCGCGCGCGTGTGTGTGTATGTGTGTGTGTGTGTGTGTGTGTGTGTGTGTGTGTGTGTGTGTGCGTGCGTGCGTGCGTGTGTGTGTGTGTGTGTGTGTGTGTGTGTGTGTGTGTGTGTGTGTGTGTTCAGTGTGAGCAGACGGCATGGGGCGCTCTGTGTGCTCATTACACAGCTGTCGGTCGGTCTGGCTCTATGTCATAGTCAGTCTGTCTGTCTGTTTCTCTCTGTGTCGTTTTCTCTGTATGTCTGTTTGTCTGTCTCTCTGTCTGTGCTGTCTTATCTACGTAGCGCGCCTGTTGTGTGTGTGTGTTTTTTGTCTGTGTGTGTGTCTTTGGCGGTGTGTGTGTGTGTGGTGGTGTGTGGTGTCGTGCTGTGTGTGCGTGCGTGCGTGCGTGCGTGCGTGCGTGCGGTGCGTGCGTGTTGCGTGCTGCGTGCGTACGTGCGTGGTGCGTCGTGTTGCGGTGCGTGGTGTGTGGTGCGTGTGTGTGCGTGTTTGTGTGTGTGTGTTGTGTGTGTGTGTGTGTGTGTGTGTGTGTGTGTGTGTGTGTGTGTGAGAGAGAGAGAGAGAGAGAGAGAGAGAGAGAGAGAGAGAGAGAGAGAGTGAACAAAACCCTTTATTCACGAGGATAACAGATGAGCACTGTTGTGCTTTTTCCCATCCAGTCCTCGCCCTGAGTTGGGTCAACCATGTAAAATAAGACAAGGCAATAAATGTAGAAGTATGCAAAAAGCGGTTAGCATAAAAGAAAAAGGAATGAAGAATGAAAAATAAATAAAATGAAATAAAATATAATAAAATAAGAGAGAGAGAGAGAGAGAGAGAGAGAGAGAGAGAGAGAGAGAGAGACTAACACTGATATTGACACTGACACAATTTTCTTGCCATTAGCAAAAAGCCAGAGAGAGAGAGAGAGAGGAGAGAGAGAGAGAGAGAGAGAGAGAGAGAGAGAGAGAGAGAGAGAGGAGAAAAGTGTCTGGTAAACTAATATATCCACAGACCGGACTGCCTGTGATTCCCTTTCTACACTCAGTTGACTTCACACTCAGACAGCCGCTACCTCACCTGACCGCTAGATGATGGCGAACGATGCGATGCATTGCCGGCAGCGTTAGAGGTGCCGCAGACAGAGCACAGAATCTGACGTCAGAGCACAGAATCTGACATCACCGCCAACAGATACAGGACTGGCACGAGTCGAGAGGACGGTTGAACTGCTTGTAGTGTCGTTTTGATGAGAAAAAAAATGGCGAATTACATACAAATGCATTCCATCATCACGACCTACTGTAGAAATTCATTCAGTCCATTAACTGAAGGTACCGTGCATTGTATCAACATATTGAGATGTTACAGTAATCCAAGCAAATTCATACATACACAGCGACAATTTGCGGGAACATCTCAGAGGGCATCAACATTTCTAGACACCGTTATGTTTATATGTTACTTTCTACAAGATTCCGATATGGCTACCCCCTTTTTAGGGAATTTTGTGAATTGCATTTCCATGCAGTTCGTACATTTTCAGTTTTGTATTTACTCTCTAACTTTACAGAGCGAACAAGTAGGGTAACTCTTGCTCCCATAATGAAATAATTACTCGCCCATAACTAAATGAATGCTGCTTACGATATTCAATTGCCCAGCAGACGTGCCAAGACAAGAGCACACAGAACAAACAAGGGGACTGTATTCAGGATCCAACAGGCTGTGGCAGTCTTGAATATTGTTAATTTGTGTTTGTTCGATTCGCTGCTTGTTGTTTCTGTGTATGTGTGTCAGATACAGGGTATATGGGCAAGCTTGGAACATCCTTTTTTTTGGGGGGGATGTCTCCTTGTTTGTTCTGTGTGTGCTGCGTTGGCATTTATGCTCGGAAGTTTGGTGTTGTAAGTAGCATATGTTTGGAGTTAAGAGAGCGACTAATTATCTCATCATGTGAGCTAGTGTTACCTTATTTGTTTATTTTGTCTGGTTACATCATCTTCTTTAGTTACAGGTCTTGTTTAGTTGCAGCATCTTATCGAGTTGAATTATCTCTCTTACCTACATCATCTTATTTGTTGCCATCATGTCATTTAGTTCATTGCCTTATTGCCATCATGTCATTTAGTTCATTGCCTTATTGCCATCATGTCATTTAGTTCATTGCCTTCTTTAGTTACAGATAGGATTAAGAATCTTATTGAAACACATCATCTGATTTAGGTACATCATCTTATTGAAATACATAATATTTCGATGACATGATAGTATTGAGTTACATCATCTTAGTTACCTACGTGATCCTATTTAGTTACATCATCCTATGTAGTACAACCATTCGTTTGGTTACATCATCTTATGGAGTTACGGAATCATTGAGTCATCTTACGAAGAGCCGTAATTGAGGTTTTAGAATGTGCGTTAAACTAATATTGAATATCATCATCATCATCATCATCATCATCATCATCATCATCATCATCATCATCATCATCATCATCATCATTATTGCTGTTGTCGTTCTTGTTGTTGTTGTTGCATGTTGTGTTAGTTTGCCGAGTTCACCAGGATGTCAGCATTGTGCGTTGTACCCTCCCTCCCCCCCCCCCCACTCTGCCCTCCTCTCCTCCCTTCCCCCTCTCCTCAGGTCTGTGAGTGTCGTGTGTTGTGTGGAAGCACTGTGAAAGCCGAGGTGGAGAAATCTCAAGATTTGTTGTATGGATGTAGTGTGGACGTCGACGTGGAGAAACACCCCCAACGTCTGTCAGTGTTGTGTGCTGTATGGATGTAGTGTAGCAGTCGACGTGGAGAAGTCTCACCCCAATATCTGTCAATGTAGTGTGTTGTGTGGATGTAGTGTAGCAGTCGACGTGGACAAGTCTCATCCCAACATCTGTCAGTGCTGTGTGCTGTATGGATGTAGTGTAGCAGTCGACGTGGACAAGTCTCACCCCAACGTCTGTCAGTGCTGTGTGCTGTATGGATGTAGTGTAGCAGTCGACGTGGAGAGACACCTCCAACGTGTGTCAGTGTTGTGTGCTGTATGGATGTAGTGTGGATGTCGACGTGGAGAAGTCTCACCCCAGCTCTGATGCAGGGCTGATCCGCGCGGCGGGCAGGGAGATCTTCGGGCACCAGGTGGCGCTGAGCACCTTGCGCTCAGAGCGGGAGGACCTGGGCACGGGCAGCAGTCAGGAACACACGGTGTTCGCTGTTCACATCCCGCACCTCGCCCCGCAGCCTGTCGTCCCCACGGCGCCACAGTCACCTCCCGTCATTCACCTGGCTTCCCCGCCCCGCCCTTTGACCTTGGAACCACGGGTACCTCCCATCGGGCAGCTTGGGGCAGGTTCGGCCAATGGCGTGCTGGAAAATATGTCACGTGCAAGATCTCTGGAGCTGACTTCCGGCTGTGGCGACAATCCTGCCGTGGTATGTTGATTGTTCTAAGGACAGACACCACAGTTAGAGTTAGGTCAGTCAGGCATGCAATGACCTGTAATAGGACAGACACCACAGTTAGAATTAGGTCAGCCAGGCATGCAATGACTTATAAATGGACAGACACCACAGTTAGCATTAGGTTAGTCCGTCAGGCATGTCAAAACTCATCGTAGGACAGACATCACGGTTAGAACGAGGCCAATTCGTCAAGCATGTCATAACTCATCATAGGACAGACACAACAGATAGAATTAGGTCAATCCATCAGTCATGTCATAATAGGACAGACACCACGGATAGAATTAGGTCAATCCATCAGGCGTGTCATAACTCCATAATAGGACAGAAACCACAGCTAGAAATAGGTCAATCCGTCAGGCGTGTTATAACTCATAACAGGACAGACACCACGGTTAGAATCAGGTCAGCCCATCAGGCGTGTTATAATTCATAACAGGACAGACACCACAGTTAGAATTAGGTCGATCCATCAGTCATGTCATAACTCATAACTGGACAGACACCACAGTTAGAATTAGGTCAATCCATCAGGCATGTCATAACTCATAATAGGACAGACACCACAGTTAGAATTAGGTCAATCCATCAGGCATGTCATAACTCATAATAGGACAGACACCACAGATAGAATTAGGTCAATCCATCAGGCATGTCATAACTCATTATAGGACAGACACCACAGATAGAATTAGGTCAATCCATCAGGCATGTCATAATAGGACAGACACCACAGATAGAATTAGGTCAATCCATCAGGCATGTCATAATAGGACAGACACCACAGATAGAATTAGGTCAATCCATCAGGCATGTCATAATAGGACAGACACCATAGATAGAATTAGGTCAATCCATCAGGCATGTCATAATAGGACAGACACCACAGATAGAATTAGGTCAATCCATCAGGCATGTCATAACTCATAATAGGACAGACACCACAGATAGAATTAGGTCAATCCATCAGGCATGTCATAACTCATAATAGGACAGACACCACAGTTAGAATTAGGTCAATCCATCAGGCATGTCATAACTCATAATAGGACAGACACCACAGATAGAATTAGGTTCACATCCCTATCAGGCATGTAATTAAGTCAATATCAGGCGACTAGAGACACCACAGATAGAATTAGGTCAATCCATCAGGCATGTCATAATAGGACAGACACCACAGATAGAATTAGGTCAATCCATCAGGCATGTCATAAATAGGACAGACACCACAGATAGAATTAGGTCAATCCATCAGGCATGTCATATCATAATAGGACAGACACCACAGATAGAATTAGGTCAATCCATCAGGCATGTCTACTCATAATAGGACAGACACCACAGATAGAATTAGGTCAATCCATCAGGCATGTATAACTCATAATAGGACAGACACCACAGATAGAATTAGGTCAATCCATCAGGCATGTCATAACTCATAATAGGACAGACACCACAGATAGAATTAGGTCAATCCATCAGGCATGTCATAACTCATAATAGGACAGACACCACAGATAGAATTAGGTCAATCCATCAGGCATGTCATAACTCATAATAGGACAGACACCACAGATAGAATTAGGTCAATCCATCAGGCATGTCATAACTCATAATAGGACAGACACCACAGATAGAATTAGGTCAATCCATCAGGCATGTCATAACTCATAATAGGACAGACACCACAGATAGAATTAGGTCAATCCATCAGGCATGTCATAACTCATAATAGGACAGACACCACAGATAGAATTAGGTCAATCCATCAGGCATGTTATAACTCATAATAGGACAGACACCACAGATAGAATTAGGTCAATCCATCAGGCATGTCATAACTCATAATAGGACAGACACCACAGATAGAATTAGGTCAATCCATCAGGCATGTCATAACTCATAATAGGACAGACACCACAGATAGAATTAGGTCAATCCATCAGGCATGTCATAACTCATAATAGGACAGACACCACAGATAGAATTAGGTCAATCCATCAGGCATGTCATAACTCATAATAGGACAGACACCACAGATAGAATTAGGTCAATCCATCAGGCATGTCATAACTCATTATAGGACAGACACCACAGATAGAATTAGGTCAATCCGTCAGGCATGTCATAACTCATAATAGGACAGACACCACAGATAGAATTAGGTCAATCCATCAGGCGTGTTATAACTCATAAAAGGACAGACACCACAGATAGAAATTTGGTCAATCCGTCAGGCATGTCATAACTCATGATAAGACAGACTCCACAGTTCGAGTGACGTCCAGTCAGGGATGACAGGAGATGAGCTGTGTCCCCAGGAGGACGGTCACCGAGGAGT
>CM065734.1:61020413-61037913 GCA_033310375.1 Conus canariensis
TATTACATGGCACACAGATGAATGAATGAAGTATTACATGGCACACAGATGAATGAATGAAGTATTACATAGAACACAGATGAATGAATGAAGCATTACATGGCACACAGATGAATAAATGAAGCATTACATAGAACACAGATGAATGAATGAAGCATTACATAGAACACAGATGAATGAATGAAGCATTACATAGAACACAGATGAATGAATGAAGCATTACATAGAACACAGATGAATGAATGAAGTATTATATTGCACACAGATGAATGAATGAAGCATTACATAGAACACAGATGAATGAATGAAGCATTACATAGAACACAGATGAATGAATGAAGTATTATATTGCACACAGATGAATGAATGAAGCATTACATAGAACACAGATGAATGAATGAAGTATTATATTGCACACAGATGAATGAATGAAGCATTACATAGAACACAGATGAATGAATGAAGCATTACATAGAACACAGATGAATGAATGAAGCATTACATAGAACACAGATGAATGAATGAAGCATTACATGACACACAGATGAATGAATGAAGTATTACATAGAACACAGATGAATGAATGAAGTATTACATGGCACACAGATGAATGAATGAAGCATTACATAGAACACAGATGAATGAATGAAGTATTACATAGAACACAGATGAATGAATGAAGCATTACATGGCACACAGATGAATGAATGAAGCATTACATAGAACACAGGTGAATGAATGAAGTATTACATAGAACACAGATGAATGAATGAAGCATTACATGGCACACAGATGAATGAATGAAGCATTACATGACACACAGATGCACGATTGAAACACTCAGATGTCTTCGTTGATTTATGGCGCCCAGTTTTGCCATCTTTATCTCTGCAGTATTTCTTTTCTGTTTTCTTCTTTTTGCCTTAGAGCTGTTCATTCCTCTTGAGACTTACATCGGTTAAAAAAAGAATCTTTGTAGATCATTTGTTGACGAAATTGTGTTGTCAGTCGTGACAGTGTGAATACATGACAGTTGTGTACAATACGATGTTTGGTGTCAGTTAAAGAAATTGAACGTAACCAGTATCAGTCACAGACTGAAACACGTCGGATTTTCGGTTTAAAAAAAAAAAATTTTTTTTACTTCTTTTGTGAACACATTGCGAAAATACGCCAGAAGTGTGAAAGTGTGCATGTGTTGATGGATGATGACTACAAAGCATGGTTATTCCCCCCACTTGTTGAAAAAGTGAAGCGAGTTCATGTGCATACTCTTGTTAATATCAAAACAAGTTTATCTGTTGTTACAGTGCGATGTATCACCTGTGAATTGGAAAGTAAGAAGGGGAGTGTCAACTGTCAGAAAAGAGAAAACTAATTCTATACGAATGGTCAAAGTGGTCCGGACAGTATGTTCCGTCATCGAAAGTGATCGACGTTGCAGTGTCAGTCATTAAAGCGGTGAATAAGTGTGCATTGTTAAGCAAAATGGGAGAAAAAGAAAAAAAAAAAAAAAGAAAGACAGGAAAAAAAAATTAACGAACAAAACCCCTTCATGTGTCGCAGTGGGAAATGTTTTGAACTATGGTTCATCACCATTTAATATGAGGAGTGTTGTAGTGCATATCATTAAAACGATGATATATATATATATAAATCATAATAAATTAATGTCTAATAGTGGACATCGTTCATTATAAACCAACTTTGCATCATTATCATAAAGGAATGTCGTAGTCTCATTTATTAAAACCAACGGGGGCACATGATTCATTACAAATGAAGTGTCGTGGTGCTCATTAGCCGTTAAACCATCATTGATTCAAAACGCAACGTGCCATAGTGTGGGTGATGGCAAAAACCTTCCCGTGATGCATAAGGCCTTCAAAGGGAGGTGACTCATAAGTGCCCCGTTAACCAAACGGCCATGACGTGTCAGTCAGAAGCTGGACCAGATGACGGCGGAGCTGAAGAGGACCTACGCGGCCCTGGACGAGGAGAGGCAGAAAACGGAGCAGCTGCTGCACCAGATGTTGCCCCCCAAGGTGGCCCGCCAGCTGAAGATGGGGCAGGGGGTGGAGGCAGGTCAGTTGTCGTTCTTGTTGTAAGAAGTAACACAGAACTACTGGGTTGAAGCGGGTCAGTTGTCGTTCTTGTTGTAAGAAATGACACAGAACAACTGGGTTGAAGCGGGTCAGTTGTCGTTCTTGTTGTAAGAAATAGCACAGAACTACTGGGTTGAAGCGGGTCAGTTGTCGTTCTTGTTGTACGAAATAACACAGAACTACTGGGTTGAAGCAGGTCAGTTGTCGTTCTTGTTGTCACTAATGACACAGAAGTACTGGTATGATGCAGGTCAGTTGTCGTTCTTGTTGGAAGTCGTAACACAGAACCATTGGGGTGGAGACAGGTCAGTTGTCGTTCTTTTTGGAAGTAATGATACAGAGTTCTGGGGTGGAGGCATCTCGTTCCTTCAGAAGTCATGATACAGAAATAATGGGGTGGAGACAGGTCAGTTGTCGTTCTTCTTAGAAGTAACGGCACAGAACTACTGGGTAGAGGCATGTGAGTTGTCGTTCTTGCTGGGCGTCAATACACAGAACTGCTCTCTGGCCACACTCATGGACACAATTGAAGTTGCTTTACAATAAATGGCAGATGATGTAGTATGAAGAACGTTGCAATCGTCACCATCTTCATTATCGTGAAGTCTTGGAACAGTCGTTCTCAGTGTTTTGTAGATCATAGGACACTGTGAATGTTTTGAGCAGTGTTTCCTTGTCTTGTGAGGACGACTCCAGCAGATAGTGAAATATTTGTCTGGTGTTCCTGTGTTGCTTAAAACATAGCAGACTATGAACTTTCTGAAAGAGTGTCTTAATTGTAAGGACCACAGAGGTTATGAACTATGAAGACTGTCTGTATTGTGTGGATCGTATCAGATTATGAACTATGAAGACTATGTCTGTATTGTGTGGATCGTATCAGACTATGAACTATGAAGACTCTGTATTGTGTGGAATGTAGCAGACTACGAACTATGAAGACTATGTCTGTATTGTGTGAAACATAGCAGATTATGAACTATGAAGACTATGCCTGTATTGTGAGGATCGTAGCAGACTACAAACTTACGAACTATGAAGACTATGTCTGTATTGTGTGAAACATTGCAGACCATGAACTATGAAGACTGTGTATTGTGTGGATCGTATCGGACTATGAACTATGAAGACTATGTATTGTGTAGAACATATCAGACTATGAACTATGAAGGCTATGTCTGTATTGTGTGGAACGTAGCAGACTATGAACCATGAAGACTATGTCTGTATTGTGTGAATCGTAGCAGACTATGAACTATGAACTCTATGTCTGTATTGTGTGGATCGTAGCAGACTATGAACTGTGAAGACTATGCCTGTATTGTGAGGATCGTAGCAGACTACAAACTTACGAACTATGAAGACTATGTCTGTATTGTGTGAATCGTAGCAGACTATGAACTATGAACTCTATGTCTGTATTGTGTGAAACATACAGATTATGAACTATGAAGACTATGCCTGTATTGTGAGGATCGTAGCAGACTACAAACTTACGAACTATGAAGACTATGTCTGTATTGTGTGAAACATTGCAGACCATGAACTATGAAGACTGTGTATTGTGTGGATCGTATCGGACTATGAACTATGAAGACTATGTATTGTGTAGAACATATCAGACTATGAACTATGAAGGCTATGTCTGTATTGTGTGGAACGTAGCAGACTATGAACCATGAAGACTATGTCTGTATTGTGTGAATCGTAGCAGACTATGAACTATGAACTCTATGTCTGTATTGTGTGGATCGTAGCAGACTATGAACTGTTTAAACAATATAATTATGTCAATGTTGTTTGGAACACAGCAGACAATGCATTCTCTGATTAGTATGTCTGTATTTGTGTAGAACATACACTCTGTGATATGAACTGTATGTCTCTATTGTGTATAACAGAGAGACAGTTACCACAGAGAAAGTACCGTACCTGTTTTCATGAGTTTGAGAGAGAGAGAGAGAGAGAGAGAGAGAGAGAGAGAGAGGGAGAGAGAGAGAGAGAGAGAGAGAGACAGAGACAGAGACAGAGACAGAGACAGAGAATTTCCTATCTGTTTCCATATGATTAACACAAAAGTTCCGCATGCATTTCCGTATGCATAACGCAGGAGAAGTTTCTTGTTTGTTACCGTGTTTGACACAAAGTCCCCAGTCTGTTTGCCTGTGTACACCACAGAGAAAATGCATTGTCTGTTTGCTTGTGTACACCATACACAACGCCCCTAGTCTGTTTGGCTGTGTACATCACAGAGAAAGTTCCCTGTCTGTTTGCCTGTGTACACCATACACAACGCCCCTAGTCTGTTTGGCTGTGTACATCACAGAGAAAGTTCCCTGTCTGTTTGCCTGTGCACACCACAGAGAAAGTCGTCAGTGTGTTTGCCTGTGTACACCACAGAGAACGTCCCCAATCTGTTTGCCTGTGTACACCACAGAGAAACGTCCCAATCTGTTTGCCTGTGCACACCACAGAGAACGTCCCCAGTCTGTTTGCCTGTGTACTTCACAGAGAACGTCCCCAGTCTGTTTGCCTGTGCACACCACAGAGAACGTCCCCAGTCTGTTTGCCTGTGCACACCACAGAGAACGTCCCCAGTCTGTTTGCCTGTGTACTTCACAGAGAACGTCCCCAATCTGTTTGCCTGTGTACACCACAGAGAACGTCCCCAGTCTGTTTGCCTGTGTACTTCACAGAAACGTCCCCAGTCTGTTTGCCTGTGTACTTCACAGAGAACGTCCCCAGTCTGTTTGCCTGTGTACACTACAGAGAAAGTCGTCCATCAGTTTGTCTGCGCATACCACAGAAATAGTTCCCTTCCTGTTTGCGTGTATACACCACAGAGCAAGTCCCTAATCTGTACAGCACAGACAGAGTCCCCAATCTGTTTGCCTGTGTACACCACAGACAAAATCCCCCGTCTGTTTGCCTGTGTACACCACAGTCTTGCCTGTGTACACCACAGTCAGAGTCCCCAATCTGTTTGCCTGTGTACACCACAGAGAACGTTCCCTGTCTGTTTGTCTGTGTTACCACAGTCAGTTTGCCTGTGTACACCACAGTCAGAGTCCCAATCTGTTTGCCTGTGTACACCACAGAGAACGTTCCCTGTCTGTTTGTCTGTGTACACCACACAAAAGTCCCCAATCTGTTTGTCTGTGTACACCACACACAGCGTCTCCAACCTGTCTGTGTTCACTACAGAGAAAATTCCAAGCGGCCACAGTCCAGTTCAGTGACATCGTGTCCTTCACCACCATCGCCGCCGAGTGTTCGCCGGAGACCATCGTGGACATGCTCAACGACATGTACGAGCGGTTTGACAATGCCACCACGCGCTGCCACGTCTACAAGGTGAAAGGGGGACCGCGGGTAGGGAGGGGGTCAGGTTGGGGGGGGGGGGGGACTCGGGAGTAGGGGGTCGGAATGGTAGGCGATTCTGGCATCAGTGTACTGCTGCAGGGGTGCTGCTACAGATGTCCATTTTGTCGTGTCCTTTCTCATCGTACTGTTGTCTATACAGTGATGACTTTAGCCATGTCCATTCTCACCTTACTATTGCCTATAAAATGTTGACTTTCGCAATGTTCGTTATCACCTTACTATTGCCTGTAATGGGTTTGCCCTTGCAATGTCCATTTTACATTGCATTGCGAATGATCACTAATCTGGATAATTCCATGTAGAATTTGTGGTGTGTGTGTGTGTGTGTGTGTGTGTGTGTGTGTGTGTGTGTGTGTGTGGTGTGTGTGTGTGTGTGTGTGTGTGTGTGTGTGTGTGTGTGTGTGTGTGTGTGTGTGTGTGTGTGTGTGTTGATATTCAGGTGGAGACCATTGGGGATGCCTACATGGTGGTGGGAGGGGTGCCGGAGAGGTCAGATCATCACGCCCAGTGCGTGGCCCACTTTGCCCTGGACATCCTGGGTCAGGCTGCCCTCGTGTTCTCTCCGGCCACTGGTCATCCTCTGCAGGTAACCCTCTCCCTCACTCTACATGCAAATCTCCCCTGCCCCCACATCGTCATCCTCTACAGGTAAATCTGCTGTACACCACTAGTCACTAAACTTCCTCCCCCCCACTGTCTTCCTCTGCAGCTAATCCATTCCCTCATCCTACATATAACTCTCCCCCTCTTTAATCTCTACAAGTGAAACGGCTATATCCTACTTGTCTCCAGGCGTCTTTCCCCCCTAATGTCTCTTCCCTCATCTCACGTAAACCTCCTTCCCCTCACTGGTCCTCTCTAGGTAAACCTCCTTCCCCTCACTGGTCCCTCTACAGGTAAACCTCCTTCCCCTCACTGGTCCTCCTCTACAGGTAAACCTCCTCCCCTCACTGGTCCTCCTCTACAGGTAAACCACCTTCCCCTCACTGGTCCTCCTCTACAGGTAAACCATCTTCCCCTCACTGGTCCTCTATAGGTAAACCTTCCCCTCACTGGTCCTCTATAGTTAAACCTCCTTCCCCTCACTAGGTCCTCACTACAGGTAAACCTCCTTCCCCTCACTGGTCCTCTACAGGTAAATCTCCTTCCCCTCACTGGTCCTCTAAAGTTAAACCCCCTTCCCCTGACCGGTCCTCTACAAGTATACGTCCTTCCCCTCACTGGTCCTCCTCGACAGATACCCCCCCCCCCCGCCCCCGGATACCTTCCTTCGTGTGACAATAAGAAAAATCACCAGAGCAGTCGCAGTCGTAAACTTGCATTAAATTACAGTATACGTGTGTCCCCAAAGACAGTTTGCATTGATAATTTTCTGGCAAGACGTAAAGTGTGTTGGGTACTTGTATAAGCAATAGGCTAGATGTGTTGGGTACTAACAGGTTTTACGTGGGAAGTGTTTGAACATTACCACGTATAACCTGAGACACATTGGTATATTGATGACACTAGATATTCAGACGCGGAGGCGTTGGGGGGGGGGGGGGGGGGGGGGGGGCGAAACGTGAGATGAGTTGCCGTATGTATATAGATACAACGTCAGATGTGACAGTATGTGATAGATACGACGCCACGTTGAAGTCAACTCACAGTGAAACATACTTTTAGAGTGTTGGGACTTGCATGGTGTGAGGCATAAACATTTTACAGCAAACTCCATGAAAACCTTGCTCAAAGATATTCCACCTGATGTAATCTTTGGATTTCTAAAAGAGATGAACATTTTTCATCTGATCTGCGATTTTACAGTAGAAAGATTTTTTAACAACATTTAGGGTGTGTTTTTAGAAGGTGTCTTTCAAAGGCTGTGTGAATGAATGCCTGGTGAGTTGACTTCAACGCGGTGACAGCCCTGACATGGCCCTTTGCGGTCGGCTGGGCTAGGAGCAACATTACCTTACATTGTGTGTGTGTGGCGGGGCAGATCCGCGTGGGGGTGCACACCGGGGCGGTGATGGCCGGGGTGGTGGGGGTGAAGATGCCGCGCTACTGTCTGTTCGGGGACACGGTCAACACGGCCTCACGCATGGAGAGCCACGGGCTGCCGGGGAGGATCCACCTCTCCTCTGAGGCCTACAGGTTCAAGATGGCCCCCTCCCTCTGTCTGTCTGTCTGTCTGTCGGTCTGTCTTTCTATCTGTCTGTTTTGTCTGTCTCTGTGTCTGTTTGCCTGTGTGTCCCTAGCTTACAGGTTAGATGTGGTGGCCTCCGGCTGTCTGTCTGTCTGTCTGTCTGTCTGTCTCTGGCTTACAGGTCAGAGGTGGTTGCCACTATCTGTCTGTCTGTCTGTGTGTCTGTCTGTCTGTCTGTGTGCTGTCTGTCTGTGTGTCTGTCTGTGTCTGTGTCCGTTTGCCAGTGGTGGCCTCCGACTGTCTGTCTGTCTGTCTGTTTCCGTCCATCTGTGCTGTGTTCTCCCATACTGTGCTGTGCTGTGCCGTGTTCTTCTCTGCTGTGCTGTGCGGTGTTCTACTCTACTGTGCTGTGCGGTGTTCTTCTCTACTGTGCTGTGCGGTGTTCTACTCTACTGTGCTGTGCGGTGTTCTTCTCTACTGTGCTGTGCGGTGTTCTTCTCTACTGTGCTGTGCGGTGTTCTTCTCTCTGTGCTGTGCGGTGTTCTACTCTACTGTGCTGTGCGGTGTTCTTCTCTCTGTGCTGTGCGGTGTTCTACTCTACTGTGCTGTGGGTGTTCTTCTCTACTGTGCTGTGAGTGTTCTTCTCTACTGTGCTGTGCGGTGTTCTACTCTACTGTGCTGTGCAGGTGTTCTTCTCTACTGTGCTGTGCGGTGTTCTACTCTACTGTGCTGTGCTGTGCTTTACTCTACTGTGCTGTTTGTGTTTTACTCTACTGTGCTTGCGGTGTTCTTCTCTACTGTGCTGTGCTGTGTTCTATTCTACTGTGCTGTGTTGTGTTTTACTCTACTGTGCTGTGCTGTGTTCTATTCTACTGTGTGTGCCGTGTTCTTCTCTACTGTGCTGTGTGCTATTCTACTGTGCTGTGTTGTGTTCCACTCTACCCCCCGTGCTGTGCTGTGTTTCGCTTTACTGTGCTGTGCTGTGTTCTACTTTACCATGGTGTGCTGTGTTCCCCTGTACTGTTGTATGCTGTGTTCTGCTGTACTGTACTGCGCTGTATTCTACTTCACCGTGGTGTGCTGTGTTCTGCTCTACTGTGCTGTGCTGTGTACTTTTGTACTGTGCTATGTTGTGTTTTGCTGTACTGTGCTGTGCTGTGTACTTTTGTACTGTGCTGTGTTGTGTTCTGCTGTACTGTGCTGTGCTGTGTACTGTTGTACTGTGCTGTGTTGTGTTCTGCTGTACTGGGCTGTGCTGTGTACTGTTGTACTGTGCTGTGTTGTGTTCCGTGTACTGGCTGCGCTGTGTTTCGCTATTCTGGGCTGTCCTGCATTCTGCTGTGCTGTGCTGTGTTCTAGTGTACTGTGCTGTGTTATGTACTGCTGCACTGGGCTACGCTGTGTTCTGCTGTACCGGGCTTAGCTGTGTTGAGGCTGCAGTAACACAGAGTGAATGGGACTGCCCTTTCTAGGCCTTTTCAAAACTTCATTTTGTTATAAACCTGATGTCCTTGTTCAGGACATGACCTTGATGACAGCCTCATTGACCTTGACCTTTTCTGCATCTCACAGGTATATGCAGGGGTGTGGGTTCCACTTCAAGAAGCGGGGGGAAGTAGAGGTCAAAGGTAAAGGGGTGATGACCACTTACTTCCTCGTGGGTCATGAGGACGTCATCACTCAGGATCCGGCGGATCAGTTCACCTCCCTGCCCATCATCCAGGACGCGGTGGGGTCCTGTCCAGACTCTCAAGTCACTCAGGATGCTGTGACGTCACCAAGGCCTACAATCAGCCAGAATAGCCATGTGTCCCCTCTATTCTTCACAGCCGACCAGAACCATGTGACGTCACTGGATCCAAACACGACGTACAAACCAGTGGCATCAGCAGGTTCTGAGGTCCTTGACAAAAACAAATCCTCGACAGGCATCCCTCTGATTGACTGCAGCATGATGTCACCAGACACTTACAAAGACATGACGGACATTCAGGGAGTCCCCAGATCCTATTCCGCGTGGACTTGGCCACAGACTACAATGGTCACTTCCCCAACACAAGTGGTGGCACTGGTGAATCGTCAGGGTCACCAGGTCAGGTGAAAGGTCAGAGAAGCCTAAAGTTAGATTCTGCAGTGCCAGCAGCGCGCCAGCTGTCTCCAGGCCGCGTGAAACCGACTACACCTTCCTGCTGACTCCCCAGTGTCTTCGGCCCAAAGTGGACACACGGCCCACACGCAGCGCGATGTGTGCTCTCTTATAGTGCTCAGCCATCGACACATCTAGCTACCCAGCCATGGATGTGTCTGCGACGCCCTCTCATACCCTCCCCCTTTTCCCCCTCCCCCCTCCCTCCCCCCACATCTTCTCGCCCCACTCCACAGTAAGCCTGTCTTTTAGACAGAAAATAGTTTTTTTAATTGAAAATACGTTTTGGTTTGAGAGTCTCTTTTTGACTCTTTTCCAATTCCTAAAGGTTTGCAGGTAACGCCAACCTCCTCTAGATCCTCACCCATCTTAACCACCAGATTCGCCACCCCGACCCCCCCCCCCCTCTTGCTACCCCCCGAGACCACCACCCCCTAACCTCCAGGATCCGCTATATTCCCACCCCTCCCCGCAATCTCCCGACGTGGATCTCCAGCCTCCCTTACCTCCAAGATCTCATCCACCATAACTTCCCATATGTCCCCTTCTCTGGCTCCCGACCTCCGCGACATCTGTTCTCCCAGCTCCCCAGACCCTCATCCTCCCTACCTCCCCAGTCCTACTCTCTCTCTAATGTGCAAGCCCATCTCATCATCACCCCTTACTCCCCAGACCCCCACTATTTTTAATAGGCTAGACCCCCCACCTCTCTTATCTCCCCAGACCCCCACTCTTCCTAATCTGCAAGCCCCTCCCACCATCATCCCTTACTTCCAAGACACCCCCCCCCCATCTCCCTAATTGGCCAGACCCCCACTCTCCCTAATTCCCCAGACCCCACTCTCCCCAATCTGCAACTCCCTCTCACCATCATCCCTTACTCTTCAGACCCCCACTCTCCCTAATTCCCCAGACCCCCACTCTCCCTAATCTGCAAGGCCCTCCCACCATCACCCCTTACTCCCCAGACCCCCACTCTCCCTATCTCCCCAGACCCCCACTCTTCCTAATCTGTAAGCCCCTCCCACCATCACCCCTTACTCCCCAGATCCCCACTCTCCCTAATTTCCCAGATCCTTACTCTCCCTAATCTGCAAGCCCCTCCAACCATCAGCCCTTACTCCCCAGACCCCCACTCTCCCTATCTCCCCAGACCCCCACTCTCCCTAATCTGTAAGCCCCTCCCACCATCACCCCTTACTCCCCAGATCCCCACTCTCCCTAACAGGCCAGACCTCCACTCTCCCTAACAGGCCAGACCTCCACTCTCCCTAACAGCCAGACCTCCACCTCCCTAACAGGCCAGACCTCCACTCTCCCTAACAGGCCAGACCTCCACTCTCCCTAACAGGCCAGACCTCCACCTCTCCCTAACAGGCCAGACCTCCACTCTCCCTAACAGGCCAGACCTCCACTCTCCCTAACAGGCCAGACCTCCACTCTCCCTAACAGGCCAGACCTCCACTCTCCCTAACAGGCCAGACCTCCACCCCTCCCTAACAGGCCAGACCTCCACTCTCCCTAACAGGCCAGACCTCCACCCTCCCTAACAGGCCAGACCTCCACTCTCCCTAACAGGCCAGACCTCCACTCTCCCTAACAGGCCAGACCTCCACTCTCCCTAACAGGCCAGACCTCCACCCTCCCTAACAGGCCAGACCTCCACTCTCCCTAACAGGCCAGACCTCCACCCTCCCTAACAGGCCAGACCTCCACTCTCCCTAACAGGCCAGACCTCCACCCTCCCTAACAGGCCAGACCTCCACTCTCTCCTAACAGGCCAGACCTCCACTCTCCCTAACAGGCCAGACCTCCACCTCTCCCTAACAGGCCAGACCTCCACTCTCCCTAAACAGGCCAGACCTCCACTCTCCCATAACAGCCAGACCTCCACCTCCCTAACAGGCCAGACCCCCCACTCCCCTAACAGGCAAGCCTCCACCTCATCCCTACCCCAGACCCCCCACTCCCTAACAGCAGCCTCCCCCACATCACCTTCTCCCCAACCCAGCCTCCCCTAATCGCAACCTCCACTCTCCCTAAAAGCCCCAGACCTACCACCCTCCAAATCTCCCCAGACCCCCACTCCCCTGAATCTGCAAGCCCCTCCAACCATCACCCCTTACTCCCCAGACCCCCCACTCCCCTAATCTGCACGCCCCTCCCTCCATCATCCCTTACTCCCCAGACCTCCACTAATCCTAATAGGCCAGACCTCCACCCTCCTTATCTCCCCAAACCACCACTCAAGGAGTCACCATACCTTCTTCCACGGCTCGTCAGTGCTTGACCACAGTCTAAAGATCTCAGCTGCAGAATTGTTCATCCTTTTTCTGTGTTCTCTCACGCGGGATTCTTTCCCTTTGAATAGAATGTGTTGTTTTCACTCCTCAGTTTGTGTGTACTTCAACTGCACACTTTCCATGTATACAGGTCGGTGACTTTCCTTCAAAAGTCTCTCTCTCTCTCTCTCTCTCTCTCTCTCTCTCTCTGTCTCTCTCTCTTCAAATACTTTTCTCCCTTTAGATTGGTAATACATTTGGCGTGGCATATGTGCATTGTGTCAGAATGCTGCTATTTAATATCTTGTTCAAATTCTTCATCTGTCAATGTTGTTGAACAAATATATGTCGTGTCTTCTTTTCAATACATCCCGGTTGTTTCATACTGTTGGTATTATGTTGCCACAGAACAACAATCCAGCGGCAATGTTGTTGATGAAAGTTCTCCCTGATGGTGTGACTGTTCATCGCGTTGTGTCTGGAATCAGCTTGGTAGTGTCTGTAAACTCCATCTCCAGTGCAGGGCCGGATACAAAGGAACATGTAGTTGCTGATTCCAGAGCCTGGGGAATAAAGGTTACCTGTTTCATCACCATTGCCATTACCGCACGAATTCGTGCGTTCCTGCGCGCTCATGCACACACACACACACACACACACACACACACACACACACACACACACACACACACACACACACACACACACACACACACAAGCACGCTCGTTCGCACGCACTCACGCACCCACAAACAAACACGTGCACGAGTGTGTGTTGTGTGTGTGTATGTGTGTGTGTGTGTGTGTGTGTGTGTGTGTGTGTGTGTGTGTGTGTGTGTGTGTGTGTGTGTGTGTGTGTGTGTGTGTGTGCCAGACCCCCAACCTCCCTAACTTCCAATGCCCCCACTCTCCCTACCTCCCCAGACCCCACTCCCCATTATCTGCAAGGCCCTCCCACCATCACCCCAAACTCCCCAGACCCCCCCCCCCACTCCCACTGACAGGCCAGGACCCCACCCTCCCTATCTCCCCCGACACCCACCCTCCTTACCTCCCCAGACTCAAGGAGTCATCATATCCTCGGAAATGTAAGATTACATAATATATCGTGGACATGACCACTACCACGGGAATAATTATGCGCGTTCGTTGTGCGCGCGCACACACACACACACACACACACACACACACACACACACACACACACACACACACACACACACACACACACACACACACACGTGTAACTTAATGAAAAAATTCATTCCAAATACGTCTGTAACTTTCAAAATTTCTCAGCAAGTGAACTTCTTTCTTTGCAGTTAGCTAAAAGTAAATTGACAATATTACAACTTCAATCCGCTATACGGCTGCTCGGTGTGCCATATCCCCTCACAACCTGATACTGTTGTCATGTCAGTTTGTGTATGCCCCGGCTGACCCTGACATACACAGACAGGATGGTGCTGTGTAATCCACTGCCAAGAGTTCATCACTGTCCAGCTGACTCACAGGATGGTACCATGTCTGTGCCGTGTCCATGCCGAGAGTCATCCACTGTCCATGGCTACCACGCAGTGGTCATCCCTGTCCAGGCCGAGAGTTCATCCACTGTCGTGGCTACACACAGACAGGATGGTACCATGTCCTGTGCCGTGTCCAGTGCCAGAGAGTTCATCCACTGTCATGGCTACACACAGACAGGATGGTACCATGTCTGTGCCGTGTCCAGTGCCAGAGAGTTCATCCACTGTCAATGGCTCACACTGCCCAGGAGTACCATGTCCTGTGCCGTGTCCAGTGCCAGAGAGTTCATGCACTGTCCAGGCCTGTACTGTGTCCACTGCCAGAGAGTTCATCCACTGTCATGGCTATACACAAGCTTGGGGTAGAGAGTGGGGAGATGGGTATGGGAAATGAATCCCCTCAACACTTCATCACGCACGCATTGCCGGCATTTGCACCCACTACGCTGCCTTTCCCGAAAGCAGACACATTATATGATAATACAACAGAATGCTTATGATATAATATGTCACGGCTTTATAGACGATTGATCGTTGTATTATAGACGGATAAATACATTAGGAAACACACTGATTGTTTGTTTGATAATTTTCTCTGTCATGCCAGAAAACCATCAAACGAACGATCACTGTGTTTCCTTACCAGTTATTTATCTTTTTTATGTATTCATTCACTTTCTTAGCATTTATAATTTACTATTTATTTATCCGCCTATAATATAACACATAATAAGTCATCTGGGTTAATATCGTCTCTCCCCCCTGTTCCGTTCTTTTTTTTTTTTTTTTTTTTTTTTAAAAGAAAATGACGAAAAACTAAAGGAGGTACCAATGTGACTGTAGTAGAAAGAAACTCGTGGAGAGCGTGGCAGCAGAGAGTCCTCAGAAGAGAAGCCCCCTTCAAGCAAGTGTTTCGGCCCTTATCTCCTGACACTCTAGGGGGGTTGGGCCACACCCGGTTCATGACTCCGGATGTCCATCTGCTGCCCCTTTTTTTTCCCATCTTGGGACGAGCCATGGCTGGGATTCGAACCCATGACCCTCTGGACATGCTCATTTTCCACTTAATGACTCGCGCTTTAACCACTGAGCCACAGGGACACCTGATATTTGTAGGGAAATTAAGCCTTATGAAGTTCACTTTTGTTCCTCCTTGACCAGATCCAGCTTGAACACCTCTCTGCCGCTTCTGCCATTGCTTTCAGGGCTCTGGTTTTTTCCTTCCCTGCAACTGAGAGCTGTTTCATGAGGCTGTATGCAGACGTTCCTACAAACCCCCTAGCTCCAATTTCTGCAGTGAGGACTTTGACCTGATAGCCTTCTCTCCTCAGGCTGTTTGCCAGATCAGCATACTTTTCAGTCTTGTAGATTTGAGCTGCCTCCATTCTGTTCTCATATGGCACCGTGAGCTCGATCATGATCAGCTGCTTGGTTGACTTAGAGTGGACTACTATGTCTGGTCTCATGCCACTCTTGCTGATGATCTCTGGGTGACTCTTCCATTCTGGGAGGTCTGCAGTGCACTCCCAGTCATCTGCCCCGTCCAGCAGACTCTGCCTGCATGTTTCGAGTGGCACTGTTGTTCTTGGCCATGATTTGCTGCCTCCTGCCGTGAAGAATGTTGCGGGTGCTTTTGGAGTCCTGATTTTCCCTTTTGTGGTGTTGGTACTAGCCCAGACTACTTGTACAATTTCTTTGAGCACTTGGTTGTGCCTCCATGTGTACCTTCCTTGAGCCAGGGCTACTTTACATGAGCTTAGGACATGCTCCACTGTTTGTTTTTCATGGCAGAGGGGGCATGCAGGATCGTCTGTTTTCCCCCACTTCACCAGGTTTGCATTTGAGGGCAGAAGGTCATATGCAGATCTGAGAATGAAGCTGATCCTGAGAGGGGCCATGTGCCAAATGTCATTCCAAGTGAGACTTCTTTGGAGTGCATTCTCCCACGTTGTCCATTGCCCTTGCTGGCTCTGCTGGACTGCTTTTTGGAGTCTTTTTTGGTCTTCTTCTTTTCTCATCTCCTGAATCATCATGTCTCTTTTGGCTTTTCCTTTGGCCTTTGACCACCATTCAGTTTTGGTCACCCCCAGTCCCTGTCTGTTGGTCTGTGTGTGTCCTGTTATTTCTCTGATCTTGAGACTTTCTTTTGCAGAATCCATCGCCTCTTGAACTTTCCATTTTCTGCCTGTCTTCAGCTGGGGCTTGATTGCTTCTACCACCTTGTCTCCTGAGTCCTCCAGCATGCTTTGAAGTCTGATCTTCCCTGACTTGATTTATCGTCACTGTTAGAAAATAAAGAAAGACTCTTATGTTCGGGGTTCTATGCGGTTTATTGTCATCGTTCATTTCACAATCCTGTTTTCTCCTATTCCGTTAACACTTCCCTTGGACAGGCCTTTCTCATTGCTGAACTGAGACGTCTTCATTTGGTATTCGTATATTTGTGGGCTTTTTTTCTTTAAAAACGGTGAAATATTTCCGACGCTAAATCTTGGTAAGCTTCTTTCAAAAGGAAAGAAGAAAAAAATGCATGAATGGAAGAATGAAAGGCAACAGAGAGAGTAAAATAAATTTTTTTTAAAAGCTGGCAAGCAGAAGGAGCAAGAAGAGACAGGAGGAAGGAGAAAGAAGTAGGAGAAGCGGAGAGGAAGAAGAGGAACAACAGCAGTCACAACTATTAAAACAATGTCTCTGTTCTTTGCACGAAAAGTGGTTTGGTGAGATACTTGTACAAGAAAATGAGTGTAAGGGATAGTTATATAATAATGCCCTTGTGAGAAACCTGTTTCTATGAAAGTCTTTCTTTCCGAACATCAATAATCCAACTCTGCATTAGAAAGGATTTTGTTTTGAGTGCGAACACTGTTACATCTTTCTAGAATGTTTCATAGGGCAAAAATTGATACCAATAAAGTTTATAGCAGATCTGCCCCACGACAAACGACATCTTTCTGCGCAAAGAAGCTATATATTGAGCGGTCTTATTAACGTTTCAACGAGTAGCGCTTTTCCTTGAGCTGTTAATGAATGATATCTTTCCCCTAATTTCTCGATCTTTGGATGAGTCAAATTTTTTCCAGGAAGATTCTGAACTGTTTTGGGGAGCGGATCATTATTATTATTACTATTATTATTAGCATTATTGTTGATGTTGTTGTTAATATCACCATCATTATTATTATCATCATTATCAATGGGAGCCGGAATAGCTCAGTTGGTAGAGCACCGGACTCTAGTGATCCTGGGGTTGCGGGTTCGCATCTCCGCCGGGCCGTTTCGGTACAGGGGGATTTTTCCCTCGGAGTTAACATTGGTTCTGACTCCATTTCCCATACAGTCCTTTGAATGAGACTATAAACCGATGTTCCGTGTGCGAACAACATCTTGCACACACGTAAAATCCCATCACCAACTTTCGGAAGAGAAGGCCAGTTTGGCCGTTGGTATGGATAACACGTTACACACAGCATGCACCTTCCCCGAAGATGGAGTATGGCTGCCTTAATGGCGGGATAAAAAAAAACGGTCATACACACAAAACTCCACTGCCTGTCTATACAGGCAGTGTTCGCAGGAGTATCAGCCTGCATACGCAGAAAGAATGAAAAGAAATCATTATCAATCTTCTTCTTCTTCTTCTTAGTCTCACTACTTGCCAGACCCGAAGACACTTTGGAGTTTTGGATCATTTCCAGTTGAGTTTGAACCTGATTTCTGTGTTATTTTGTGAACTGTTCGTGGCACAGCCATTAGAATTGCCCACAGCTGCACGATTTGCCAACACCCTGCTTCTTTGATACATTATTTCGTTCAGGAGTAACGCCCTTTAGCGGGCCAATTGTCTCCCTTTGTTAGCAACGCCTGTGTGAGGTCTGATCAGAATGTTCGGTTAACAGATAGATCAGGTGTCTGTAAAGGGATAGGTTAGG
>CM065734.1:61045413-61047913 GCA_033310375.1 Conus canariensis
AATATTAATGTGTAGGCCCTTTTTTTAATCAATCTAAGAGATCCTTCCCCCCTCTCTAAACTGATAACTGACGGAAGCAGTGCAAAGTTGTAACGGTTTTGCCCGAGGGAGTAAGTTTGAGGTAAAGTGTATTTTGACGGATTTTTTTTCTTGGGGTGGACGGGGAGAGGGGGGGGGGGGGGGGTAGGGGGGGGAATGGTCACTCTCCTGGTTTGGGTGTTCAGATTATTGCCTTGGCTTGGACACTGAAGGCGACAAGGAAGTCCGAAGTGTGTGTGTGTTTGTGAGTGAAAGGTGTTGGGGAGCAAGGAAGTGAATGAACAACCGAATGCCAGTCAGGGTTGGTTTGAGAAGCAGCGCTGTATAGTTCTTTCTGTGTGGTTTTGTGTGCTTGTGAAATAAGATATGTATATGCTCATTTCTCTTTTGGGTGACTCTGTCTGTCTGTCTGTCTCTGTCTGTCTCTGTCTGTCTGTCTGTCTGTCTGTCTGTCTCTCTCTCTCTCTCTCTCTCTCTCTCTCTCTCTCACACACACACACACACACACACACACACACACACACAGAGTCACACACACAGAGTCACACACACACACACACACACACACACACACACACACACACACACACACATACACACACACACACACACACACACACACACACACACACACACACACACACACCACTCACTCACTCCCCCCCCACCCCACCCACACACACACACACAACTGACCACGGACTCTTTGTAGGCAGACACGTTGTAGGCGCAGTGTCGCACGGAGTACTGAGCGAAGCACTGCCTGTAGACGCGGATGCCGTCCAGCACATAGTGATGGAAGTCTGTGGCCGTGGCTCTGCGCAGAAAATCGGTCCGTGCGGTCCGGGACACGAAGCGAGAGTACAACCTGAAGTAACACACACAGTGTGTTGTGAACACGTCAGTCAGTCAACCAATGAACAGATCGATCAGGATATCAATCAATCAATCAATCAATCAATCAATCAATCAATCAATCAACCAGTCAGTCAATCAATGGACCAGTCAACCCATGAGCAAATGGCCGTTGTCACGTCTTATGAGTTGATAACATCGACCCCCCCCCCTCCCCCTACCTCCCACTCAGGGCATGCACATTGTGGAGAATTGCCCGGCCGAATGTAGTGTGGAGGGCGCAGGGTTAGGTGTCGCTCAGACAGAAAGAGAGAGAGAGAGAGAGAGAGAGAGAGAGAGAGAGAGAGAGAGAGAGAGAGAGAGAGTCAGACAGAGAGACAGAGACAGAGACTGAAAGAAGAGGACGAGGCCTGTGACCGACAGACCAGTGACGTCACCATGCCACGTCACCTGGGGGTCGGATGTCTGAAGGTCAGGATGACCTTGGCCTGGGGAAAGACGTGGCGGATGTGCTGGCCCACGATGATCCGGGGCTCACTGCAGTTCTGGTTGCCCTCCAGCACGTACCAGTTCCTGGGGTCCCACAGGTAGGACGGCGAGAAATCCCCTGGTGAATCCACACACACACACACACACACACACACACACACACACACACACACACACACACCTGGTGAGGATGAGGATGAGGAGGAGGATATGGCTGAGAATGATGAGGCTTAGGCTGATGAGGCTGAGAATGATGAGGCTGAGAAGGATAAGGCGGAGGCTAATGAGGCTGAGAATGAGGAGGAGGAGGAGGAAGAACTTGAGAATGATGAGGCTGCGGATGATGAGGCTGAAGATGAAAATAAAGAGGCTGAGGCTGATGAGGCTGTAGATGAGGATGTGGGAGAGGACGAGGACGAAGATGATGAAGATGAGGCTGAGAAAGAGGATGAGGATGAGGATGAAGATGATGACCAGTGGTTCATTACAGTTCTGGATGCTCTCCAACACGAACCACATCTTGGGGTCCCACAGGTAGGACAGAGAAAAATCACCACTACGCACACCTGGTGAGGATGAGGAACATGAGGCTGAGGCTGAGGAAGAGGGTGCGGATGATGATGACGATGATGACGATAATGATGATGATGATGATGATGATGATGATGATGATGATGATGATGTTACTATTGCTGTTCCTGCTGCTGATAATGACGATAACAATGATGTGAATGATGACTACGATGACGACGACGACGACGACGACGACGACGAAGATGGTACGATGATGAAGGAGAGTAAATTTAATCAGGTTCTTTCTTCTCTCAACTTTCATGGGCAGTAGAAAGTTGTTTGGAATCATCGTTACGATTGTCATAAAATGAACCATAGTCAAACCTTACCCTATTCATAAACCAAGTGACGCATGTGTATATGGTATACGCAATGTACCAGTAATCTTTTTTAAACTTCCCTTACACATACCTGCTTTTCACTATAAAACGAAAACAGCACTACGTCGGTCCCCAAATACTGATGATGATAAGGATGAAGGGGAGGAGGATCCTTCTCCTCCTCCTCCCCCTTTAGTCATCACTATCGTTACCATTCTTTTTCA